>OX460367.1:27413385-27795885 GCA_949786405.1 Onychomys arenicola
AAATCACTAAATGTCTACTGGGGGAGGTGAGGTAGGCCACCAGCAATCTCTAAATGTCTACTGGGGAAGGGGAGATAAGGCAACAGAAATCACTAAATGTCTACTGGGAAAGGGGAGGTAAGGCACCAGTAATTACTAAATGTCTACTGGGGAAGGGGAGGTAGGGCACAGCAATCACTAAATATGTACTGGAGAAGGGGAGGTGAGGCACCAGAAATCACTAAATGTGTACTGGGGAAGGGGAGGTGAGGCACCAGAAATCACTAAATGTCTACTGTGGTAGGGGAGGTAAGGCACCAGAAATCACTAAATGTCTACTCGGGAAGGGGGAGGTAAGACACCAGCAATCAATAAATGTCTACTGGGTAAGGGGACGTAAGGCAACAGGAATCACTAAATGTGTACTGGGGAAGGGGAGTTAAGGCATATGAAATCACAAAATGTCTACTGGGGAAGGGGAGGTAAGGCAACAGAAATCACTAAATGTCTACTGGAGAAGGGGAAGTAAGGCACTAGCAATCACTAAATGTCTACTGGGGAAGGAGAGGTAAGGCACCACCAATCACTAAATGTCTACTGGGGAAGGGGAGGTAAGGCACCAGCAATCCCTAAATGTCTACTGGGGAAGGGGAGGAAAGGCACCAAAAATCACTACATTTCTACTGGGGAAGGGGAAGTAAGGCACCAGCAATCACTAAATGTCTACTGTGGAAGGGGAGGTAAGGCATCAGAAATCACTAAATGTCTACTGGGGAAGGGTAGGTAAGGTAACAGAAATGACTAAATGTCTACTGGGAAAGGGGAGGTGAGGCACCAGGAATCACAAAATGTCTACTGGGTAAGGGGAGGAAAGGAATCAGAAATCACTAAATGTGTACTGGGGAAGGGGAGGTAAGGCACCAGCAATGACTAAATGTCTACTGGGGAAGGAGAGGTAAGGCACCAGCAATCACTAAATGTGTACTGGGGAAGGAGAGATGGGCACCGGAAATCACTAAATGTCTCCTGAGGAAGGGGAGGTGAGGCACCACAAAACACAAAATATCTACTGTGTACGGCGAGGTAAAGCTCGAAAAATCATTAAATGTCTACTGGGAAAAGGGGAGTTAAGGCACCAGCAATCACAAAAGGTCTAGAGGGGAAGGGGAGGTAATGCACCAGCAATCCCTAAAGGTGTACTGGGGAAGGGGAGGTTAGGCACCAGAAATCACTAAATGTCTACTGGGTAAGTGGAGGTAAGGCACCAGCAATCACTAAATGTCTACTTGGGAAGGGGACGTGAGGCACCAGCAATCACTAAATGTCTACTGGGTAAAGGGGAGGTAAGGCACCAGCAATCACTAAATGTCTACTGGGGAAAGGGAGGTAAGGCACCAGCAATCACTCAATGTCTAATGGGGAAAGGGAGGGGTAAGACACCAGAAATCACTAAAAGTATACTGGGGAAAGGGAGGAAAGGCATCAGAAATCACTAAACATGTACTGGGGAAGGAGAGGTAAGGCACCAGCAATTACTAAATGTCTATTAGGGAAGGTGAGGTAAGGCACCAGCAATCATAAATGTCTACTGGGGAAGGGGTGGGAACACCAGAAATCACTAAAAGACTACTGGGGAAGGGGAGGAAAAGGAATCAGAAATCACTAAATGTGTATTGGTGAGGAGAGTTAAGGCACCAGCAATTACTAAATGTCTACTCGGAAGGGGGAGGTAAGACAGGAACAATCACTAAATGTCTACTGGGTAAGGGGAGGTGAGGCACAAGAAATCACTAAATGTCTACTGGGGAAGGGGAGGTGAGGCACAAGAAATCACTAAATGTCTACTGGGGTAAGGGAGGTAAGGAATCAGAAATCACTAAATGTCTACTTTGGAAGGGGGAGGTAAGACACAAGCAATCACTAAATGTCTACTGGGTAAGGGGAGGTAAGGCACCAGCAATTACTAAATGTCTACTGGGGAATGGGAGGTAAGGCACCAGCAATCACTAAATGTGTACTGGGGAAAGGGATTTGAGGCACAAGAAATCACTAAATGTCTACTGGGGAAGGGGAGATAAGGCACCAGCAATCACTAAATGTGTACTGGGGAAGGGGAGGTGAGGCACAAGAAATCACTAAATGTCTACTGGGGAAGGGGAGGTGAGGCACCAGATATCACTAAATGTCTACTGGGGTAAGGGAGGTAAGGCACCAGAAATCACTAAATGTCTACTCTGGAAGGGGGAGGTAAGACAAAAGCAATCACTAAATGTCTACAGGGTAAGGGGAGGTAAGGCACAAGGAATCACTAAATGTGTACTGGGGAAGGGGAGGTAAGGCACTAGTAATCACTAAATGTCTACTGGGGAAGGGGAGGTAAGGCACCAGAAATCACTAAATGTCTACTGGGGAAGGGGAGGTAAGGAAACAGAAATCACTAAATGTCCCCTGGGGAAGGGGAGGTAAGGCACTAGCAATCACTAAATGGCTACTGGGGAAGGAGAGGTAAGGCACCACCAATCACTTAACGTCTGCTGGGGAAGGGGAGGTAAGGCACCAGCAATCACTAAATGTCTAGAGGAGAAGGGGAGGTAAGGCACCAGAAATCACTAAATGTCTACTGGGGAAGGGGAGATATGGCACCACCAAATACTAAATGTCTACAGGGGAAAGGATGGTAAGGCATCAGCAATCACAAAATGTCTAGAGGGGAAGGGGAGGTAAGACACCAGAAATCATTAAGGTCTACTGGGGAATGGGAGGAAAGGAATCAGAAATTCCTAAATGTGTACTGGAGAAAGGGAGGTAAGGCACCAGAAATCACTAAATGTCTACTGGGGGAGGGGAGGTAAGCCGCCAGCAATCACTAAATGTCTACTGGGGAAGGGGGAGGTAAACCACCAGAAATCATTAAATGTCTAATGGGGAAGGAAGAGGTAATGCACCAGAAATCACTAAAAGTCTACTGGGGAAGGGAAGGGAAGGCACCAGCAATTACTAAATGTATACTGGGGAAAGGGGAGGTAAAGTACCAGAAATCACTAAATGTCTAATGGGGAAGGGGGAGGTAAGGCACCAGAAAGGACTAAATGTCTACTGGGGGAGGGGTGTAAGCCACCAAAAATTACTAAATGTCTACTGAGGAAGGGGGAGGTAAACCACAAAAATCATTAAATGTCCCCTGGGGAAGATGGAGGTATCCACCAGAAATCACTAAATATCTACTGGCGAAGGGTAGGTAAGGCACCAGAAATCACTAAACGTCTACTGGAGAAGAGGAGGTAAGGAAACAGAAATCACTAAATGTATACTGGGGAAGGAGAGGTAAAGCACAAGCAATCACTAAATGTCTAGTGAGGAAGGGGAGGAAACACACTGAAAATCACTAAATGTTTACTGGGGAAGGGGAAGTAAGGCACCAGAAATCACTAATTGTCTCCTGGGGAAGGGGAGGTAAGGAACCAGAAATCACTAAATGTCTACTCGGTAAGGGGAGATAAGGTACCACCAAACACTAAATATCTACAGGGGAAAGGGTGGTAAGGCACCCACAATAACAAAATGTCTAGAGGGGAAGGGGAGGTAAGGCACCAGCAATCACTAAATGTCTACTGGGGAAGGAAAGGTAAGGCACCACCAATCACCAAATGTCTACTGGGGAAAGGGAGGGGTAGACACTAGAAATCACTAAAAGTCTACTGGGGAAGGGGAGGAAAGGCATCAGAAATCACTAAACATGTACTGGGAAAGGGGAGGTAAGGCTCCAGCAATTACTAAATGTCTACTAGGGAAGGGCATGTAGGGCACCAGCAATCACTAAATGTGTACTGTGGAAGGGGAGGTGAGGCACCAGAAAACACTAAATGTCTACTGGGGAAGGGGACGTAAGGCACCAGAAATCACTAAATGTCTACTCTGGAAGGGGGAGGTAAGACAAAAGCAATCACTAAATGTCTACTGGGTAAGGGGAGGTAAGGCACCAGGAATCACTAAATGTGTACTGGGGAAGGGGAGGTAAGGCACTAGTAATCACTAAATGTCTACTGGGGAAGGGGAGGTAAGGCACCAGAAATCACTAACTGTCTACTGGGGAAGGGGAGGTAAGGCAACAGAAATCACTAAATGTCCCCTGGGGAAGGGGAGGTAAGGCACTAGCAATCACTAAATGGCTACTGGGGAAGGAGAGGTAAGGCACCACCAATCATTTAACGTCTGCTGGGGAAGGGGAGGAAAGGCACCAGCAACAACTAAATGTCTAGAGGAGAAGGGGAGGTAAGGCACCAGAAATAACGAAATGTCTACTGTGGAAGGGGAGGTAAGGCACCAGCAATCATAAATGTCTACTGGGGAAGGGGTGGGAAGACACCAGAAATCACTAAAAGTCCACTGGGGAAGGAGAGGAATGGAATCAGAAATCACTAAATGTGTACTGGGGAGGAGAGGTAAGGCACCAGCAATTACTAAATGTCTACTAGGTAAGGGGAGGTAAGACACCAAAAATCACTAAATGTCTACTGGGTAAAGGGGAAGTAAGGCATCAGAAATCACTAAATGTCTACAGGGGAAGGGGAGGTAAGGCACCAGAAATCACAATATATCTACTGCATAAGAGGAAGTAAGGCACCAGCAATCACTAAATCTCTGCTGGGTAAGGGGAGGTGAGGCACCAGAAATCACTAAATGTCTACTGGGGTAAGGGAGGTAAGGCACCAGCAATCACTAAATGTGTACTGGGGAAGGGGAGGTGAGGCACCAGAAATCACTAAATGTCTACTGGGGAAGGGGAGATACGGCACCACCAAACACTAAATGTCTACAGGGGAAAGGATGGTAAGGCATCAGCAATCACAAAATGTCTAGAGGGGAAGGGGAGGTAAGACACCAGAAATCATTAAGGTCTACTGGGGAATGGTAGGAAAGGAATCAGAAATTACTAAATGTGTACTGGAGAAAGGGAGGTAAGGCACCAGAAATCACTAAATGTCTACTGGGGCAGGGGAGGTAAGCCGCCAGCAATCACTAAATGTCTACTGGGGATGGGGGAGGTAAACCACCAGAAATCATTAAATGTCTAATGGGGAAGGAAGAGGTAATGCACCAGAAATCACTAAAAGTCTACTGGGGAAGGGAAGGGAAGGCACCAGCAATTACTAAATGTATACTGGGGAAAGGGGAGGTAAAGTACCAGAAATCACTAAATGTCTAATGGGGAAGGGGGAGGTAAGGCACCAGAAAGGACTAAATGTCTACTGGGGGAGGGGGGGTAAGCCACCAAAAATTACTAAATGTCTACTGAGGAAGGGGGAGGTAAACCACAAAAATCATTAAATGTCCCCTGGGGAAGATGGAGGTATCCACCAGAAATCACTAAATATCTACTGGCGAAGGGGAGGTAAGGCACCAGAAATCACTAAATGTCTACTTAAGAAGAGGAGGTAAGGAAACAGAAATCACTAAATGTATACTGGGGAAGGAGAGGTAAGGCACAAGCAATCACTAAATGTCTAGTGAGGAAGGGGAGGAAACACACCGAAAATCACTAAATGTTTACTGGGGAAGGGTAGGTAAGGTAACAGAAATGACTAAATGTCTACTGGGAAAGGGGAGGTGAGGCACCAGGAATCACAAAATGTCTACTGGGTAAGGGGAGGAAAGGAATCAGAAATCACTAAATGTGTACTGGGGAAGGGGAGGTAAGGCACCAGCAATGACTAAATGTCTACTGGGGAAGGAGAGGTAAGGCACCAGCAATCACTAAATGTGTACTGGGGAAGGGGAGGAAAGGCACCAAAAATCACTACATTTCTACTGGGGAAGGGGAAGTAAGGCACCAGCAATCACTAAATGTCTACTGTGGAAGGGGAGGTAAGGCATCAGAAATCACTAAATGTCTACTGGGGAAGGGTAGGTAAGGTAACAGAAATGACTAAATGTCTACTGGGAAAGGGGAGGTGAGGCACCAGGAATCACAAAATGTCTACTGGGTAAGGGGAGGAAAGGAATCAGAAATCACTAAATGTGTACTGGGGAAGGGGAGGTAAGGCACCAGCAATGACTAAATGTCTACTGGGGAAGGAGAGGTAAGGCACCAGCAATCACTAAATGTGTACTGGGGAAGGAGAGATGGGCACCGGAAATCACTAAATGTCTCCTGAGGAAGGGGAGGTGAGGCACCACAAAACACTAAATATCTACTGTGTACGGCGAGGTAAAGCTCGAAAAATCATTAAATGTCTACTGGGAAAAGGGGAGTTAAGGCACCAGCAATCACTAAAGGTCTAGAGGGGAAGGGGAGGTAATGCACCAGCAATCCCTAAAGGTGTACTGGGGAAGGGGAGGTTAGGCACCAGAAATCACTAAATGTCTACTGGGTAAGTGGAGGTAAGGCACCAGCAATCACTAAATGTCTACTTGGGAAGGGGACGTGAGGCACCAGCAATCATTAAATGTCTACTGGGTAAAGGGGAGGTAAGGCACCAGCAATCACTAAATGTCTACTGGGGAAAGGGAGGTAAGGCACCAGCAATCACTCAATGTCTAATGGGGAAAGGGAGGGGTAAGACACCAGAAATCACTAAAAGTATACTGGGGAAAGGGAGGAAAGGCATCAGAAATCACTAAACATGTACTGGGGAAGGAGAGGTAAGGCACCAGCAATTACTAAATGTCTATTAGGGAAGGTGAGGTAAGGCACCAGCAATCATAAATGTCTACTGGGGAAGGGGTGGGAACACCAGAAATCACTAAAAGACTACTGGGGAAGGGGAGGAAAAGGAATCAGAAATCACTAAATGTGTATTGGTGAGGAGAGTTAAGGCACCAGCAATTACTAAATGTCTACTCGGAAGGGGGAGGTAAGACAGGAACAATCACTAAATGTCTACTGGGTAAGGGGAGGTGAGGCACAAGAAATCACTAAATGTCTACTGGGGAAGGGGAGGTGAGGCACAAGAAATCACTAAATGTCTACTGGGGTAAGGGAGGTAAGGAATCAGAAATCACTAAATGTCTACTTTGGAAGGGGGAGGTAAGACACAAGCAATCACTAAATGTCTACTGGGTAAGGGGAGGTAAGGCACCAGCAATTACTAAATGTCTACTGGGGAATGGGAGGTAAGGCACCAGCAATCACTAAATGTGTACTGGGGAAAGGGATTTGAGGCACAAGAAATCACTAAATGTCTACTGGGGAAGGGGAGATAAGGCACCAGCAATCACTAAATGTGTACTGGGGAAGGGGAGGTGAGGCACAAGAAATCACTAAATGTCTACTGGGGAAGGGGAGGTGAGGCACCAGATATCACTAAATGTCTACTGGGGTAAGGGAGGTAAGGCACCAGAAATCACTAAATGTCTACTCTGGAAGGGGGAGGTAAGACAAAAGCAATCACTAAATGTCTACAGGGTAAGGGGAGGTAAGGCACCAGGAATCACTAAATGTGTACTGGGGAAGGGGAGGTAAGGCACTAGTAATCACTAAATGTCTACTGGGGAAGGGGAGGTAAGGCACCAGAAATCACTAAATGTCTACTGGGGAAGGGGAGGTAAGGAAACAGAAATCACTAAATGTCCCCTGGGGAAGGGGAGGTAAGGCACTAGCAATCACTAAATGGCTACTGGGGAAGGAGAGGTAAGGCACCACCAATCACTTAACGTCTGCTGGGGAAGGGGAGGTAAGGCACCAGCAATCACTAAATGTCTAGAGGAGAAGGGGAGGTAAGGCACCAGAAATCACTAAATGTCTACTGGGGAAGGGGAGATATGGCACCACCAAATACTAAATGTCTACAGGGGAAAGGATGGTAAGGCATCAGCAATCACAAAATGTCTAGAGGGGAAGGGGAGGTAAGACACCAGAAATCATTAAGGTCTACTGGGGAATGGGAGGAAAGGAATCAGAAATTCCTAAATGTGTACTGGAGAAAGGGAGGTAAGGCACCAGAAATCACTAAATGTCTACTGGGGGAGGGGAGGTAAGCCGCCAGCAATCACTAAATGTCTACTGGGGAAGGGGGAGGTAAACCACCAGAAATCATTAAATGTCTAATGGGGAAGGAAGAGGTAATGCACCAGAAATCACTAAAAGTCTACTGGGGAAGGGAAGGGAAGGCACCAGCAATTACTAAATGTATACTGGGGAAAGGGGAGGTAAAGTACCAGAAATCACTAAATGTCTAATGGGGAAGGGGGAGGTAAGGCACCAGAAAGGACTAAATGTCTACTGGGGGAGGGGTGTAAGCCACCAAAAATTACTAAATGTCTACTGAGGAAGGGGGAGGTAAACCACAAAAATCATTAAATGTACCCTGGGGAAGATGGAGGTATCCACCAGAAATCACTAAATATCTACTGGCGAAGGGTAGGTAAGGCACCAGAAATCACTAAACGTCTACTGGAGAAGAGGAGGTAAGGAAACAGAAATCACTAAATGTATACTGGGGAAGGAGAGGTAAAGCACAAGCAATCACTAAATGTCTAGTGAGGAAGGGGAGGAAACACACTGAAAATCACTAAATGTTTACTGGGGAAGGGGAAGTAAGGCACCAGAAATCACTAATTGTCTCCTGGGGAAGGGGAGGTAAGGAACCAGAAATCACTAAATGTCTACTCGGTAAGGGGAGATAAGGTACCACCAAACACTAAATATCTACAGGGGAAAGGGTGGTAAGGCACCCGCAATAACAAAATGTCTAGAGGGGAAGGGGAGGTAAGGCACCAGCAATCACTAAATGTCTACTGGGGAAGGAAAGGTAAGGCACCACCAATCACCAAATGTCTACTGGGGAAAGGGAGGGGTAGACACTAGAAATCACTAAAAGTCTACTGGGGAAGGGGAGGAAAGGCATCAGAAATCACTAAACATGTACTGGGAAAGGGGAGGTAAGGCTCCAGCAATTACTAAATGTCTACTGGGGAAGGGCATGTAGGGCACCAGCAATCACTAAATGTGTACTGTGGAAGGGGAGGTGAGGCACCAGAAAACACTAAATGTCTACTGGGGAAGGGGACGTAAGGCACCAGAAATCACTAAATGTCTACTCTGGAAGGGGGAGGTAAGACAAAAGCAATCACTAAATGTCTACTGGGTAAGGGGAGGTAAGGCACCAGGAATCACTAAATGTGTACTGGGGAAGGGGAGGTAAGGCACTAGTAATCACTAAATGTCTACTGGGGAAGGGGAGGTAAGGCACCAGAAATCACTAACTGTCTACTGGGGAAGGGGAGGTAAGGCAACAGAAATCACTAAATGTCCCCTGGGGAAGGGGAGGTAAGGCACTTGCAATCACTAAATGGCTACTGGGGAAGGAGAGGTAAGGCACCACCAATCATTTAACGTCTGCTGGGGAAGGGGAGGAAAGGCACCAGCAACAACTAAATGTCTAGAGGAGAAGGGGAGGTAAGGCACCAGAAATAACGAAATGTCTACTGTGGAAGGGGAGGTAAGGCACCAGCAATCATAAATGTCTACTGGGGAAGGGGTGGGAAGACACCAGAAATCACTAAAAGTCCACTGGGGAAGGAGAGGAATGGAATCAGAAATCACTAAATGTGTACTGGGGAGGAGAGGTAAGGCACCAGCAATTACTAAATGTCTACTAGGTAAGGGGAGGTAAGACACCAAAAATCACTAAATGTCTACTGGGTAAAGGGGAAGTAAGGCATCAGAAATCACTAAATGTCTACAGGGGAAGGGGAGGTAAGGCACCAGAAATCACAATATATCTACTGCATAAGAGGAAGTAAGGCACCAGCAATCACTAAATCTCTGCTGGGTAAGGGGAGGTGAGGCACCAGAAATCACTAAATGTCTACTGGGGTAAGGGAGGTAAGGCACCAGCAATCACTAAATGTGTACTGGGGAAGGGGAGGTGAGGCACCAGAAATCACTAAATGTCTACTGGGGAAGGGGAGATACGGCACCACCAAACACTAAATGTCTACAGGGGAAAGGATGGTAAGGCATCAGCAATCACAAAATGTCTAGAGGGGAAGGGGAGGTAAGACACCAGAAATCATTAAGGTCTACTGGGGAATGGTAGGAAAGGAATCAGAAATTACTAAATGTGTACTGGAGAAAGGGAGGTAAGGCACCAGAAATCACTAAATGTCTACTGGGGCAGGGGAGGTAAGCCGCCAGCAATCACTAAATGTCTACTGGGGATGGGGGAGGTAAACCACCAGAAATCATTAAATGTCTAATGGGGAAGGAAGAGGTAATGCACCAGAAATCACTAAAAGTCTACTGGGGAAGGGAAGGGAAGGCACCAGCAATTACTAAATGTATACTGGGGAAAGGGGAGGTAAAGTACCAGAAATCACTAAATGTCTAATGGGGAAGGGGGAGGTAAGGCACCAGAAAGGACTAAATGTCTACTGGGGGAGGGGGGGTAAGCCACCAAAAATTACTAAATGTCTACTGAGGAAGGGGGAGGTAAACCACAAAAATCATTAAATGTCCCCTGGGGAAGATGGAGGTATCCACCAGAAATCACTAAATATCTACTGGCGAAGGGGAGGTAAGGCACCAGAAATCACTAAATGTCTACTTAAGAAGAGGAGGTAAGGAAACAGAAATCACTAAATGTATACTGGGGAAGGAGAGGTAAGGCACAAGCAATCACTAAATGTCTAGTGAGGAAGGGGAGGAAACACACCGAAAATCACTAAATGTTTACTGGGGAAGGGGAAGTAAGGCACCATAAATCACTAAATGTCTCCTGGGGAAGGGGAGGTAAGGAACCAGAAATCACTAAATGTCTACTCGGTAAGGGGAGATAAGGTACCACCAAACACTAAATATCTACAGGGGAAAGGGTGGTAAGGCACCAGCTATCACAAAATATCTAGAGGGGAAGGGGAGGTAGGGCACCAGCAATCACTAAATGTCTACTGGGGAAGGAAAGGTAAGGCACCAGCAATCACCAAGTGTCTACTGGGGAAAGGGAGGGGTAGACACTAGAAATCACTAAAAGTCTACTGGGGAAGGGGAGGAAAGGCATCAGAAATCACTAAACATGTACTGGGAAAGGGGAGGTAAGGCTCCAGCAATTACTAAATGTCTACTGGGGAAGGGCATGTAGGGCACCAGCAATCACTAAATGTGTACTGTGGAAGGGGAGGTGAGGCACCAGAAATCACTAAATGTCTACTGGGGAAGGGGAGGTAAGGCACCAGAAATCACTAAATGTCTACTGGGGAAGGGGAGGTAAGGCACCAGGAATCACTAAATGTCTACTGGGGAAGGGGGGGGGGTGTAAGCCAACAAAAATCACTAAAAGTATACTGTGGACCGGGAGGAAAGTCATCAGAAATCAGTAAATGTCTACTGGGTAAGGGGAGCTAAGGCACCAGAAAACGCTAAATTTCTACTGGGGAAGGGGAGGTAAGGAACCAGCAATTACAAAATGTCTACTGGGGAAGGGGAGGTAAGGCACCAGCAATCACTAAATGTGTACTGGGGAAGGGGAGGAGAGGAAGGAGAAATGACTAAATGTCTACTGGGGAAGGGGAGGTGAGGCACCAGAAATCACTAAATGTCTACTGGGGTAGGGGAGGTAAGGCACCAGAAATCTCTAAATGTCTACTCAGGAAGGGGGAGATCAGAAAGGAGCAATCACTAAATGTGTACTGGGGAAGAGGAGGTGAGGAACCAGAAATGACTAAATGTCTACTGGGGAAGGGGAGGTAAGGCACCAGGAATCACTAAATGTCTACTGGGTAAAGGGGAGGTAACCTACCAGTAATTACTAAATGTCTACTGGGAAATGGGAGATAAGGCACCAGAAATCACTAAATGTCTACTCGGGAGGGGGAGGTAACACAGGAGCAATCACTAAATGTCTACTGGGTAAGGGGAGGTAAGGCACCAGGAATCACTAAATGTGTACTGGGGAAGGGGAGTTAAGGCACATGAAATCACAAAATGTCTACTGGGGAAGGGGAGGTAAGGCAAGAGAAATCACTAACTGTCTACTGGAGAAGGGGAGGTAAAGCACTAGCAATCTCTAAATGTCTACTGGGGAAGGGGAGGTAGGACACCAGCAATTGCTAAATGTCTACTGGGGAAGGGGAGGAAATGCACCAGAAATCACTACATTTCTACTGGGGAAGGGGAAGTAAGGCATGAGCAATCACTAAATGTCTACTGGGTAAGGGGAGGTAAGGCACCAGAAATCACTAAATGTCTACTGGGTAAAGGGGAGGTAGGGCACCAACAATCACTAAATGTCTACTGGGGAAGGGGATAAGGCACCAGCAATCACTAAATGTCTACTGGGTTAGGGAGGTGTAAGACCCCAGAAATCACTAAAAGTCTACTGGGGAAAGGGAGGAAAGGCATCAGAAATCACTAAACATGTACTGGAGAAGGGGAGGTAAGGCACCAGCAATCACTAAATGTCTACTGGGTAAGGGGAGGTAAGTCACCAGGAATCACTAAATGTGTACTGGGTATGGGGAGTTAAGGCACCAGTAATCACTAAATGTCTACTGGGGAAGGGGAGGTAAGGCAGCAGAAATCACTAAATTTCTACTTGGGAAGGGGGAGGAAAACCACTAAAAATCATTAAATGTCCCCTGGGTAAGGGGGATGTAAAGAACCAGAAATCATTAAATATCTACTGCGGAAGGGGAGGTAAGGCACCGGAAATCACTAAATGACTACTGGGGAAGAGGAGTTAAGGAAACAGAAATCACTAAATGTCTACTGGGGAAGGGGAGATAAGGCACCACCAAACACTAAATATCTACAGGGGAAAGGGTGGTAAGGCAGCAGCAATCACAAAATGTCTAGAGGGGAAGGGGAGGTAAGGCACCAGCAATCACTATGTGTCTACCAGGGAAGGGGAGGTAAGACACCAGAAATCTTTAAGGTCTACTGGGGAATGGGTGGAAAGGAATCAGAAATTACTAAATGTGTACTGAAGAAATGGAGGTAAGGCAACAGAAATCACGAAATGTCTACTGGGGGAGGGGAGGTAAGCTGCCAGCAATCACTAAATGTCTACTGGGGAAGGGGGAGGTAAACCACCAGAAATCATTAAATGTCTAATGGGGAAGGAAGAGGTAAGGCACCAGAAATCACTAAATGTCTACTGGGGAAGGGCAGGTAGGGCACCAGCCATCACTAAATGTGTACTGTGGATGGGGAGGTGAGGCACCAGAAATCACTAAATGTCTACTGGGGAATGGGAGCTAAGGCACCAGAAAACGCTAAATTTCTACTGGGGAAGGGGAGGTAAAGGACCAGCAATTACTAAATGTCTACTGGGGAAGGGGAGGTAAGGCACCAGCAATCACTAAATGTGTACTGGGGAAGGGGATGAGAGGAACTAGAAATGACTAAATGTCTACTGGGGAAGGGGAGGTGAGGCATCAGAAATCACTAAATGTCTACTGGGGTAGGGGAGGTAAGGCACCAGAAATCACTAAATGTCTACTCAGGAAGGGGGGGATAAGAAAGGAGCAATCACTAAATGTGTACTCGGGAAGGGAAGGTAAGGAACCAGTAATGACTAAATGTCTACAGGGGAAGGGGAGGTAAGGCACCAGGAATCACTAAATGTCTACTGGGTAAAGGGGAGGTAACCTACCAGTAATTACTAAATGTCTACTGGGAAATGTGAGATAAGGCAACAGAAAACATTAAATGTGTATTGAGGAAGGGGAGGTGAGGCACCAGAAATCACTAAATGTCTACTTGGGAAGGGGAGGTAAGGCACCAGCAATCACTATATGTCTACTGGGGAAGGGGAGGTAAGACACCAGAAATCATTAAGGTCTACTTGGGAATGGGAGGAAAGGAATCAGAAATTACTAAATGTGTAGTGGGGAAAGGGAGGTAAGGCACCAGAAATCACTAAATGTCTTAGGCGGAAGGCGAGGTAAGGCAACAGAAATCACTAAATGTTTACTGGGAAAGAGGAGGTAAGGCACCAGCAATTACGAAATGTCTACTGGGGAAGGGGAGATAGGGCACCAGCAATCACTAAATGTGTACTGGGGCAGGGGAGGTGAGGCACCAGAAATCACTAAATGTGTACTGGGGAAGGGGAGGTGAGGCAGGAGAAATCACTAAATGTCTACTGGGGTAGGGGAGGTAAGGCACCAGATATCACTAAATGTCTACTCGGGAAGGGGGAGCTAAGACACCAGCAATCACTAAATGTCTACTGGGTAAGGGGAGGTAAGGCACCAGGAATCACTAAATGTGTACTGGGGATGGGCAGTTAAGGCACATGAAGTCACAAAATGTCTACTGGGGAAGGGGAGGTAAGCAACAGAAATCACTAAATGTCTACTTGGGAAGAGGAGGTAAGGCACCAGCAATCCCTATATATCTACTGGGGAAGGGAAGGTAAGACACCAGAAATGATTAAAGGTCTACTGGGGAAGGGGAGGTAAGGCATCAGCAATCACTAAATGTCTACTTGGGAAGGGGAGGTAAGGCACCAGCAATCCCTATATGTCTACTGGGGAAGGGAAGGTAAGACACCAGAAATGATTAAAGGTCTACTGGGGAAGCCGAGGTAAGGCACCAGAAATCACTAAATGTCTACTCAGGAAGGGGGAGATTAGAAAGGAGCAATCACTAAATGTGTACTGGGGAAGAGGAGGTGAGGAACCAGAAATGACTAAATGTCTACTGGGGAAGGGGAGGTAAGGCACCAGGAATCACTAAATGTCTACTGGGTAAAGGGGAGGTAACCTACCAGTAATTACTAAATGTCTACTGGGAAATGGGAGATAAGGCACCAGAAATCCCTAAATGTCTACTTGGGAGGGGGAGGTAACACAGGTGCAATCACGAAATGTCTACTGGGTAAGGGGAGGTAAGGCACCAGGAATCACTAAATGTGTACTGGGGAAGGGGAGTTAAGGCACATGAAATCACAAAATGTCTACTGGGGAAGGGGAGGTAAGGCAAGAGAAATCACTAAATGTCTACTGGAGAAGGGGAGGTAAAGCACTAGCAATCTCTAAATGTCTACTGGGGAAGGGGAGGTAGGACACCAGCAATTGCTAAATGTCTACTGGGGAATGGGAGGAAATGCACCAGAAATCACTACATTTCTACTGGGGAAGGGGAAGTAAGGCATGAGCAATCACTAAATGTCTACTGGGTTAGGGAGGGGTAAGACCCCAGAAATCACTAAAAGTCTACTGGGGAAAGGGAGGAAAGGCATCAGAAATCACTAAACATGTACTGGAGAAGGGGAGGTAAGGCACCAGCAATCACTAAATGTCTACTGGGTAAGGGGAGGTAAGTCACCAGGAATCACTAAATGTGTACTGGGTATGGGGAGTTAAGGCACCAGTAATCACTAAATGTCTACTGGGGAAGGGGATGTAAGGCAGCAGAAATCACTAAATGTCTACTTGGGAAGGGGGAGGAAAACCACTAAAAATCATTAAATGTCCCCTGGGTAAGGGGGATGTAAAGAACCAGAAATCACTAAATATCTACTGCGGAAGGGGAGGTAAGGCACCGGAAATCACTAAATGACTACTGGGGAAGAGGAGTTAAGGAAACGGAAATCACTAAATGTCTATTTGGGAAGGGGAGATAAGGCACCACCAAACACTAAATGTCTACAGGGGAAAGGGTGGTAAGGCAGCAGCAATCACAAAATGTCTAGAGGGGAAGGGGAGGTAAGGCACCAGCAATCAATATGTGTCTACCAGGGAAGGGGAGGTAAGACACCAGAAATCTTTAAGGTCTACTGGGGAATGGGAGGAAAGGAATCAGAAATTACTAAATGTGTACTGGAGAAATGGAGGTAAGGCAACAGAAATCACGAAATGTCTACTGGGGGAGGGGAGGTAAGCCGCCAGCAATCACTAAATGTCTACTGGGGAAGGGGGAGGTAAACCACCAGAAATCATTAAATGTCTAATGGGGAAGGAAGAGGTAAGGCACCAGAAATCACTAAATGTCTACTGGGGAAGGGCAGGTAGGTCACCAGCCATCACTAAATGTGTACTGTGGATTGGGAGGTGAGGCACCAGAAATCACTAAATGTCTACTGGGGAATGGGAGCTAAGGCACCAGAAAATGCTAAATTTCTACTGGGGAAGGGGAGGTAAAGGACCAGCAATTACTAAATGTCTACTGGGGAAGGGGAGGTAAGGCACCAGCAATCACTAAATGTGTACTGGGGAAGGGGATGAGAGGAACTAGAAATGACTAAATGTCTACTGGGGAAGGGGAGGTGAGGCATCAGAAATCACTAAATGTCTACTGGGGTAGGGGAGGTAAGGCACCAGAAATCACTAAATGTCTACTCAGGAAGGGGGGGATAAGAAAGGAGCAATCACTAAATGTGTACTCGGGAAGGGAAGGTAAGGAACCAGAAATGACTAAATGTCTACTGGGGAAGGGGAGGTAAGGCACCAGGAATCACTAAATGTCTACTGGGTAAAGGGGAGGTAACCTACCAGTAATTACTAAATGTCTACTGGGAAATGTGAGATAAGGCAACAGAAAACATCAAATGTGTATTGAGGAAGGGGAGGTGAGGCACCAGAAATCACTAAATGTCTACTTGGGAAGGGGAGGTAAGGCACCAGCAATCACTATATGTCTACTGGGGAAGGGGAGGTAAGACACCAGAAATCATTAAGGTCTACTTGGGAATGGGAGGAAAGGAATCAGAAATTACTAAATATGTACTGGAGAAAGGGAGGTAAGGCACCAGAAATCACTAAATGTCTAAGGCGGAAGGGGAGGTAAGGCAACAGAAATCACTAAATGTCTACTGGGAAAGAGGAGGTAAGGCACCAGCAATTACGAAATGTCTACTGGGGAAGGGGAGATAGGGCACCAGCAATCACTAAATGTGTACTGGGGCAGGGGAGGTGAGGCACCAGAAATCACTAAATGTGTACTGGGGAAGGGGAGGTGAGGCAGGAGAAATCACTAAATGTCTACTGGGGTAGGGGAGGTAAGGCACCAGATATCACTAAATGTCTACTCGGGAAGGGGGAGGTAAGACACCAGCAATCACTAAATGTCTACTGGGTAAGGGGAGGTAAGGCACCAGGAATCACTAAATGTGTACTGGGGATGGGCAGTTAAGGCACATGAAGTCACAAAATGTCGACTGGGGAAGGGGAGGTAAGCAACAGAAATCACTAAATGTCTACTTGGGAAGAGGAGGTAAGGCACCAGCAATCCCTATATATCTACTGGGGAAGGGAAGGTAAGACACCAGAAATGATTAAAGGTCTACTGGGGAAGGGGAGGTAAGGCATCAGCAATCACTAAATGTCTACTTGGGAAGGGGAGGTAAGGCACCAGCAATCCCTATATATCTACTGAGCAAGGGAGAGGTAAGACACAAGAAATCACTAAAGGTCTACTGGGGAAGGGGCGGAATGGCACCAGCAATCATAAATGTCTACTGGGGAAGGGGTGGTAAGACACCAGAAATCACTAAAAGTCTACTGGGGAAAGGGAGGAAAGGAATCAGAAATCACTAAATGTGTACTGGGGAGTAGAGGTAAGGCACCTGCAATTACTAAATGTCTACTGGGTAAGGGGAGGTAAGACACCAAAAATCACTAAATGTCTACTGGGTAAAGGGGAAGTAAGGCACCAGAAATCCCTAAATGTCTACTGGGGAAGGGGAGGTAAGGCACCAGGAATCACTAAATGTCTACTGGGTAAAGGGGAGGTAACCTACCAGTAATTACTAAATGTCTACTGGGAAATGTGAGATAAGGCAACAGAAAACATCAAATGTGTATTGAGGAAGGGGAGGTGAGGCACCAGAAATCACTAAATGTCTACTTGGGAAGGGGAGGTAAGGCACCAGCAATCACTATATGTCTACTGGGGAAGGGGAGGTAAGACACCAGAAATCATTAAGGTCTACTTGGGAATGGGAGGAAAGGAATCAGAAATTACTAAATATGTACTGGAGAAAGGGAGGTAAGGCACCAGAAATCACTAAATGTCTAAGGCGGAAGGGGAGGTAAGGCAACAGAAATCACTAAATGTCTACTGGGAAAGAGGAGGTAAGGCACCAGCAATTACGAAATGTCTACTGGGGAAGGGGAGATAGGGCACCAGCAATCACTAAATGTGTACTGGGGCAGGGGAGGTGAGGCACCAGAAATCACTAAATGTGTACTGGGGAAGGGGAGGTGAGGCAGGAGAAATCACTAAATGTCTACTGGGGTAGGGGAGGTAAGGCACCAGATATCACTAAATGTCTACTCGGGAAGGGGGAGGTAAGACACCAGCAATCACTAAATGTCTACTGGGTAAGGGGAGGTAAGGCACCAGGAATCACTAAATGTGTACTGGGGATGGGCAGTTAAGGCACATGAAGTCACAAAATGTCGACTGGGGAAGGGGAGGTAAGCAACAGAAATCACTAAATGTCTACTTGGGAAGAGGAGGTAAGGCACCAGCAATCCCTATATATCTACTGGGGAAGGGAAGGTAAGACACCAGAAATGATTAAAGGTCTACTGGGGAAGGGGAGGTAAGGCATCAGCAATCACTAAATGTCTACTTGGGAAGGGGAGGTAAGGCACCAGCAATCCCTATATATCTACTGAGCAAGGGAGAGGTAAGACACAAGAAATCACTAAAGGTCTACTGGGGAAGGGGCGGAATGGCACCAGCAATCATAAATGTCTACTGGGGAAGGGGTGGTAAGACACCAGAAATCACTAAAAGTCTACTGGGGAAAGGGAGGAAAGGAATCAGAAATCACTAAATGTGTACTGGGGAGTAGAGGTAAGGCACCTGCAATTACTAAATGTCTACTGGGTAAGGGGAGGTAAGACACCAAAAATCACTAAATGTCTACTGGGTAAAGGGGAAGTAAGGCACCAGAAATCCCTAAATGTCTACTGGGGAAGGGGAGGTAAGGCACCAGAAATCACTATATATCTAATGGGGAAGGGGAAGTAAGGCACCAGCAATCACTAAATCTCTGCTGGGTAACGGCAGGTGAGGCACCAGAAATCACTAAATGTCTACTGGGGAAGGGGACTTAAGGCACCAGCAATCAGTAAATGTGTACTGCGGAAGGGGAGGTGAGGCACCAGAAATCACTAAATGTCTACTGGGGAAGGGGAGGTAAGGCACCTGCAATTACTAATTGTCTACTGGGGAAGGGGAGGTAAGGCACCAGCAATCATAAAGGTCTACTGGGGAAGGGGTGGTAAGACACCAGAAATCACTAAAAGTCTACTGGGGAAGTGGAAGAAAGGAATCAGAAATCACTAAATGTGTACTGGGGAAGAGAGGTAAGGCACCAGCAATTACTATATATCTACTGGGTAAGGGGAAGTAAGGCACCAGGAATCACAAAATGTGTACTAGGGAAGGGGAGGTAAGGCACCAGAAATCACTAAATGTCTACTGGGGAAGGAGAGGTAAGGCATCAGAAATCACTAAATGTCTACTGGGGAAGGGGAGGTAAGGTAACAGAAATCACTAAATGTCTCCTGGAGAAGGGGAGGTAAGGCACTAGCAATCACTAAATGTCTACTGGGGAAGGGGAGGTAAGGCACTAGCAATCACTAAATGTCTACTGGGCAAGGGGAAATATGGCACCACCAAAAACTAAATGTCTACAGGGGAAAGGATGGTAAGGCATCAGCAATCACAAAATGTCTAGAGGGGAAGGGGAGGTAAGGCACCAGCAATCAATATCTGTCTACCAGGCAAGGGGAGGTAGGACACCAGAAATCATTAAGGTCTACTGGGGAATGGGAGGAAAGGAATCAGAAATTACTAAATGTGTACTGGAGAAAGGGAGGTAAGGCAACAGAAATCACTAAATGTCCACTGGGGAAAGGGAGGTAAGCCACCAGCAATCACTAAATGTCTACTGGGGAAGGGGGAGGTAAACCACCAGAAATCATTATATGTCTAATGGGGAAGGAACAGGTAAGGCACCAGAAATCACTAAATGTCTACTGGGGAAGGGAAGGTAAGTCACCAGCAATTACTAAATGTATACTGGGGAAAGGGGAGGTAAAGAACAGCAATCACTAAATGTCTAATGGGGAAGGGGGATGTAAGGCACCAGAAATGACTAAATGTCTACTGAGGGAGGGGAGGTAAGGCACCAGAAATCACTAAATGTCTACTGGGGAAGAGGAGGTAAGGGAACAGAAATCAATAAATGTATACTGTGGAAGGTGAGGTAAGGCACAAGCAATCACTAAATGTCTACTGGGGAAGGGGAGGAAAGGCACCGAAAATCACTAAATGTTTACTGGGGAAGGGGAAGTAAGGCACCAGAAATCACTAAATGTCTCCTGGGGAAGGGGAGGTAAGGCACCAGAAGTCACTAAATGTCTGCTCGGTAAGGGGAGGTAAGGCAGCAGAAATCACTAAATGTCTACTGGGGAAGGGAGGTAAGGCACTAGCAATCACTAAATGTCTACTGGGGAAGGGGAGATAAGGTACCACCAAACACTAAATGTCCACAGCTGAAAGGGTGGTAAGGCACCAGCAATCACAAAATGTCTAGAGGGGAAGTGGAGGTAAGGCACCAGCAATCACTAAATGTCTACTGGGGAAGGGGAGGTAAGGCACCAGCAATCACTAAATGTGTAATGGGGAAAGGGAGAGGTAAGACACCAGAAATCACTAAAACTCTACTGGGAAGGGGAGGAAAGGCATCAGAAATCACTAAACATGTACTTGGAAACGGGAGGTAAGGCTCCAGCAATTACTAAATGTCTACTGGGGAAGGGCAGGTAGGGCACCAGCAATCACTAAATGTGTACTGTGGAAGGGGAGGTGAGGCACCAGAAATCACTAAATGTCTACTGGTGAAGGGGAGGTAAAGAACCAGCAATTACTAAATGTCTAATGGGGAAGGGGGAGGTAAGGCACCAGAATTGATTAAATGTCTACTGGGGAAGAGGAGGTAAGGAAACAGTAATCACTAAATGTATACTGGGGAAGGAGAGGTAAGGCACAAACAATCAATAAATGTCTACTGGGGAAGGGGAGGAAACCCACCGAAAATCACTAAATGTTTACTGGGGAAGGGGAAGTAAGGCACCAGAAATCATTAAATGTCTCCTGGGGAAGGGGAGGTAAGGAAAGAGAAATCACTATATGTCTAATGGGAAAGGGGAGGTAAGGCACTAGCAATCACTAAATGTCTACTGGGGAAGGGGAGATAAGGTACCACCAAACACAAAATGTCTACAGGGGAAAGGGTGGTAAGGCACCAGCAATCACAAAAAGTCTAGAGGGGAAGGGGAGGTAAGGCACCAGCAATCACTAAATGTCTACTGGGACAAGGGAGGGGTAAGACACCAGAAATCACTAAAAGTCTACTGGGGAAGGGGAGGAAATGTATCAGAAATCACTAAACATGTACTGGGAAATGGGAGGTAAGGCTCCAGCAATTACTAAATGTCTACTGGGGAAGGGCAGGTAGGGCACCAGCAATCACTAAATGTGTACTGTGGAAGGGGAGGTGAGGCACCAGAAATCACTAAATGTGTACTTGGGAAGGGGAGGTAAGGCACCAGAAATCACTAAATGTCTACTGGGGAAGGGGAGGTAAGGCACCAGCAATCACTAAATGTCTACTGGGCCGGGGGGGGGGGGGTGTAAGACAACAAAAATCACTAAAAGTATACTGTGGAAGGGGAGGAATGTCATCAGAAATCACTAAATGTCTACTGGGTATAGGGGAGCTAAGGCACCAGAAACCGCTATTTTTCTACTGGGGAAGGGGAGGTAAGGGACCAGCAATTACTAAATGTCTACTGGGGAAGGGGAGGTAAGGCACCAGCATTCACTAAATGTGTACTGGGGAAGGAGAGGAGAGGAAGGAGAAATGACTAAATGTCTACTGGGGAAGGGGAGGTAAGGCACCAGAAATCACTAAATGTCTACTCAGAAAGGGGGAGATAAGAAAGGAGCAATCACCAAATGTGTACTGGGGAAGGGGAGGTGAGGAACCAGAAATGACTAAATGTCTACTGGGGAAGGGGAGGTAAGGCACCAGGAATCACTAAATGTCTACTGGGTAAAGGGGAGGTAACCTACCAGTAATTACTAAATGTCTACTGGGAAATGGGAGATAAGGCACCAGAAAACACTAAATGTGTATTGAGGAAGGGGAGGTGAGGCACCAGAAATCATTAAATGTCTACATGGGAAGGGGAGGTAAGACACCAGAAATCATTAAGGTCTACTTGGGAATGGGAGGAAAGGAATCAGAAATTACTAAATGTGTACTGGAGAAAGGGAGGTAAGGCACCAGAAATCAATAAATGTCTACTGGGGGAGGGGAGGTAGGCCACCAGCAATCACTAAATGTCTACTGGGGAAAGGGGGGTATGGCACCAGGAATCACTAAATGTGTACTAGGGAAATGGAGTTAAGGCACATGAAATCACAAAATGTCTACTGGGGAAGGGGAGGTAAGGCACCAGCTATTACTAAATGTCTACGGGGGAACGGGAGATAGGGCACCAGCAATCACTAAATGTGTACTGGGGAAGGGGATGTGAGGCACCAGAAATCACTAAATGTCTATTGGGGAAGGGGTGGTGAGGCACTAGAAATCACTAAATGTCTACTGGGGTAGGGGAGGTAAGGCACCAGAAATCACTAAATGTCTACTCGGGAAGGGGGAGGTAAGACACCAGCAATCACTAAATGTCTACTGGGTAAGGGGAGGTAAGGCACCAGGATTCACTAAATGTGTACTGGGGAAGGGCAGTTAAGGCACATGAAATCACAAAATGTCTACTTGGGAAGGGGAGGTAAGGCCACAGAAATCTCTAAATGTCTACTGGGGAAGGGGAGGGAAGGCACCAGAAATCACTAAATTTCTACAAGTGAAGTGGAATTTAGGCACCAGCAATCACTAAATGTCTACTCGGGAAGGGGGAGGTAAGACAGGAGAAATCACTAAATGTCTACTGGGTAAGGGGAGGTAAGGCACCAGGAATCACTAAATGTGTATTGAGGAAGGGGAGGGGAGGCACCAGAAATTACTAAATGTCTACTGGGGTAGGGGAGGTAAGGCACCAGAAATCACTAAATGTCTACTTGGGAAGGGGGAGGTAAGGCACCAGCAATCACTAAATGTCTATTGGGGAAGGGGTGGTGAGGCACCAGAAATCACTAAATGTCTACTGAGGTAGGGGAGGTAAGGCACCAGAAATCACTAAATGTCTACTTGGGAAGGGGGAGGTAAGTCAGGAGAAATCACTAAATGTCTCTTGGGTAAGGGGAGGTAAGGCACCAGGAATCACTAAATGTGTATTCAGGAAGGGGAGGGGAGGCACCAGAAATTACTAAATGTCTACTGGTGTAGGGGAGGTAAGGCACCAGAAATCACTAAATGTCTACTCGGGAAGGGGGAGGTGAGGCACCAGCAATCACTAAATGTCTACTGGGGAAGGGGAGGTAAGGCACCAGCAATCACTAAATGTGTACTGGCGAAGGGCAGTTAAGGCACATGAAATCACAAAATGTCTACTTGGCAAGGGGAGGTAAGGCCACAGAAATCTCTAAATGTCTACTGGGGAAGGGGAGGGAAGGCACCAGAAATCACTAAATTTCTACAAGTGAAGTGGAAGTTAGGCACCAGCAATCACTAAATGTCTACTGGGGAAGGGGAGGTAAGGCACCAGCAATCCCTAAATGTGTACTGGGGAAGAGGAGGTTAGGCACCAGAAATCACTAAATGTCTTCTGGGGAAGTAGAGGTAAGGCACCAGCAATCACTAAATGTCTACTGGGGAAAGGGAGAGGTAAGACACCAGAAATCACTAAAACTCTACTGGGAAGGGGAGGAAAGGCATCAGAAATCACTAAACATGTACTGGGAAATGGGAGGTAAGGCTCCAGCAATTACTAAATGTCTACTGGGGAAGGGCAGGTAGGGCACCAGCAATCACTAAATGTGTACTGTGGAAGGGGAGGTGAGGCACCAGAAATCACTAAATGTCTACTGGTGAAGGGGAGGTAAAGAACCAGCAATCACTAAATGTCTAATGGGGAAGGGGGAGGTAAGGCACCAGAATTGACTAAATGTCTACTAGGGGAAGAGGAGGTAAGGAAACAGTAATCACTAAATGTATACTGGGGAAGGAGAGGTAAGGCACAAACAATCAATAAATGTCTACTGGGGAAGGGGAGGAAACCCACTGAAAGTCACTCAATGTTTACTGGGGAAGGGGAAGTAAGGCACCAGAAATCAATAAATGTCTACTGGGGAAGTGGAGGTAAGGAACCAGGAATCACTAAATGTGTACTAGGGAAATGGAGTTAAGGCACATGAAATCACAAAATGTCTACTGGGGAAGGGGAGGTAAGGCACCAGCTATTACTAAATGTCTACGGGGGAAGGGGAGATAGGGCACCAGCAATCACTAAATGTGTACTGGGGAAGGGGAGGTGAGGCACCAGAAATCACTAAATGTCTATTTGGGAAGGGGTGGAGAGGCACCAGAAATCACTAAATGTCTACTGGGGTAGGGGAGGTAAGGCACCAGAAATCACTAAATGTCTACTAGGGAAGGGGGAGGTAAGACATGAGAAATCACTAAATGTCTACTGGGTAAGGGGAGGTAAGGCACCAGGAATCACTAAATGTGTATTGAGGAAGGGGAGGGGAGGCACCAGAAATCACTAAATGTCTACTGGGGTAGGGGAGGTAAGGCACCAGAAATCACTAAATGTCTACTCTGGAAGGGGGAGGTAAGACACCAGCAATCACTAAATGTCTACTGGGTAAGGGGAGGTAAGGCACCAGGAATCACTAAATGTGTACTAGGGAAGGGCAGTTAAGGCACATGAAATCACAAAATGTCTACTTGGCAAGGGGAGGTAAGGCCACAGAAATCTCTAAATGTCTACTGGGGAAGGGGAGGGAAGGCACCAGAAATCACTAAATTTCTACAAGTGAAGTGGAAGTTAGGAACCAGCAATCACTAAATGTCTACTGGGGAAGGGGAGGTAAGGCACTAGCAATCCCTAAATGTGTACTGGGGAAGAGGAGGATAGGCACCAGAAATCACTAAATGTCTTCTGGGGAAGTAGAGGTAAGGCACCAGCAATCACTAAATGTCTACTTGGGAAGTGGAGGTGAGGCACCAGCAATCATTAAATGTCTACTGAGCAAGGGGGAGGTAAGACACAAGAAATCACTAAAAGTCTACTGGGGAAGGGGAGGAAAGGAATCAGAAATCACTAAATGTCTACTTGGGAAGAGGAGGTAAGGCACCAGCAATCCCTATATGTCTACTGGGGAAGGGGAGGTAAGACACCAGAAATGATTAAAGGTCTACTGGGGAAGGGGAGGTAAGGCACCAGCTATTACTAAATGTCTACGGGGGAAGGGGTGATAGGGCACCAGCAATCACTAAATGTCTACTGGGGAAGGGGAGGTAAGACACCAGAAATGATTAAAGGTCTACTGGGGAAGGGGAGGTAAGGCACCAGAAATCACTAAATGTCTATTGGGGAAGGGGAGGTAAGGCACCAGAAATCACTATATATCTACTGGGTAAGAGGAAGTAAGGCACCAGCAATCAGTAAATCTCTGCTGGGTAAGGGGAGGTGAGGCACCAGAAATCACTAAATGTCTACTGGGGAAGGGGAGGTAAGGCACCAGCAATCACTAAATGTGTACTGGGGAAGGAGAGGTGAAGCACCAGAAATCAATAAATGTCTACTGGGGAAGGGGAGGTAAGTCACCCGCAATCATAAAGGTCTACTGGGGAAGGGGTTGTAAGACACCAGAAAACACTAAAAGTCTACTGGGGAAGTGGAGGAAAGGAATCAGAAATCACTAAATGTGTACTGGGGAGGAGAGGTAAGGCACCAGCAATTACTAAATATCTACTGGGCAAGGGGAGGTAAGGCACCAGGAATCACAAAATGTGTACTGGCGAAGGGGAGGTAAGGCACCAGAAATCACTAATTGTCTACTGGGGAAGGAGAGGTAAGGCATCAGAAATCACTAAATGTCTACTGGGGAATGGGAGGTAAGGCAACAGAAATCACTAAATGTCTCCTGGAGAAGGGGAGGTAAGGCACTAGCAATCACTAAATGTCTACTGGGGAAAGGGAGGTAAGACACTAGCAATCACTAAATGTCTACTGGGGAAGGGGAGATACAGCACCACCAAACACTAAAAGTCTACAGGGAAAAGGATGGTAAGGCATCAGCAATCACAAAATGTCTAGAGGGGAAGGAGAGTTAAGGCACCAGTAATCACTACATGTCTACTGGGGAAGGGGAGGTAAGACACCAGAAATCATTAAGGTCTACTGTGGAATGGGAGGAAAGGAATCAGAAATTACTAAATGTGTACTGGAGAAAGGGAGGTAAGGCACCAGAAATCACTAAATGTCTACTGGGGGAGGGGGAGGTAAACCACCAGAAATCATTAAATGTCTAATGGGGAAGGAAGAGGTAAGGCACCAGAAATCACTAAATGTCTACTGGGGAAGGGAAGGTAAGGCACCAGCAATTACTAAATGTATACTGGGGAAAGGGGAGGTAAAGAACCAGCAATCACAAAATGTCTAGAGGGGAAGGGGAGGTAAGGCACCAGCAATCACTAAATGTCTACTGGGGAAGGGGAGGTAAGGCACCAGAAATCACTAAATGTCTACTGGGGAAGGGGAGGTAAGGCACCAGAAATCACTATATATCTACTGGGGAAGAGGAAGTAAGGCACCAGCAATCAGTAAATCTCTGCTGGGTAAGGGGGGGTGAGGCACCAGAAATCACTAAATGTCTACTGGGGAAGGGGAGGTAAGGCACCAGCAATCACTAAATGTGTACTGGGGAAGGGCAGTTAAGGCACATGAAATCACAAAATGTCTACTTGGGAAGGGGAGGTAAGGCCACAGAAATCTCTAAATGTCTACTGGGGAAGGGGAGGGAAGGCACCAGAAATCACTAAATTTCTACAAGTGAAGTGGAAGTTAGGCACCAGCAATCACTAAATGTCTACTGGGGAAGGGGAGGTAAGGCACCAGCAATCCCTAAATGTGTACTGGGGAAGAGAAGGTTAGGCACCAGAAATCACTAACTGTCTTCTGGGGAAGTAGAGGTAAGGCACCAGCAATCACTAAATGTCTACTGGGGAAAGGGAGAGGTAAGACAACAGAAATCACTAAAACTCTACTGGGAAGGGGAGGAAAGGCATCAGAAATCACTAAACATGTACTGGGAAATGGGAGGTAAGGCTCCAGCAATTACTAAATGTCTACTGGGGAAGGGCAGTTAGGGCACCAGCAATCACTAAATGTGTACTGGGTATGGGGAGTTAAGGCACCAGTAATCACTAAATGTATACTGGGGAAGGGGAGGTAAGGCAGCAGAAATCACTAAATGTCTACTTGGGAAGGGGGAGGATAACCACTAAAAATCATTAAATGTCCCCTGGGTAAGGGGGATGTAAAGAACCAGAAATCACTAAATATCTACTGCGGAAGGGGAGTTAAGGCACCAGAAATCACTAAATGACTACTGGGGAAGAGGAGTTAAGGAAACAGAAATCACTAAATGTCTACTGGGGAAGGGGAGATAAGGCACCACCAAACACTAAATGTCTACAGGGGAAAGGGTGGTAAGGCAGCAGCAATCACAAAATGTCTAGAGGGGAAGGGGAGGTAAGGCACCAGCAATCACTAATTGTCTACTGGGGAAGGGGAGGTAAGGCACCTGCAATCATAAAGGTCTACTGGGGAAGGGGTTGTAAGACACCAGAAAACACTAAAAGTCTACTGGGGAAGTGGAGGAAAGGAATCAGAAATCACTAAATGTGTACTGGGGAGGAGAGGTAAGGCACCAGCAATTACTAAATATCTACTGGGCAAGGGGAGGTAAGGCACCAGGAATCACAAAATGTGTACTGGGGAAGGGGAGGTAAGGCACCAGAAATCACTAATTGTCTACTGGGGAAGGAGAGGTAAGGCATCAGAAATCACTAAATGTCTACTGGGGAATGGGAGGTAAGGCAACAGAAATCACTAAATGTCTCCTGGAGAAGGGGAGGTAAGGCACTAGCAATCACTAAATGTCTACTGGGGAAAGGGAGGTAAGACACTAGCAATCACTAAATGTCTACTGGGGAAGGGGAGATACTGCACCACCAAACACTAAAAGTCTACAGGGAAAAGGATGGTAAGGCATCAGCAATCACAAAATGTCTAGAGGGGAAGGAGAGTTAAGGCACCAGTAATCACTACATGTCTACTGGGGAAGGGGAGGTAAGACACCAGAAATCATTAAGGTCTACTGGGGAATGGGAGGAAAGGAATCAGAAATTACTAAATGTGTACTGGAGAAAGGGAGGTAAGGCACCAGAAATCACTAAATGTCTACTGGGGAGGGGGAGGTAAACCACCAGAAATCATTAAGGTCTACTGGGGAATGGGAGGAAAGGAATCAGAAATTACTAAATGTGTACTGGAGAAAGGGAGGTGAAGCACCAGAAATCACTAAATGTCTACTGGGCAAGGGGAGGTAAAGAACCAGCAATCACTAAATGTCTAATGGGGAAGGGGGAGGTAAGGCACCAGAAATGACTAAATGTCTACTGGGGGAGGGGAGGTAAGGCACAAAAAATCACTAAATGTCTACTGGGGAAGGGGGAGGTAAACCACAAAAATCATTAAATGTCCCTTGGCGAAGGGGGAGGTATAGCACCAGAAATCACTAAATATCTAATGGGGAAGGGGAGGTAAGGCACCAGAAATCACTAAATGTCTACTGGGGAAGAGGAGGTAAGGAAACAGTAATCACTAAATGTCTACAGGGGAAAGGGAGGTAAGGGAGCAGCAATCACAAAATGTCTAGAGGGGAAGGGGAGGTAAGGCACCAGCAATCACTATGTGTCTACCAGGGAAGGGGAGGTAAGACACCAGAAATCTTTAAGGTCTACTGGGGAATGGGAGGAAAGGAATCAGAAATTACTAAATGTGTACTGGAGAAATGGAGGTAAGGCAACAGAAATCACGAAATGTCTACTGGGGGAGGGGAGGTAAGCCGCCAACAATCACTAAATGTCTACTGGGGAAGGGGGAGGTAAACCACCAGAAATCATTAAATGTCTAATGGGGAAGGAAGAGGTAAGGCACCAGAAATCACTAAATGTCTACTGGGGAAGGGCAGGTAGGGCACCAGCCATCACTAAATGTGTACTGTGGATGGGGAGGTGAGGCACCAGAAATCACTAAATGTCTACTGGGGAATGGGAGCTAGGGCACCAGAAAACGCTAAATTTCTACTGGGGAAGGGGAGGTAAAGGACCAGCAATTACTAAATGTCTACTGGGGAAGGGGAGGTAAGGCACCAGCAATCATTAAATGTGTACTGGGGAAGGGGATGAGAGGAACTAGAAATGACTAAATGTCTACTGGGGAGGGGGGGTGAGGCATCAGAAATCACTAAATGTCTACTTGGGTAGGGGAGGTAAGGCACCAGAAATCACTAAATGTCTACTCAGGAAGGGGGGGATAAGAAAGGAGCAATCACTAAATGTGTACTCGGGAAGGGAAGGTAAGGAACCAGAAATGACTAAATGTCTACAGGGGAAGGGGAGGTAAGGCACCAGGAATCACTAAATGTCTACTGGGTAAAGGGGAGGTAACCTACCAGTAATTACTAAATGTCTACTGGGAAATGTGAGATAAGGCAACAGAAAACATTAAATGTGTATTGAGGAAGGGGAGGTGAGGCACCAGAAATCACTAAATGTCTACTTGGGAAGGGGAGGTAAGGCACCAGCAATCACTATATGTCTACTGGGGAAGGGGAGGTAAGACACCAGAAATCATTAAGGTCTACTTGGGAATGGGAGGAAAGGAATCAGAAATTACTAAATGTGTACTGGAGAAAGGGAGGTAAGGCACCAGAAATCACTAAATGTCTAAGTTGGAAGGGGAGGTAAGGCAACAGAAATCACTAAATGTCTACTGGGAAAGAGGAGGTAAGGC
Source organism: Onychomys arenicola (assembly GCA_949786405.1). Taxonomy (NCBI): domain Eukaryota; kingdom Metazoa; phylum Chordata; class Mammalia; order Rodentia; family Cricetidae; genus Onychomys; species Onychomys arenicola. The sequence goes on from OX460367.1 coordinate 27,443,326, forward strand.
ACCAGCAATTACGAAATGTCTACTGGGGAAGGGGAGATAGGGCACCAGCAATCACTAAATGTGTACTGGGGCAGGGGAGGTGAGGCACCAGAAATCACTAAATGTCTACTGGGGAAGGGGAGGTGAGGCACCAGAAATCACTAAATGTCTACTGGGGTAGGGGAGGTAAGGCACCAGATATCACTAAATGTCTACTCGGGAAGGGGGAGGTAAGACACCAGCAATCACTAAATGTCTACTGGGTAAGGGGAGGTAAGGCACCAGGAATCACTAAATGTGTACTGGGGATGGGCAGGTAAGGCACATGAAGTCACAAAATGTCTACTGGGGAAGGGGAGGTAAGCAACAGAAATCACTAAATGTCTACTTGGGAAGAGGAGGTAAGGCACCAGCAATCCCTATATATCTACTGGGGAAGGGAAGGTAAGACACCAGAAATGATTAAAGGTCTACTGGAGAAGGGGAGGTAAGGCATCAGCAATCACTAAATGTCTACTTGGGAAGGGGAGGTAAGGCACCAGCAATCCTGATATGTCTACTGGGGAAGGGAAGGTAAGACACCAGAAATGATTAAAGGTCTACTGGGGAAGCCGAGGTAAGGCACCAGAAATCACTAAATGTCTACTGGGGAATGTGAGGAAAGGCACCAGAAATTACTATATATCTACTGGGGAAGGGGAAGTAAGGCACCAGCAATCACTAAATCTCTGCTGGGTAAGGGGAGGTGAGGCACCAGAAATCACTAAATGTCTACTGGGGAAGTAGAGGTAAGGCACCAGCAATCACTAAATGTCTACTTGGGAAGTGGAGGTGAGGCACCAGCAATCACTAAATGTCTACTGAGCAAGGGAGAGGTAAGACACAAGAAATCACTAAAGGTCTACTGGGGAAGGGGCGGATTGGCACCAGCAATCATAAATGTCTACTGGGGAAGGGGTGGTAAGACACCAGAAATCACTAAAAGTCTACTGGGGAAAGGGAGGAAAGGAATCAGAAATCACTAAATGTGTACTGAGGAGTAGAGGTAAGGCACCTGCAATTACTAAATGTCTACTGGGTAAGGGGAGGTAAGACACCAAAAATCACTAAATCTACTGGGTAAAGGGGAAGTAAGGCACCAGAAATCCCGAAATGTCTACTGGGGAAGGGGAGGTAAGGCACCAGAAATCACTATATACCTACTGGGGAAGGGGAAGTAAGGCACCAGCAATCACTAAATCTCTGCTGGGTAACTGGAGGTGAGGCACCAGAAATCACTAAATGTCTACTGGGGAAGGGGACTTAAGGCACCAGCAATCAGTAAATGTGTACTGTGGAAGGGGAGGTGAGGCACCAGAAATCACTAAATGTCTACTGGGGAAGGGGAGGTAAGGCACCTGCAATCACTAATTGTCTACTGGGGAAGGGGAGGTAAGGCACCAGCAATCATAAAGGTCTACTGGGGAAGGGGTGGTAAGACACCAGAAATCACTAAAAGTCCACTGGGGAAGTGGAAGAAAGGAATCAGAAATCACTAAATGTGTACTGGGGAAGAGAGGTAAGGCACCAGCAATTACTAAATATCTACTGGGTAAGGGGAAGTAAGGCACCAGGAATCACAAAATGTGTACTAGGGAAGGGGAGGTAAGGCACCAGAAATCACTAAATGTCTACTGGGGAAGGAGAGGTAAGGCATCAGAAATCACTAAATGTCTACTGGGGAAGGGGAGGTAAGGCACTAGCAATCACTAAATGTCTACTGGGCAAGGGGCAATATGGCACCACCAAAAACTAAATGTCTACAGGGGAAAGGATGGTAAGGCATCAGCAATCACAAAATGTCTAGAGGGGAAGGGGAGGTAAGGCACCAGCAATCAATATCTGTCTACCAGGGAAGGGGAGGTAGGACACCAGAAATCATTAAGGTCTACTGGGGAATGGGAGGAAAGGAATCAGAAATTACTAAATGTGTACTGGAGAAAGGGAGGTAAGGCACCAGAAATCACTAAATGTCTAAGGCGGAAGGGGAGGTAAGGCAACAGAAATCACTAAATGTCTACTGGGAAAGAGGAGGTAAGGCACCAGCAATTATGAAATGTCTACTGGGGAAGGGGAGATAGGGCACCAGCAATCACTAAATGTGTACTGGGGCAGGGGAGGTGAGGCACCAGAGATCAGTAAATGTCTACTGGGGAAGGGGAGGTGAGGCACCAGAAATCACTAAATGTCTACTGGGGTAGGGGAGGTAAGGCACCAGATATCACTAAATGTCTACTCGGGAAGGGGGAGGTAAGACACCAGCAATCACTAAATGTCTACTGGGTAAGGGGAGGTAAGGCACCAGGAATCACTAAATGTGTACTGGGGATGGGCAGGTAAGGCACATGAAGTCACAAAATGTCTACTGGGGAAGGGGAGGTAAGCAACAGAAATCACTAAATGTCTACCTGGGAAGAGGAGGTAAGGCACCAGCAATCACTATATATCTACTGGGGAAGGGAAGGTAAGACACCAGAAATGATTAAAGGTCTACTGGGGAAGGGGAGGTAAGGCATCAGCAATCACTAAATGTCTACTTGGGAAGGGGAGGTAAGGCACCAGCAATCCCGATATGTCTACTGGGGAAGGGAAGGTAAGACACCAGAAATGATTAAAGGTCTACTGGGGAAGCCGAGGTAAGGCACCAGAAATCACTAAATGTCTACTGGGGAATGTGAGGAAAGGCACCAGAAATTACTATATATCTACTGGGGAAGGGGAAGTAAGGCACCAGCAATCACTAAATCTCTGCTGGGTAAGGGGAGGTGAGGCACCAGAAATCACTATATGTCTACTGGGGAAGGGGAGGTAAGGCACCAGCAATCACTAAATGTGTACTGCGGAAGGGGAGGTGAGGCACCAGAAATCACTAAATGTCTACTGGGGAAGTAGAGGTAAGGCACCAGCAATCACTAAATGTCTACTTGGGAAGCAGAGGTGAGGCACCAGCAATCACTAAATGTCTACTGAGCAAGGGAGAGGTAAGACACAAGAAATCACTAAAGGTCTACTGGGGAAGGGGCGGATTGGCACCAGCAATCATAAATGTCTACTGGGGAAGGGGTGGTAAGACACCAGAAATCACTAAAAGTCTACTGGGGAAAGGGAGGAAAGGAATCAGAAATCACTAAATGTGTACTGAGGAGTAGAGGTAAGGCACCTGCAATTACTAAATGTCTACTGGGTAAGGGGAGGTAAGACACCAAAAATCACTAAATGTCTACTGGGAAAAGGGGAAGTAAGGCACCAGAAATCCCGAAATGTCTACTGGGGAAGGGGAGGTAAGGCACCAGAAATCACTATATACCTACTGGGGAAGGGGAAGTAAGGCACCAGCAATCACTAAATCTCTGCTGGGTAACTGGAGGTGAGGCACCAGAAATCACTAAATGTCTACTGGGGAAGGGGAGGTAAGGCACCTGCAATCACTAATTGTCTACTGGGGAAGGGGAGGTAAGGCACCAGCAATCATAAAGGTCTACTGGGGAAGGGGTGGTAAGACACCAGAAATCACTAAAAGTCCACTGGGGAAGTGGAAGAAAGGAATCAGAAATCACTAAATGTGTACTGGGGAAGAGAGGTAAGGCACCAGCAATTACTAAATATCTACTGGGTAAGGGGAAGTAAGGCACCAGGAATCACAAAATGTGTACTAGGGAAGGGGAGATAAGGCACCAGAAATCACTAAATGTCTACTGGGGAAGGAGAGGTAAGGCATCAGAAATCACTAAATTTCTACTGGGGAAGGGGAGGTAAGGTAACAGAAATCACTATATGTCTCCTGGAGAAGGGGAGGTAAGGCACTAGCAATCACTAAATGTCTACTGGGGAAGGGGAGGTAAGGCACTAGCAATCACTAAATGTCTACTGGGCAAGGGGCAATATGGCACCACCAAAAACTAAATGTCTACAGGGGAAAGGATGGTAAGGCATCAGCAATCACAAAATGTCTAGAGGGGAAGGGGAGGTAAGACACCAGCAATCAATATCTGTCTACCAGGGAAGGGGAGGTAGGACACCAGAAATCATTAAGGTCTACTGGGTAATGGGAGGAAAGGAATCAGAAATTACTAAATGTGTACTGGAGAAAGTGAGGTAAGGCAACAGAAATCACTAAATGTCCACTGGGGAAGGGGAGGTAAGCCACCAGCAATCACTAAATGTCTACTGGGGAAGGGGGAGGTAAACCACCAGAAATCATTATATGTCTAATGGGGAAGGAACAGGTAAGGCACCAGAAATCACTAAATGTCTACTGGGGAAGGGAAGGTAAGTCACCAGCAATTACTAAATGTATACTGGGAAAAGGGGAGGTAAAGAACAGCAATCACTAAATGTCTAATGGGGAAGGGGGATGTAAGGCACCAGAAATGACTAAATGTCTACTGAGGGAGGGGAGGTAAGGCACCAGAAATCACTAAATGTCTACTGGGGAAGAGGAGGTAAGGGAACAGAAATCAATAAATGTATACTGTGGAAGGTGAGGTAAGGCACAAGCAATCACTAAATGTCTACTGGAGAAGGGGAGGAAATGCACCGAAAATCACTAAATGTTTACTGGGGAAGGGGAAGTAAGGCACCAGAAATCACTAAATGTCTCCTGGGGAAGGGGAGGTAAGGCACCAGAAGTCACTAAATGTCTGCTCGGTAAGGGGAGGTAAGGCAGCAGAAATCACTAAATGTCTACTGGGGAAGGGAGGTAAGGCACTAGCAATCACTAAATGTCTACTGGGGAAGGGGAGATAAGGTACCACCAAACACTAAATGTCCACAGCTAAAAGGGTGGTAAGGCACCAGCAATCACAAAATGTCTAGAGGGGAAGTGGAGGTAAGGCACCAGCAATCACTAAATGTCTACTGGGGAAGGGGAGGTAAGGCACCAGCAATCACTAAATGTCTAATGGGGAAAGGGAGAGGTAAGACACCAGAAATCACTAAAACTCTACTGGGAAGGGGAGGAAAGGCATCAGAAATCACTAAACATGTACTGGGAAATGGGAGGTAAGGCTCCAGCAATTACTAAATGTCTACTGGGGAAGGGCAGGTAGGGCACCAGCAATCACTAAATGTGTACTGTGGAAGGGGAGGTGAGGCACCAGAAATCACCAAATGTTTACTGGTGAAGGGTAGGTAAAGAACCAGCAATTACTAAATGTCTAATGGGGAAGGGGGAGGTAAGGCACCAGAATTGATTAAATGTCTACTGGGGAAGAGGAGGTAAGGAAACAGTAATCACTAAATGTATACTGGGGAAGGAGAGGTAAGGCACAAACAATCAATAAATGTCTACTGGGGAAGGGGAGGAAACCCACCGAAAATCACTAAATGTTTACTGGGGAAGGGGAAGTAAGGCACCAGAAATCACTAAATGTCTCCTGGGGAAGGGGAGGTAAGGAAACAGAAATCACTAAATGTCTACTCGGTAACGGGAGGTAAGGCAGCAGAAATCACTAAATGTCTAATGGGAAAGGGGAGGTAAGGCACTAGCTATCACTAAATGTCTACTGGGGAAGGGGAGATAAGGTACCACCAAACACAAAATGTCTACAGGGGAAAGGGTGGTAAGGCACCAGCAATCACAAAAAGTCTAGAGGGGAAGGGGAGGTAAGGCACCAGCAATCACTAAATGTCTACTGGGGAAGGGGAGGTAAGGCACCAGCAATCACTAAATGTCTACTGGGACAAGGGAGGGGTAAGACACCAGAAATCACTAAAAGTCTACTGGGGAAGGGGAGGAAATGTATCAGAAATCACTAAACATGTACTGGGAAATGGGAGGTAAGGCTCCAGCAATTACTAAATGTCTACTGGGGAAGGGCAGGTAGGGCACCAGCAATCACTAAATGTGTACTGTGGAAGGGGAGGTGAGGCACCAGAAATCACTAAATTTCTACTGGGTAAAGGGGAGGTAACCTACCAGTAATTACTAAATGTCTACTGGGAAATGGGAGATAAGGCACCAGAAAACACTAAATGTGTATTGAGGAAGGGGAGGTGAGGCACCAGAAATCACTAAATGTCAACATGGGAAGGGGAGGTAAGACACCAGAAATCATTAAGGTCTACTTGGGAATGGGAGGAAAGGAATCAGAAATTACTAAATGTGTACTGGAGAAAGGCAGGTAAGGCACCAGAAATCAATAAATGTCTACTGGGGGAGGGGAGGTAGGCCACCAGCAATCACTAAATGTCTACTGGGGAAAGGGGGGTAAGGCACCAGGAATCACTAAATGTGTACTAGGGAAATGGAGTTAAGGCACATGAAATCACAAAATGTCTACTGGGGAAGGGGAGGTAAGGCACCAGCTATTACTAAATGTCTACGGGGGAAGGGGAGATAGGGCACCAGCAATCACTAAATGTGTACTGGGGAAGGGGATGTGAGGCATCAGAAATCACTAAATGTCTATTGGGGAAGGGGTGGTGAGGCACCAGAAATCACTAAATGTCTACTGGGGTAGGGGAGGTAAGGCACCAGAAATCACTAAATGTCTACTCAGGAAGGGGGAGGTAAGACAGGAGAAATCACTAAATGTCTACTGGGTAAGGGGAGGTAAGGCACCAGGAATCACTAAATGTGTATTGAGGAAGGGGAGGGGAGGCACCAGAAATTACTAAATGTCTACTGGGGTAGGGGAGGTAAGGCACCAGAAATCACTAAATGTCTACTTGGGAAGGGGGAGGTAAGACACCAGCAATCACTAAATGTCTATTGGGGAAGGGGTGGTGAGGCACCAGAAATCACTAAATGTCTACTGGGGTAGGGGAGGTAAGGCACCAGAAATCACTAAATGTCTACTTGGGAAGGGGGAGGTAAGTCAGGAGAAATCACTAAATGTCTACTGGGTAAGGGGAGGTAAGGCACCAGGAATCACTAAATGTGTATTGAGGAAGGGGAGGGGAGGCACCAGAAATTACTAAATGTCTACTGGGGTAGGGGAGGTAAGGCACCAGAAATCACTAAATGTCTACTTGGGAAGGGGGAGGTAAGGCACCAGCAATCACTAAATGTCTATTGGGGAAGGGGTGGTGAGGCACCAGAAATCACTAAATGTCTACTGGGGTAGGGGAGGTAAGGCACCAGAAATCACTAAATGTCTACTTGGGAAGGGGGAGGTAAGTCAGGAGAAATCACTAAATGTCTACTGGGTAAGGGGAGGTAAGGCACCAGGAATCACTAAATGTGTATTCAGGAAGGGGAGGGGAGGCACCAGAAATTACTAAATGTCTACTGGTGTAGGGGAGGTAAGGCACCAGAAATCACTAAATGTCTACTCGGGAAGGGGGAGGTGAGGCACCAGCAATCACTAAATGTCTACTGGGGAAGGGGAGGTAAGGCACCAGCAATCACTAAATGTGTACTGGGGAAGGGCAGTTAAGGCACATGAAATCACAAAATGTCTACTTGGGAAGGGGAGGTAAGGCCACAGAAATCTCTAAATGTCTACTGGGGAAGGGGAGGGAAGGCACCAGAAATCACTAAATTTCTACAAGTGAAGTGGAAGTTAGGCACCAGCAATCACTAAATGTCTACTGGGGAAGGGGAGGTAAGGCACCAGCAATCCCTAAATGTGTACTGGGGAAGAGGAGGTTAGGCACCAGAAATCACTAAATGTCTTCTGGGGAAGTAGAGGTAAGGCACCAGCAATCACTAAATGTCTACTGGGGAAAGGGAGAGGTAAGACACCAGAAATCACTAAAACTCTACTGGGAAGGGGAGGAAAGGCATCAGAAATCACTAAACATGTACTGGGAAATGGGAGGTAAGGCTCCAGCAATTACTAAATGTCTACTGGGGAAGGGCAGGTAGGGCACCAGCAATCACTAAATGTGTACTGTGGAAGGGGAGGTGAGGCACCAGAAATCACTAAATGTCTACTGGTGAAGGGGAGGTAAAGAACCAGCAATCACTAAATGTCTAATGGGGAAGGGGGAGGTAAGGCACCAGAATTGACTAAATGTCTACTAGGGGAAGAGGAGGTAAGGAAACAGTAATCACTAAATGTATACTGGGGAAGGAGAGGTAAGGCACAAACAATCAATAAATGTCTACTGGGGAAGGGGAGGAAACCCACCGAAAGTCACTCAATGTTTACTGGGGAAGGGGAAGTAAGGCACCAGAAATCAATAAATGTCTACTGGGTAAGTGGAGGTAAGGAACCAGCAATCACTAAATGTCTACACGGTAACGGGAGGTAAGGCACCAGGAATCACTAAATGTGTACTAGGGAAATGGAGTTAAGGCACATGAAATCACAAAATGTCTACTGGGGAAGGGGAGGTAAGGCACCAGCTACTACTAAATGTCTACGGGGGAAGGGGAGATAGGGCACCAGCAATCACTAAATGTGTACTGGGGAAGGGGAGGTGAGGCACCAGAAATCACTAAATGTCTATTGGGGAAGGGGTGGAGAGGCACCAGAAATCACTAAATGTCTACTGGGGTAGGGGAGGTAAGGCACCAGAAATCACTAAATGTCTACTAGGGATAGGGGAGGTAAGACATGAGAAATCACTAAATGTCTACTGGGTAAGGGGAGGTAAGGCACCAGGAATCACTAAATGTGTATTGAGGAAGGGGCGGGGAGGCACCAGAAATCACTAAATGTCTACTGGGGTAGGGGAGGTAAGGCACCAGAAATCACTAAATGTCTACTCTGGAAGGGGGAGGTAAGACACCAGGAATCACTAAATGTCTACTGGGTAAGGGGAGGTAAGGCACCAGGAATCACTAAATGTGTACTAGGGAAGGGCAGTTAAGGCACATGAAATCACAAAATGTCTACTTGGCAAGGGGAGGTAAGGCCACAGAAATCTCTAAATGTCTACTGGGGAAGGGGAGGGAAGGCACCAGAAATCACTAAATTTCTACAAGTGAAGTGGAAGTTAGGAACCAGCAATCACTAAATGTCTACTGGGGAAGGGGAGGTAAGGCACTAGCAATCACTAAATGTCTTCTGGGGAAGTAGAGGTAAGGCACCAGCAATCACTAAATGTCTACTTGGGAAGTGGAGGTGAGGCACCAGCAATCATTAAATGTCTACTGAGCAAGGGGGAGGTAAGACACAAGAAATCACTAAAAGTCTACTGGGGAAGGGGAGGAAAGGAATCACAAATCACTAAATGTCTACTTGGGAAGAGGAGGTAAGGCACCAGCAATCCCTATATGTCTACTGGGGAAGGGGAGGTAAGACACCAGAAATGATTAAAGGTCTACTGGGAAGGGGAGGTAAGGCACCAGCTATTACTAAATGTCTACGGGGGAAGGGGAGATAGGGCACCAGCAATCACTAAATGTGTACTGGGGAAGGGGAGGTGAGGCACCAGAAATCACTAAATGTCTATTAGGGAAGGGGTGGTGAGGCACCAGAAATCACTAAATGTCTACTGGGGTAGGGGAGGTAAGGCACCAGAAATCACTAAATGTCTACTTGGGAAGGGGGAGGTAAGACAGGAGAAATCACTAAATGTCTACTGGGTAAGGGGAGGTAAGGCACCAGGAATCACTAAATGTGTATTGAGGAAGGGGAGGGGAGGCACCAGAAATTACTAAATGTCTACTCTGGAAGGGGGAGGTAAGACACCAGCAATCACTAATTGTCTACTGGGGAAGGGGAGGGAAGGCACCAGAAATCACTAAATTTCTACAAGTGAAGTGGAAGTTAGGCACCAGCTATCACTAAATGTCTACTGGGGAAGGGGAGGTAAGGCACTAGCAATCCCTAAATGTGTACTGGGGAAGAGGAGGATAGGCACCAGAAGTCACTAAATGTCTTCTGGGGAAGTAGAGGTAAGGCACCAGCAATCACTAAATGTCTACTGGGGAAGTGGAGGTGAGGCACCAGCAATCATTAAATGTCTACTGAGCAAGGGGGAGGTAAGACACAAGAAATCACTAAAAGTCTACTGGGGAAGGGGAGGAAAGGAATCAGAAATCACTAAATGTCTACTTGGGAAGAGGAGGTAAGGCACCAGCAATCCCTATATGTCTACTGGGGAAGGGGAGGTAAGACACCAGAAATGATTAAAGGTCTACTGGGGAAGGGGAGGTAAGGCACCAGAAATCACTAAATGTCTATTGGGGAAGGGGAGGTAAGGCAGCAGAAATCACTAAATGTCTACTTGGGAAGGGGGAGGATAACCACTAAAAATCATTAAATGTCCCCTGGGTAAGGGGGATGTAAAGAACCAGAAATCACTAAATATCTACTGCGGAAGGGGAGGTAAGGCACCAGAAATCACTAAATGACTACTGGGGAAGAGGAGTTAAGGAAACAGAAATCACTAAATGTCTACTGGGGAAGGGGAGATAAGGCACCACCAAACACTAAATGTCTACAGGGGAAAGGGTGGTAAGGCAGCAGCAATCACAAAATGTCTAGAGGGGAAGGGGAGGTAAGGCACCAGCAATCACTAATTGTCTACTGGGGAAGGGGAGGTAAGGCACCCGCAATCATAAAGGTCTACTGGGGAAGGGGTTGTAAGACACCAGAAAACACTAAAAGTCTACTGGGGAAGTGGAGGAAAGGAATCAGAAATCACTAAATGTGTACTGGGGAGGAGAGGTAAGGCACCAGCAATTACTAAATATCTACTGGGCAAGGGGAGGTAAGGCACCAGGAATCACAAAATGTGTACTGGGGAAGGGGAGGTAAGGCACCAGAAATCACTAATTGTCTACTGGGGAAGGAGAGGTAAGGCATCAGAAATCACTAAATGTCTACTGGGGAATGGGAGGTAAGGCAACAGAAATCACTAAATGTCTCCTGGAGAAAGGGGGGGAAAGGCACTAGCAATCACTAAATGTCTACTGGGGAAAGGGAGGTAAGACACTAGCAATCACTAAATGTCTACTGGGGAAGGGGAGATACAGCACCACCAAACACTAAAAGTCTACAGGGAAAAGGATGGTAAGGCATCAGCAATCACAAAATGTCTAGAGGGGAAGGAGAGTTAAGGCACCAGTAATCACTACATGTCTACTGGGGAAGGGGAGGTAAGACACCAGAAATCATTAAGGTCTACTGTGGAATGGGAGGAAAGGAATCAGAAATTACTAAATGTGTACTGGAGAAAGGGAGGTAAGGCACCAGAAATCACTAAATGTCTACTGGGGGAGGGGGAGGTAAACCACCAGAAATCATTAAATGTCTAATGGGGAAGGAAGAGGTAAGGCACCAGAAATCACTAAATGTCTACTGGGGAAGGGAAGGTAAGGCACCAGCAATTACTAAATGTATACTGGGGAAAGGGGAGGTAAAGAACCAGCAATCACTAAATGTCTCCTGGAGAAGGGGAGGTAAGGCACTAGCAATCACTAAATGTCTACTGGGGAAGGGGAGGTAAGGCACTAGCAATCACTAAATGTCTACTGGGGAAGGGGAGATAAGGTACCACCAAACACTAAATGTCTACAGGGGAAAGGGTGGTAAGGCACCAGCAATCACAAAATGTCTAGAGGGGAAGGGGAGGTAAGGCACCAGCAATCACTAAATGTCTACTGGGGAAGGGGAGGTAAGGCACCAGCAATCACTAAATGTCTACTGGGAAAAGGGAGGGGTAAGACACAAGAAATCGCTAAAAGTCTACTGAGGAAGGGGATAAAGGCATCAGAAATCACTAAACATGTACTGGGAAATGGGAGGTAAGGCTCCAGCAATTACTAAATGTCTACTGGGGAAGGGCAGGTAGGGCACCAGCAATCACTAAATGTGTACTGTGAAAGGGGAGGTGAAGCACCAGAAATCACTAAATGTCTACTGGGCAAGGGGAGGTAAAGAACCAGCAATCACTAAATGTCTAATGGGGAAGGGGGAGGTAAGGCACCAGAAATGACTAAATGTCTACTGGGGGAGGGGAGGTAAGGCACAAAAAATCACTAAATGTCTACTGGGGAAGGGGGAGGTAAACCACAAAAATCATTAAATGTCCCCTGGCGAAGGGGGAGGTATAGCACCAGAAATCACTAAATATCTAATGGGGAAGGGGAGGTAAGGCACCAGAAATCACTAAATGTCTACTGGGGAAGAGGAGGTAAGGAAACAGTAATCACTAAATGTCAACTGGGTAAGGAGAAGTAAGGCACAAGCAATCAATAAATGTCTACTGGGGAAGGGGAGGTAAGGCACCAGAAATCACTATATATCTACTGGGGAAGAGGAAGTAAGGCACCAGCAATCAGTAAATCTCTGCTGGGTAAGGGAGGGTGAGGCACCAGAAATCACTAAATGTCTACTGGGGAAGGGGAGGTAAGGCACCAGCAATCACTAAATGTGTACTGGGGAAGGGCAGTTAAGGCACATGAAATCACAAAATGTCTACTTGGGAAGGGGAGGTAAGGCCACAGAAATCTCTAAATGTCTACTGGGGAAGGGGAGGGAAGGCACCAGAAATCACTAAATTTCTACAAGTGAAGTGGAAGTTAGGCACCAGCAATCACTAAATGTCTACTGGGGAAGGGGAGGTAAGGCACCAGCAATCCCTAAATGTGTACTAGGGAAGAGAAGGTTAGGCACCAGAAATCACTAAATGTCTTCTGGGGAAGTAGAGGTAAGGCACCAGCAATCACTAAATGTCTACTGGGGAAAGGGAGAGGTAAGACAACAGAAATCACTAAAACTCTACTGGGAAGGGGAGGAAAGGCATCAGAAATCACTAAACATGTACTGGGAAATGGGAGGTAAGGCTCCAGCAATTACTAAATGTCTACTGGGGAAGGGCAGTTAGGGCACCAGCAATCACTAAATGTGTACTGGGTATGGGGAGTTAAGGCACCAGTAATCACTAAATGTATACTGGGGAAGGGGAGGTAAGGCAGCAGAAATCACTAAATGTCTACTTGGGAAGGGGGAGGAAAACCACTAAAAATCATTAAATGTCCCCTGGGTAAGGGTAATGTAAAGAACCAGAAATCACTAAATATCTACTGCGGAAGGGGAGGTAAGGCACCAGAAATCACTAAATGACTACTGGGGAAGAGTAGTTAAGGAAACAGAAATCACTAAATGTCTACTGGGGAAGGGGAGATAAGGCACCACCAAACACTAAATGTCTACAGGGGAAAGGGTGGTAAGGCAGCAGCAATCACAAAATGTCTAGAGGGGAAGGGGAGGTAAGGCACCAGCAATCACTAATTGTCTACTGGGGAAGGGGAGGTAAGGCACCCGCAATCATAAAGGTCTACTGGGGAAGGGGTTGTAAGACACCAGAAAACACTAAAAGTCTACTGGGGAAGTGGAGGAAAGGAATCAGAAATCACTAAATGTGTACTGGGGAGGAGAGGTAAGGCACCAGCAATTACTAAATATCTACTGGGCAAGGGGAGGTAAGGCACCAGGAATCACAAAATGTGTACTGGGGAAGGGGAGGTAAGGCACCAGAAATCACTAATTGTCTACTGGGGAAGGAGAGGTAAGGCATCAGAAATCACTAAATGTCTACTGGGGAATGGGAGGTAAGGCAACAGAAATCACTAAATGTCTCCTGGAGAAGGGGAGGTAAGGCACTAGCAATCACTAAATGTCTACTGGGGAAAGGGAGGTAAGACACTAGCAATCACTAAATGTCTACTGGGGAAGGGGAGATACCGCACCACCAAACACTAAAAGTCTACAGGGAAAAGGATGGTAAGGCATCAGCAATCACAAAATGTCTAGAGGGGAAGGAGAGTTAAGGCACCAGTAATCACTACATGTCTACTGGGGAAGGGGAGGTAAGACACCAGAAATCATTAAGGTCTACTGGGGGAGGGGGAGGTAAACCACCAGAAATCATTAAATGTCTAATGGGGAAGGAAGAGGTAAGGCACCAGGAATCACTAAATGTGTATTCAGGAAGGGGAGGGGAGGCACCAGAAATTACTAAATGTCTACTGGGGTAGGGGAGGTAAGGCACCAGAAATCACTAAATGTCTACTGGGACAAGGGAGGGGTAAGACACCAGAAATCACTAAAAGTCTACTGGGGAAGGGGAGGAAATGTATCAGAAATCACTAAACATGTACTGGGAAATGGGAGGTAAGGCTCCAGCAATTACTAAATGTCTACTGGGGAAGGGCAGGTAGGGCACGAGCAATCACTAAATGTGTACTGTGGAAGGGGAGGTGAGGCACCAGAAATCACTAAATGTGTACTTGGGAAGGGGAGGTAAGGCACCAGAAATCACTAAATGTCTACTGGGGAAGGGGAGGTAAGGCACCAGCAATCACTAAATGTCTACTGGGCCAGGGGGGGGGGGGTGTAAGACAACAAAAATCACTAAAAGTATACTGTGGAAGGGGAGGAATGTCATCAGAAATCACTAAATGTCTACTGGGTATAGGGGAGCTAAGGCACCAGAAACCGCTAAATTTCTACTGGGGAAGGGGAGGTAAGGGACCAGCAATTACTAAATGTCTACTGGGGAAGGGGAGGTAAGGCACCAGCATTCACTAAATGTGTACTGGGGAAGGAGAGGAGAGGAACGAGAAATGACTAAATGTCTACTGGGGAAGGGGAGGTAAGGCACCAGAAATCACTAAATGTCTACTCAGAAAGGGGGAGATAAGAAAGGAGCAATCACCAAATGTGTACTGGGGAAGGGGAGGTGAGGAACCAGAAATGACTAAATGTCTACTGGGGAAGGGGAGGTAAGGCACCAGGAATCACTAAATGTCTACTGGGTAAAGGGGAGGTAACCTACCAGTAATTACTAAATGTCTACTGGGAAATGGGAGATAAGGCACCAGAAAACACTAAATGTGTATTGAGGAAGGGGAGGTGAGGCACCAGAAATCACTAAATGTCTACATGGGAAGGGGAGGTAAGACACCAGAAATCATTATGGTCTACTTGGGAAAGGGAGGAAAGGAATCAGAAATTACTAAATGTGTACTGGAGAAAGGGAGGTAAGGCACCAGAAATCAATAAATGTCTACTGGGGGAGGGGAGGTAGGCCACCAGCAATCAATAAATGTCTACTGGGGAAGGGGAGGTAAGGCACCAGGAATCACTAAATGTGTACTAGGGAAATGGAGTTAAGGCACATGAAATCACAAAATGTCTACTGGGGAAGGGGAGGTAAGGCACCAGAAATCAATAAATGTCTACTGGGGGAGGGGAGGTAGGCCAGCAGCAATCAATAAATGTCTACTGGGGAAGGGGAGGTGAGGCACCAGAAATCACTAAATGTCTATTGGGGAAGGGGTGGTGAGGCACCAGAAATGACTAAATGTCTACTGGGGTAGGGGACGTAAGGCACCAGGAATCACTAAATGTGTATTGGGGAAGGGCAGTTAAGGCACATGAAATCACAAAATGTCTACTTGGCAAGGGGAGGTAAGGCCACAGAAATCTCTAAATGTCTACTGGGGAAGGGGAGGGAAGGCACCAGAAATCACTAAATTTCTACAAGTGAAGTGGAAGTTAGGCACCAGCAATCACTAAATGTCTACTGGGGAAGGGGAGGTAAGGCACTAGCAATCCCTAAATGTGTACTGGGGAAGAGGAGGTTAGGCACCAGAAATCACTAAATGTCTTCTGGGGAACTAGAGGTAAGGCACCAGCAATCACTAAATGTCTACTTGGGAAGTGGAGGTGAGGCACCAGCAATCATTAAATGTCTACTGAGCAAGGGGGAGGTAAGACACAAGAAATCACTAAAAGTCTACTGGGGAAGGGGAGGAAAGGAATCAGAAATCACTAAATGTCTACTTGGGAAGAGGAGGTAAGGCACCAGCAATCCCTATATGTCTACTGGTGAAGGGGAGGTAAGACACCAGAAATGATTAAAGGTCTACTGGGGAAGGGGAGGTAAGGCACCAGAAATCACTAAATGTGTACTTGGGAAGGGGAGGTAAGGCACCAGAAATCACTAAATGTCTACTGGGGAAGGGGAGGTAAGGCACCAGCAATCACTAAATGTCTACTGGGCCAGGGGGGGGGTGTAAGACAAGAAAAATCACTAAGAATATACTGTGGAAGGGGAGGAATGTCATCAGAAATCACTAAATGTCTACTGGGTATAGGGGAGCTAAGGCACCAGAAACCGCTAAATTTCTACTGGGGAAGGGGAGGTAAGGGACCAGCAATTACTAAATGTCTACTGGGGAAGGGGAGGTAAGGCACCAGCATTCACTAAATGTGTACTGGGGAAGGAGAGGAGAGGAACGAGAAATGACTAAATGTCTACTGGGGAAGGGGAGGTAAGGCACCAGAAATCACTAAATGTCTACTCAGAAAGGGGGAGATAAGAAAGGAGCAATCACCAAATGTGTACTGGGGAAGGGGAGGTGAGGAACCAGAAATGACTAAATGTCTACTGGGGAAGGGGAGGTAAGGCACCAGGAATCACTAAATGTCTACTGGGTAAAGGGGAGGTAACCTACCAGTAATTACTAAATGTCTACTGGGAAATGGGAGATAAGGCACCAGAAAACACTAAATGTGTATTGAGGAAGGGGAGGTGAGGCACCAGAAATCACTAAATGTCTACATGGGGAGGGGAGGTAAGACACCAGAAATCATTAAGGTCTACTTGGGAATGGGAGGGAAGGAATCAGAAATTACTAAATGTGTACTGGAGAAAGGGAGGTAAGGCACCAGAAATCAATAAATGTCTACTGGGGGAGGGGAGGTAGGCCACCAGCAATCACTAAATGTCTACTGGGGAAGGGGAGGTAAGGTACCAGAAATCACTAAATGTGTACTAGGGAAATGGAGTTAAGACACATGAAATCACAAAATGTCTACTGGGGAAGGGGAGGTAAGGCACCAGCTATTACTAAATGTCTATTGGGGAAGGGGTGGTGAGGCACCAGAAATCACTAAATGTCTACTGGGGTAGGGGAGGTAAGGCACCAGAAATCACTAAATGTCTACTCGGGAAGGGGGAGGTAAGACAGGAGAAATCACTAAATGTCTACTGGGTAAGGGGAGGTAAGGCACCAGGAATCACTAAATGTGTATTCAGGAAGGGGAGGGGAGGCACCAGAAATTACTAAATGTCTACTGGGGTAGGGGAGGTAAGGCACCAGAAATCACTAAATGTCTACTGGGACAAGGGAGGGGTAAGACACCAGAAATCACTAAAAGTCTACTGGGGAAGGGGAGGAAATGTATCAGAAATCACTAAACATGTACTGGGAAATGGGAGGTAAGGCTCCAGCAATTACTAAATGTCTACTGGGGAAGGGCAGGTAGGGCACGAGCAATCACTAAATGTGTACTGTGGAAGGGGAGGTGAGGCACCAGAAATCACTAAATGTGTACTTGGGAAGGGGAGGTAAGGCACCAGAAATCACTAAATGTCTACTGGGGAAGGGGAGGTAAGGCACCAGCAATCACTAAATGTCTACTGGGCCAGGGGGGGGGGTGTAAGACAACAAAAATCACTAAAAGTATACTGTGGAAGGGGAGGAATGTCATCAGAAATCACTAAATGTCTACTGGGTATAGGGGAGCTAAGGCACCAGAAACCGCTAAATTTCTACTGGGGAAGGGGAGGTAAGGGACCAGCAATTACTAAATGTCTACTGGGGAAGGGGAGGTAAGGCACCAGCATTCACTAAATGTGTACTGGGGAAGGAGAGGAGAGGAACGAGAAATGACTAAATGTCTACTGGGGAAGGGGAGGTAAGGCACCAGAAATCACTAAATGTCTACTCAGAAAGGGGGAGATAAGAAAGGAGCAATCACCAAATGTGTACTGGGGAAGGGGAGGTGAGGAACCAGAAATGACTAAATGTCTACTGGGGAAGGGGAGGTAAGGCACCAGGAATCACTAAATGTCTACTGGGTAAAGGGGAGGTAACCTACCAGTAATTACTAAATGTCTACTGGGAAATGGGAGATAAGGCACCAGAAAACACTAAATGTGTATTGAGGAAGGGGAGGTGAGGCACCAGAAATCACTAAATGTCTACATGGGAAGGGGAGGTAAGACACCAGAAATCATTATGGTCTACTTGGGAAAGGGAGGAAAGGAATCAGAAATTACTAAATGTGTACTGGAGAAAGGGAGGTAAGGCACCAGAAATCAATAAATGTCTACTGGGGGAGGGGAGGTAGGCCACCAGCAATCAATAAATGTCTACTGGGGAAGGGGAGGTAAGGCACCAGGAATCACTAAATGTGTACTAGGGAAATGGAGTTAAGGCACATGAAATCACAAAATGTCTACTGGGGAAGGGGAGGTAAGGCACCAGAAATCAATAAATGTCTACTGGGGGAGGGGAGGTAGGCCACCAGCAATCAATAAATGTCTACTGGGGAAGGGGAGGTGAGGCACCAGAAATCACTAAATGTCTATTGGGGAAGGGGTGGTGAGGCACCAGAAATGACTAAATGTCTACTGGGGTAGGGGAGGTAAGGCACCAGGAATCACTAAATGTGTATTGGGGAAGGGCAGTTAAGGCACATGAAATCACAAAATGTCTACTTGGCAAGGGGAGGTAAGGCCACAGAAATCTCTAAATGTCTACTGGGAAAGGGGAGGGAAGGCACCAGAAATCACTAAATTTCTACAAGTGAAGTGGAAGTTAGGCACCAGCAATCACTAAATGTCTACTGGGGAAGGGGAGGTAAGGCACTAGCAATCCCTAAATGTGTACTGGGGAAGAGGAGGTTAGGCACCAGAAATCACTAAATGTCTTCTGGGGAAGTAGAGGTAAGGCACCAGCAATCACTAAATGTCTACTTGGGAAGTGGAGGTGAGGCACCAGCAATCATTAAATGTCTACTGAGCAAGGGGGAGGTAAGACACAAGAAATCACTAAAAGTCTACTGGGGAAGGGGAGGAAAGGAATCAGAAATCACTAAATGTCTACTTGGGAAGAGGAGGTAAGGCACCAGCAATCCCTATATGTCTACTGGTGAAGGGGAGGTAAGACACCAGAAATGATTAAAGGTCTACTGGGGAAGGGGAGGTAAGGCACCAGAAATCACTAAATGTGTACTTGGGAAGGGGAGGTAAGGCACCAGAAATCACTAAATGTCTACTGGGGAAGGGGAGGTAAGGCACCAGCAATCACTAAATGTCTACTGGGCCAGGGGGGGGGGTGTAAGACAAGAAAAATCACTAAGAATATACTGTGGAAGGGGAGGAATGTCATCAGAAATCACTAAATGTCTACTGGGTATAGGGGAGCTAAGGCACCAGAAACCGCTAAATTTCTACTGGGGAAGGGGAGGTAAGGGACCAGCAATTACTAAATGTCTACTGGGGAAGGGGAGGTAAGGCACCAGCATTCACTAAATGTGTACTGGGGAAGGAGAGGAGAGGAACGAGAAATGACTAAATGTCTACTGGGGAAGGGGAGGTAAGGCACCAGAAATCACTAAATGTCTACTCAGAAAGGGGGAGATAAGAAAGGAGCAATCACCAAATGTGTACTGGGGAAGGGAGGGGGGGAACCAGAAATGACTAAATGTCTACTGGGGAAGGGGAGGTAAGGCACCAGGAATCACTAAATGTGTATTGAGGAAGGGGAGGGGAGGCACCAGAAATCACTAAATGTCTACTGGGGTAGGGGAGGTAAGGCACCAGAAATCACTAAATGTCTACTCTGGAAGGGGGAGGTAAGACACCAGCAATCACTAAATGTCTACTGGGTAAGGGGAGGTAAGGCACCAGGAATCACTAAATGTGTACTGGGGAAGGGCAGTTAAGGCACATGAAATCACAAAATGTCTACTTGGCAAGGAGAGGTAAGGCCACAGAAATCTCTAAATGTCTACTGGGGAAGGGGAGGGAAGGCACCAGAAATCACTAAATTTCTACAAGTGAAGTGGAAGTTAGGCACCAGCAATCACTAAATGTCTACTGGGGAAGGGGAGGTAAGGCACTAGCAATCCCTAAATGTGTACTGGGGAAGAGGAGGATAGGCACCAGAAATCACTAAATGTCTTCTGGGGAAGTAGAGGTAAGGCACCAGCAATCACTAAATGTCTACTTGGGAAGTGGAGGTGAGGCACCAGCAATCATTAAATGTCTACTGAGCAAGGGGGAGGTAAGACACAAGAAATCACTAAAAGTCTACTGGGGAAGGGGAGGAAAGGAATCAGAAATAACTGAATGTCTACTTGGGAAGAGGAGGTAAGGCACCAGCAATCCCTATATGTCTACTGGGGAAGGGGAGGTAAGACACCAGAAATGATTAAAGGTCTACTGGGGAAGGGGAGGTACGGCACCAGAAATCACTAAATGTCTACTGGGGAAGGGGAGGTAAGGCACCAGAAATCACTATATATCTGCTGGGGAAGAGGAAGTAAGGCACCAGCAATCAGTAAATCTCTGCTGGGTAAGGGGAGGTGAGGCACCAGAAATCACTAAATGTCTACTGGGGAAGGGGAGGTAAGGCACCAGCAATCACTAAATGTGTACTGGGGAAGGGGAGGTGAAGCACCAGAAATCAATAAATGTCTACTGGGGAAGGGGAGGTAAGGCACCAGCAATCACTAATTGTCTACTGGGGAAGGGGAGGTAAGGCACCCGCAATCATAAAGGTCTACTGGGGAAGGGGTTGTAAGTCACCAGAAAACACTAAAAGTCTACTGGGGAAGTGGAGGAAAGGAATCAGAAATCACTAAATGTGTACTGGGGAGGAGAGGTAAGGCACCAGCAATTACTAAATATCTACTGGGCAAGGGGAGGTAAGGCACCAGGAATCACAAAATGTGTACTGGGGAAGGGGAGGTAAGGCACCAGAAATCACTAATTGTCTACTGGGGAAGGAGAGGTAAGGCATCAGAAATCACTAAATGTCTACTGGGGAATGGGAGGTAAGGCAACAGAAATCACTAAATGTCTCCTGGAGAAGGGGAGGTAAGGCACTAGCAATCACTAAATGTCTACTGGGAAAAGGGAGGTAAGACACTAGCAATCACTAAATGTCTACTGGGGAAGGGGAGATACGGCACCACCAAACACTAAAAGTCTACAGGGAAAAGGATGGTAAGGCATCAGCAATCACAAAATGTCTAGACGGGAAGGAGAGTTAAGGCACCAGTAATCACTACATGTCTACTGGGGAAGGGGAGGTAAGACACCAGAAATCATTAAGGTCTACTGGGGAATGGGAGGAAAGGAATCAGAAATTACTAAATGTGTACTGGAGAAAGGCAGGTAAGGCACCAGAAATCACTAAATGTCTACTGGGGGAGGGGGAGGAAAACCACCAGAAATCATTAAATGTCTAATGTGGAAGGAAGAGGTAAGGCACCAGAAATCACTAAATGTCTACTGGGGAAGGGAAGGTAAGGCACCAGCAATTACTAAATGTATACTGGGGAAAGGGGAGGTAAAGAACCAGCAATCACTAAATGTCTCCTGGAGAAGGGGAGGTAAGGCACTAGCAATCACTAAATGTCTACTGGGGAAGGGGAGGTAAGGCACTAGCAATCACTAAATGTCTACTGGGGAAGGGGAGATAAGGTACCACCAAACACTAAATGTCTACAGGGGAAAGGGTAGTAAGGCACCAGCAATCACAAAATGTCTAGAGGGGAAGGGGAGGTAAGGCACCAGCAATCACTAAATGTCTACTGGGGAAGGGGAGGTAAGGCACCAGCAATCACTAAATGTCTACTGGGAAAAGGGAGGGGTAAGACACAAGAAATCACTAAAAGTCTACTGGGGAAGGGGATAAAGGCACCAGAAATCACTAAACATGTACTGGGAAATGGGAGGTAAGGCTCCAGCAATTACTAAATGTCTACTGGGGAAGGGCAGGTAGGGCACCA
This sequence comes from Onychomys arenicola, assembly GCA_949786405.1. NCBI lineage: Eukaryota > Metazoa > Chordata > Mammalia > Rodentia > Cricetidae > Onychomys > Onychomys arenicola. The sequence goes on from OX460367.1 coordinate 27,465,060, forward strand.
GCAATCACTAAATGTGTACTGTGAAAGGGGAGGTGAAGCACCAGAAATCACTAAATGTCTACTGGTCAAGGGAAGGTAAAGAACCAGCAATCACTAAATGTCTAATGGGGAAGGGGGAGGTAAGGCACCAGAAATGACCAAATGTCTACTGGGGGAGGGGAGGTAAGGCACAAAAAATCACTAAATGTCTACTGGGGAAGGGGGAGGTAAACCACAAAAATCATTAAATGTCCCCTGGCGAAGGGGGAGGTATAGCACCAGAAATCACTAAATATCTAATGGGGAAGGGGAGGTAAAGCACCAGAAATCACTAAATGTCTACTGGGGAAGAGGAGGTAAGGAAACAGTAATCACTAAATGTCAACGGGGTAAGGAGAGGTAAGGCACAAGCAATCAATAAATGTCTACTGGGGAAGGGGAGGTAAGGCACCAGAAATCACTAAAAGTCTACTGGGGAAGGGGAGGTAAGGCACCAGAAATCACTATATATCTACTGGGGAAGAGGAAGTAAGGCACCAGCAATCAGTAAATCTCTGCTGGGTAAGGGGGGGTGAGGCACCAGAAATCACTAAATGTCTACTGGGGAAGGGGAGGTAAGGCACCAGCAATCACTAAATGTGTACTGGGGAAGGGCAGTTAAGGCACATGAAATCACAAAATGTCTACTTGGGAAGGGGAGGTAAGGCCACAGAAATCTCTAAATGTCTACTGGGGAAGGGGAGGGAAGGCACCAGAAATCACTAAATTTCTACAAGTGAAGTGGAAGTTAGGCACCAGCAATCACTAAATGTCTACTGGGGAAGGGGAGGTAAGGCACCAGCAATCCCTAAATATGTACTGGGGAAGAGAAGGTTAGGCACCAGAAATCACTAAATGTCTTCTGGGGAAGTAGAGGTAAGGCACCAGCAATCACTAAATGCCTACTGGGGAAAGGGAGAGGTAAGACAACAGAAATCACTAAAACTCTACTGGGAAGGGGAGGAAAGGCATCAGAAATCACTAAACATGTACTGGGAAATGGAAGGTAAGGCTCCAGCAATTACTAAATGTCTACTGGGGAAGGGCAGGTAGGGCACCAGCAATCACTAAATGTGTACTGTGGAAGGGGAGGTGAGGCACCAGAAATCACTAAATGTCTACTGGTGAAGGGGAGGTAAAGAACCAGCAATCACTAAATGTCTAATGGGGAAGGGGGAGGTAAGGCACCAGAATTGACTAAATGTCTACTGGGGTAGAGGAGGTAAGGAAACAGTAATCACTAAATGTATACTGGGGAAGGAGAGGTAAGGCACAAACAATCAATAAATGTCTACTGGGGAAGGGGAGGAAACCCACCAAAAATCACTAAATGTTTACTGGGGAAGGGGAGGTATGGAACCAGAAATCTCTAAATGTCTACTCGGTAACGGGAGGTAAGGCAGCAGAAATCACTAAATGTCTAATGGGAAAGGGGAGGTAAGGCACTAGCAATCACTAAATGTCTACTGGGGAAGGGGAGATAAGGTACCACTAAACACAAAATGTCTACAGGGGAAAGGGTGGTAAGGCACCAGCAATCACAAAAAGTCTAGAGGGGAAGGGGAGGTAAGGCACCAGCAATCACTAAATGTCTACTGGGACAAGGGAGGGGTAAGACACCAGAAATCACTAAAAGTCTACTGGGTAAGGGGAGGAAATATATCAGAAATCACAAAACATGTACTGGGAAATGGGAGGTAAGGCTCCATCAATTACTAAATGTCTACTGGGGTAGGGCAGGTAGGGCACCAGCAATCACTAAATGTGTACTGTGGAAGGGGAGGTGAGGCACCAGAAATCACTAAATGTGTACTTGGGAAGGGGAGGTAAGGCACCAGAAATCACTAAATGTCTACTGGGGAAGGGGAGGTAAGGCACCAGCAATCACTAAATGTCTACTGGGCCAGGGGGGGTGTAAGACAACAAAAATCACTAAAAGTATACTGTGGAAGGGGAGGAATGTCATCAGAAATCACTAAATGTCTACTGGGTATAGGGGAGCTAAGGCACCAGAAACCGCTAAATTTCTACTGGGGAAGGGGAGGTAAGGCACCAGCATTCACTAAATGTGTACTGGGGAAGGAGAGGAGAGGAACGAGAAATGACTAAATGTCTACTGGGGAAGGGGAGGTAAGGCACCAGAAATCACTAAATGTCTACTCAGAAAGGGGGAGATAAGAAAGGAGCAATCACCAAATGTGTACTGGGGAAGGGGAGGTGAGGAACCAGAAATGACTAAATGTCTACTGGGGAAGGGGAGGTAAGGCACCAGGAATCACTAAATGTCTACTGGGTAAAGGGGAGGTAACCTACCAGTAATTACTAAATGTCTACTGGGAAATGGGAGATAAGGCACCAGAAAACACTAAATGTGTATTGAGGAAGGGGAGGTGAGGCACCAGAAATCACTAAATGTCTACATGGGAAGGGGAGGTAAGACACCAGAAATCATTAAGGTCTACTTGGGAATGGGAGGAAAGGAATCAGAAATTACTAAATGTGTACTGGAGAAAGGGAGGTAAGGCACCAGAAATCAATAAATGTCTACTGGGGGAGGGGAGGTAGGCCACCAGCAATCACTAAATGTCTACTGGGGAAGGGGAGGTAAGGCACCAGAAATCACTAAATGTGTACTAGGGAAATGGAGTTAAGACACATGAAATCACAAAATGTCTACTGGGGAAGGGGAGGTAAGGCACCAGCTATTACTAAATGTCTACGGGGGAAGGGGAGATAGGGCACCAGCAATCACTAAATGTGTACTGGGGAAGGGGAGGTGAGGCACCAGAAATCACTAAATGTCTATTGGGGAAGGGGTGGTGAGGCACCAGAAATCACTAAATGTCTACTGGGGTAGGGAGGTAAGGCACCAGGAATCACTAAATGTGTATTGAGGAAGGGGAGGGGAGGCACCAGAAATCACTAAATGTCTACTGGGGTAGGGGAGGTAAGGCACCAGAAATCACTAAATGTCTACTCTGGAAGGGGGAGGTAAGACACCAGCAATCACTAAATGTCTACTGGGTAAGGGGAGGTAAGGCACCAGGAATCACTAAATGTGTACTGGGGAAGGGCAGTTAAGGCACATGAAATCACAAAATGTCTACTTGGGAAGGGGAGGTAAGGCCACAGAAATCTCTAAATGTCTACTGGGGAAGGGGAGGGAAGGAACCAGAAATCACTAAATTTCTAAAAGTGAAGTGGAAGTTAGGCACCAGCAATCACTAAATGTCTACTGGGGAAGGGGAGGTAAGGCACTAGCAATCCCTAAATGTGTACTGGGGAAGAGGAGGTTAGGCACCAGAAATCACTAAATGTCTACTTGGGAAGTGGAGGTGAGGCACCAGCAATCATTAAATGTCTACTGAGCAAGGGGGAGGTAAGACACAAGAAATCACTAAAAGTCTACTGGAGAAGGGGAGGAAAGGAATCAGAAATCACAAATGTCTACTTGGGAAGAGGAGGTAAGGCACCAGCAATCCCTATATGTCTACTGGGGAAGGGGAGGTAAGACACCAGAAATGATTAAAGGTCTACAGGGGAAGGGGAGGTAAGGCACCAGAAATCACTAAATGTCTACTGGGGAAGGGGAGGTAAGGCACCAGAAATCACTATATATCTACTGGGGAAGAGGAAGTAAGGCACCAGCAATCAGTAAATCTCTGCTGGGTAAGGGGAGGTGAGGCACCAGAAATCACTAAATGTCTACTGGGGAAGGGGAGGTAAGGCACCAGCAATCACTAAATGTGTACTGGGGAAGGGGAGGTGAAGCACCAGAAATCAATAAATGTCTACTGGGGAAGGGGAGGTAAGGCACCAGCAATCACTAATTGTCTACAGGGGAAGGGGAGGTAAGGCACCCGCAATCATAAAGGTCTACTGGGGAAGGGGTTGTAAGACACCAGAAAACACTAAAAGTCTACTGGGGAAGTGGAGGAAAGGAATCAGAAATCACTAAATGTGTACTGGGGAGGAGAGGTAAGGCACCAGCAATTACTAAATATCTATGGGCAAGGGGAGGTAAGGCACCAGGAATCACAAAATGTGTACTGGGGAAGGGGAGGTAAGGCACCAGAAATCACTAATTGTCTACTGGGGAAGGAGAGGTAAGGCATCAGAAATCACTAAATGTCTACTGGGGAATGGGAGGTAAGGCAACAGAAATCACTAAATGTCTCCTGGAGAAGGGGAGGTAAGGCACTAGCAATCACTAAATGTCTACTGGGGAAAGGGAGGTAAGACACTAGCAATCACTAAATGTCTACTGGGGAAAGGGAGATACGGCACCACCAAACACTAAAAGTCTACAGGGAAAAGGATGGTAAGGCATCAGCAATCACAAAATGTCTAGAGGGGAAGGAGAGTTAAGGCACCAGTAATCACTACATGTCTACTGGGGAAGGGGAGGAAAGACACCAGAAATCATTAAGGTCTACTGGGGAATGGGAGGAAAGGAATCAGAAATTACTAAATGTGTACTTGAGAAAGGGAGGTAAGGCACCAGAAATCACTAAATGTCTACTGGGGGAGGGGGAGGTAAACCACCAGAAATCATTAAATGTCTAATGGGGAAGGAAGAGGTAAGGCACCAGAAATCACTGAATGTCTACTGGGGAAGGGAAGGTAAGGCACCAGCAATTACTAAATGTATACTGGGGAAAGGGGAGGTAAGGCACCAGCAATCACTAAATGTGTACTGGGGAAGGGGAGGTGAAGCACCAGAAATCAATAAATGTCTACTGGGGAAGGGGAGGTAAGGCACCAGCAATCACTAATTGTCTACAGGGGAAGGGGAGGTAAGGCACCCGCAATCATAAAGGTCTACTGGGGAAGGGGTTGTAAGACACCAGAAAACACTAAAAGTCTACTGGGGAAGTGGAGGAAAGGAATCAGAAATCACTAAATGTGTACTGGGGAGGAGAGGTAAGGCACCAGCAATTACTAAATATCTATGGGCAAGGGGAGGTAAGGCACCAGGAATCACAAAATGTGTACTGGGGAAGGGGAGGTAAGGCACCAGAAATCACTAATTGTCTACTGGGGAAGGAGAGGTAAGGCATCAGAAATCACTAAATGTCTACTGGGGAATGGGAGGTAAGGCAACAGAAATCACTAAATGTCTCCTGGAGAAGGGGAGGTAAGGCACTAGCAATCACTAAATGTCTACTGGGGAAAGGGAGATACGGCACCACCAAACACTAAAAGTCTACAGGGAAAAGGATGGTAAGGCATCAGCAATCACAAAATGTCTAGAGGGGAAGGAGAGTTAAGGCACCAGTAATCACTACATGTCTACTGGGGAAGGGGAGGAAAGACACCAGAAATCATTAAGGTCTACTGGGGAATGGGAGGAAAGGAATCAGAAATTACTAAATGTGTACTTGAGAAAGGGAGGTAAGGCACCAGAAATCACTAAATGTCTACTGGGGGAGGGGGAGGTAAACCACCAGAAATCATTAAATGTCTAATGGGGAAGGAAGAGGTAAGGCACCAGAAATCACTAAATGTCTACTGGGGAAGGGAAGGTAAGGCACCAGCAATTACTAAATGTATACTGGGGAAAGGGGAGGTAAAGAACCAGCAATCACTAAATGTCTCCTGGAGAAGGGGAGGTAAGGCACTAGCAATCACTAAATGTCTACTGGGGAAGGGGAGGTAAGGCACTAGCAATCACTAAATGTCTACTGGGGAAGGGGAGATAAGGTACCACCAAACACTAAATGTCTACAGGGGAAAGGGTGGTAAGGCACCAGCAATCACAAAATGTCTAGAGGGGAAGGGGAGGTAAGGCACCAGCAATCACTAAATGTCTACTGGGGAAGGGGAGGTAAGGCACCAGCAATCACTAAATGTCTACTGGGAAAAGGGAGGGGTAAGACACAAGAAATCACTAAAATTCTACTGGGGAAGGGGATAAAGGCATCAGAAATCACTAAACATGTACTGGGAAATGGGAGGTAAGGCTCCAGCAATTACTAAATGTCTACTGGTGAAGGGCAGGTAGGGCACCAGCAATCACTAAATGTGTACTGTGAAAGGGGAGGTGAGGCACCAGAAATCACTAAATTTCTACTGGGCAAGGGGAGGTAAAGAACCAGCAATCACTAAATGTCTAATGGGGAAGGGGGAGGTAAGGCACCAGAAATGACTAAATGTCTACTGGGGGAGGGGAGGTAAGGCACAAAAAATCACTAAATGTCTACTGGGGAAGGGGGAGGTAAACCACAAAAATCATTAAATGTCCCCTGGCGAAGGGGGAGGTATAGCACCAGAAATCACTAAATATCTAATGGGGAAGGGGAGGTAAGGCATCAGAAATCACTAAACGTCTACTGGGGAAGAGGAGGTAAGGAAACAGTAATCACTAAATGTCAACTGGGAAAGGAGAGGTAAGGCACAAGCAATCAATAAATGTCTACTGGGGAAGGGGAGGAAACGCACCAAAAATCACTAAATGTTTACTGGGGAAGGGGAAGTAAGGCACCAGAAATCACTAAATGTCTCCTGGGGAAGGGGAGGTAAGGAACGAGAAATCACTAAATGTCTACTCGGTAAGGGGAGGTAAGGCAGCAGAAATCACTAAATGTCTACTGGGGAAGGGAGGTAAGGCACTAGCAATCACTAAATGTTTACTGGGGAAGGGGAGATAAGGTACCACCAAACACAAAATGTCTACAGGGGAAAGGGTGGTAAGGCACCAGCAATCACAAAATGTCTAGAGGGGAAGGGGAGGTAAGGCACCAGCAATCACTAAATGTCTACTGGGGAAGGGGAGGTAAGGCACCAGCAATCACTAAATGTCTACTGGGACAAGAGAGGGTTAAGACACCAGAAATCACTAAAAGTCTACTGGGGACGGGGAGGAAAGGCATCAGAAATCACTAAACATGTACTGGGAAATGGGAGGTAAGGCTACAGCAATTGCTAAATGTCTACTGGGGAAGGGCAGGTAGGGCACCAGCAATCACTAAATGTGTACTGTGGAAGGGGAGGTGAGGCACCAGAAATCACTAAATGTCTACTGGGGAAGGGGAGGTAAGGCACCAGAAATGACTAAATGTCTACTGGGGAAGGGGAGGTAAGGCACCAGGAATCACTAAATGTCTACTGGGGGAGGGGGAGGAAAACCACCAGAAATCATTAAATGTCTAATGTGGAAGGAAGAGGTAAGGCACCAGAAATCACTAAATGTCTACTGGGGAAGGGAAGGTAAGGCACCAGCAATTACTAAATGTATACTGGGGAAAGGGGAGGTAAAGAACCAGCAATCACTAAATGTCTCCTGGAGAAGGGGAGGTAAGGCACTAGCAATCACTAAATGTCTACTGGGGAAGGGGAGGTAAGGCACTAGCAATCACTAAATGTCTACTGGGGAAGGGGAGATAAGGTACCACCAAACACTAAATGTCTACAGGGGAAAGGGTAGTAAGGCACCAGCAATCACAAAATGTCTAGAGGGGAAGGGGAGGTAAGGCACCAGCAATCACTAAATGTCTACTGGGGAAGGGGAGGTAAGGCACCAGCAATCACTAAATGTCTACTGGGAAAAGGGAGGGGTAAGACACAAGAAATCACTAAAAGTCTACTGGGGAAGGGGATAAAGGCATCAGAAATCACTAAACATGTACTGGGAAATGGGAGGTAAGGCTCCAGCAATTACTAAATGTCTACTGGGGAAGGGCAGGTAGGGCACCAGCAATCACTAAATGTGTACTGTGAAAGGGGAGGTGAAGCACCAGAAATCACTAAATGTCTACTGGGCAAGGGAAGGTAAAGAATCAGCAATCACTAAATGTCTAATGGGGAAGGGGGAGGTAAGGCACCAGAAATGACTAAATGTCTACTGGGGGAGGGGAGGTAGGGCACAAAAAATCACTAAATGTCTACTGGGGAAGGGGGAGGTAAACCACAAAAATCATTAAATGTCCCCTGGCGAAGGGGGAGGTATAGCACCAGAAATCACTAAATATCTAATGGGGAAGGGGAGGTAAAGCACCAGAAATCACTAAATGTCTACTGGGGAAGAGGAGGTAAGGAAACAGTAATCACTAAATGTCAACGGGGTAAGGAGAGGTAAGGCACAAGCAATCAATAAATGTCTACTGGGGAAGGGGAGGTAAGGCACCAGAAATCACTAAAAGTCTACTGGGGAAGGGGAGGTAAGGCACCAGAAATCACTATATATCTACTGGGGAAGAGGAAGTAAGGCACCAGCAATCAGTAAATCTCTGCTGGGTAAGGGGGGGTGAGGCACCAGAAATCACTAAATGTCTACTGGGGAAGGGGAGGTAAGGCACCAGCAATCACTAAATGTGTACTGGGGAAGGGCAGTTAAGGCACATGAAATCACAAAATGTCTACTTGGGAAGGGGAGGTAAGGCCACAGAAATCTCTAAATGTCTACTGGGGAAGGGGAAGGAAGGCACCAGAAATCACTAAATTTCTACAAGTGAAGTGGAAGTTAGGCACCAGCAATCACTAAATGTCTACTGGGGAAGGGGAGGTAAGGCACCAGCAATCCCTAAATATGTACTGGGGAAGAGAAGGTTAGGCACCAGAAATCACTAAATGTCTTCTGGGGAAGTAGAGGTAAGGCACCAGCAATCACTAAATGCCTACTGGGGAAAGGGAGAGGTAAGACAACAGAAATCACTAAAACTCTACTGGGAAGGGGAGGAAAGGCATCAGAAATCACTAAACATGTACTGGGAAATGGAAGGTAAGGCTCCAGCAATTACTAAATGTCTACTGGGGAAGGGCAGGTAGGGCACCAGCAATCACTAAATGTGTACTGTGGAAGGGGAGGTGAGGCACCAGAAATCACTAAATGTCTACTGGTGAAGGGGAGGTAAAGAACCAGCAATCACTAAATGTCTAATGGGGAAGGGGGAGGTAAGGCACCAGAATTGACTAAATGTCTACTGGGGTAGAGGAGGTAAGGAAACAGTAATCACTAAATGTATACTGGGGAAGGAGAGGTAAGGCACAAACAATCAATAAATGTCTACTGGGGAAGGGGAGGAAACCCACCGAAAATCACTAAATGTTTACTGGGGAAGGGGAGGTATGGAACCAGAAATCTCTAAATGTCTACTCGGTAATGGGAGGTAAGGCAGCAGAAATCACTAAATGTCTAATGGGAAAGGGGAGGTAAGGCACTAGCAATCACTAAATGTCTACTGGGGAAGGGGAGATAAGGTACCACCAAACACAAAATGTCTACAGGGGAAAGGGTGGTAAGGCACCAGCAATCACAAAAAGTCTAGAGGGGAAGGGGAGGTAAGGCACCAGCAATCACTAAATGTCTACTGGGACAAGGGAGGGGTAAGACACCAGAAATCACTAAAAGTCTACTGGGGAAGGGGAGGAAATGTATCAGAAATCACAAAACATGTACTGGGAAATGGGAGGTAAGGCTCCATCAATTACTAAATGTCTACTGGGGAAGGGCAGGTAGGGCACCAGCAATCACTAAATGTGTACTGTGGAAGGGGAGGTGAGGCACCAGAAATCACTAAATGTGTACTTGGGAAGGGGAGGTAAGGCACCAGAAATCACTAAATGTCTACTGGGGAAGGGGAGGTAAGGCACCAGCAATCACTAAATGTCTACTGGGCCAGGGGGGGTGTAAGACAACAAAAATCACTAAAAGTATACTGTGGAAGGGGAGGAATGTCATCAGAAATCACTAAATGTCTACTGGGTATAGGGGAGCTAAGGCACCAGAAACCGCTAAATTTCTACTGGGGAAGGGGAGGTAAGGCACCAGCATTCACTAAATGTGTACTGGGGAAGGAGAGGAGAGGAACGAGAAATGACTAAATGTCTACTGGGGAAGGGGAGGTAAGGCACCAGAAATCACTAAATGTCTACTCAGAAAGGGGGAGATAAGAAAGGAGCAATCACCAAATGTGTACTGGGGAAGGGGAGGTGAGGAACCAGAAATGACTAAATGTCTACTGGGGAAGGGGAGGTAAGGCACCAGGAATCACTAAATGTCTACTGGGTAAAGGGGAGGTAACCTACCAGTAATTACTAAATGTCTACTGGGAAATGGGAGATAAGGCACCAGAAAACACTAAATGTGTATTGAGGAAGGGGAGGTGAGGCACCAGAAATCACTAAAGGTCTACATGGGAAGGGGAGGTAAGACACCAGAAATCATTAAGGTCTACTTGGGAATGGGAGGAAAGGAATCAGAAATTACTAAATGTGTACTGGAGAAAGGGAGGTAAGGCACCAGAAATCAATAAATGTCTACTGGGGGAGGGGAGGTAGGCCACCAGCAATCACTAAATGTCTACTGGGGAAGGGGAGGTAAGGCACCAGAAATCACTAAATGTGTACTAGGGAAATGGAGTTAAGACACATGAAATCACAAAATGTCTACTGGGGAAGGGGAGGTAAGGCACCAGCTATTACTAAATGTCTACGGGGGAAGGGGAGATAGGGCACCAGCAATCACTAAATGTGTACTGGGGAAGGGGAGGTGAGGCACCAGAAATCACTAAATGTCTATTGGGGAAGGGGTGGTGAGGCACCAGAAATCACTAAATGTCTACTGGGGTAGGGAGGTAAGGCACCAGGAATCACTAAATGTGTATTGAGGAAGGGGAGGGGAGGCACCAGAAATCACTAAATGTCTACTGGGGTAGGGGAGGTAAGGCACCAGAAATCACTAAATGTCTACTCTGGAAGGGGGAGGTAAGACACCAGCAATCACTAAATGTCTACTGGGTAAGGGGAGGTAAGGCACCAGGAATCACTAAAAGTCTACTGGGGAAGGGGAGGTAAGGCACCAGAAATCACTATATATCTACTGGGGAAGAGGAAGTAAGGCACCAGCAATCAGTAAATCTCTGCTGGGTAAGGGGGGGTGAGGCACCAGAAATCACTAAATGTCTACTGGGGAAGGGAGGTAAGGCACTAGCAATCACTAAATGTTTACTGGGGAAGGGGAGATAAGGTACCACCAAACACAAAATGTCTACAGGGGAAAGGGTGGTAAGGCACCAGCAATCACAAAATGTCTAGAGGGGAAGGGGAGGTAAGGCACCAGCAATCACTAAATGTCTACTGGGGAAGGGGAGGTAAGGCACCAGCAATCACTAAATGTCTACTGGGACAAGAGAGGGTTAAGACACCAGAAATCACTAAAAGTCTACTGGGGACGGGGAGGAAAGGCATCAGAAATCACTAAACATGTACTGGGAAATGGGAGGTAAGGCTACAGCAATTGCTAAATGTCTACTGGGGAAGGGCAGGTAGGGCACCAGCAATCACTAAATGTGTACTGTGGAAGGGGAGGTGAGGCACCAGAAATCACTAAATGTCTACTGGGGAAGGGGAGGTAAGGCACCAGAAATGACTAAATGTCTACTGGGGAAGGGGAGGTAAGGCACCAGGAATCACTAAATGTCTACTGGGGGAGGGGGAGGAAAACCACCAGAAATCATTAAATGTCTAATGTGGAAGGAAGAGGTAAGGCACCAGAAATCACTAAATGTCTACTGGGGAAGGGAAGGTAAGGCACCAGCAATTACTAAATGTATACTGGGGAAAGGGGAGGTAAAGAACCAGCAATCACTAAATGTCTCCTGGAGAAGGGGAGGTAAGGCACTAGCAATCACTAAATGTCTACTGGGGAAGGGGAGGTAAGGCACTAGCAATCACTAAATGTCTACTGGGGAAGGGGAGATAAGGTACCACCAAACACTAAATGTCTACAGGGGAAAGGGTAGTAAGGCACCAGCAATCACAAAATGTCTAGAGGGGAAGGGGAGGTAAGGCACCAGCAATCACTAAATGTCTACTGGGGAAGGGGAGGTAAGGCACCAGCAATCACTAAATGTCTACTGGGAAAAGGGAGGGGTAAGACACAAGAAATCACTAAAAGTCTACTGGGGAAGGGGATAAAGGCATCAGAAATCACTAAACATGTACTGGGAAATGGGAGGTAAGGCTCCAGCAATTACTAAATGTCTACTGGGGAAGGGCAGGTAGGGCACCAGCAATCACTAAATGTGTACTGTGAAAGGGGAGGTGAAGCACCAGAAATCACTAAATGTCTACTGGGCAAGGGAAGGTAAAGAATCAGCAATCACTAAAAGTCTAATGGGGAAGGGGGAGGTAAGGCACCAGAAATGACTAAATGTCTACTGGGGGAGGGGAGGTAGGGCACAAAAAATCACTAAATGTCTACTGGGGAAGGGGGAGGTAAACCACAAAAATCATTAAATGTCCCCTGGCGAAGGGGGAGGTATAGCACCAGAAATCACTAAATATCTAATGGGGAAGGGGAGGTAAAGCACCAGAAATCACTAAATGTCTACTGGGGAAGAGGAGGTAAGGAAACAGTAATCACTAAATGTCAACGGGGTAAGGAGAGGTAAGGCACAAGCAATCAATAAATGTCTACTGGGGAAGGGGAGGTAAGGCACCAGAAATCACTAAAAGTCTACTGGGGAAGGGGAGGTAAGGCACCAGAAATCACTATATATCTACTGGGGAAGAGGAAGTAAGGCACCAGCAATCAGTAAATCTCTGCTGGGTAAGGGGGGGTGAGGCACCAGAAATCACTAAATGTCTACTGGGGAAGGGGAGGTAAGGCACCAGCAATCACTAAATGTGTACTGGGGAAGGGCAGTTAAGGCACATGAAATCACAAAATGTCTACTTGGGAAGGGGAGGTAAGGCCACAGAAATCTCTAAATGTCTACTGGGGAAGGGGAGGGAAGGCACCAGAAATCACTAAATTTCTACAAGTGAAGTGGAAGTTAGGCACCAGCAATCACTAAATGTCTACTGGGGAAGGGGAGGTAAGGCACCAGCAATCCCTAAATATGTACTGGGGAAGAGAAGGTTAGGCACCAGAAATCACTAAATGTCTTCTGGGGAAGTAGAGGTAAGGCACCAGCAATCACTAAATGCCTACTGGGGAAAGGGAGAGGTAAGACAACAGAAATCACTAAAACTCTACTGGGAAGGGGAGGAAAGGCATCAGAAATCACTAAACATGTACTGGGAAATGGAAGGTAAGGCTCCAGCAATTACTAAATGTCTACTGGGGAAGGGCAGGTAGGGCACCAGCAATCACTAAATGTGTACTGTGGAAGGGGAGGTGAGGCACCAGAAATCACTAAATGTCTACTGGTGAAGGGGAGGTAAAGAACCAGCAATCACTAAATGTCTAATGGGGAAGGGGGAGGTAAGGCACCAGAATTGACTAAATGTCTACTGGGGTAGAGGAGGTAAGGAAACAGTAATCACTAAATGTATACTGGGGAAGGAGAGGTAAGGCACAAACAATCAATAAATGTCTACTGGGGAAGGGGAGGAAACCCACCGAAAATCACTAAATGTTTACTGGGGAAGGGGAGGTATGGAACCAGAAATCTCTAAATGTCTACTCGGTAATGGGAGGTAAGGCAGCAGAAATCACTAAATGTCTAATGGGAAAGGGGAGGTAAGGCACTAGCAATCACTAAATGTCTACTGGGGAAGGGGAGATAAGGTACCACCAAACACAAAATGTCTACAGGGGAAAGGGTGGTAAGGCACCAGCAATCACAAAAAGTCTAGAGGGGAAGGGGAGGTAAGGCACCAGCAATCACTAAATGTCTACTGGGACAAGGGAGGGGTAAGACACCAGAAATCACTAAAAGTCTACTGGGGAAGGGGAGGAAATGTATCAGAAATCACAAAACATGTACTGGGAAATGGGAGGTAAGGCTCCATCAATTACTAAATGTCTACTGGGGAAGGGCAGGTAGGGCACCAGCAATCACTAAATGTGTACTGTGGAAGGGGAGGTGAGGCACCAGAAATCACTAAATGCCTACTGTATAAAGGGAAGGTAAGGCACCAGAAATCACTAAATGTCTACTGGGGAAGGGGAGGTAAGGCACCAGCAATCACTAAATGTCTACTGGGCCAGGGGGGGTGTAAGACAACAAAAATCACTAAAAGTATACTGTGGAAGGGGAGGAATGTCATCAGAAATCACTAAATGTCTACTGGGTATAGGGGAGCTAAGGCACCAGAAACCGCTAAATTTCTACTGGGGAAGGGGAGGTAAGGCACCAGCATTCACTAAATGTGTACTGGGGAAGGAGAGGAGAGGAACGAGAAATGACTAAATGTCTACTGGGGAAGGGGAGGTAAGGCACCAGAAATCACTAAATGTCTACTCAGAAAGGGGGAGATAAGAAAGGAGCAATCACCAAATGTGTACTGGGGAAGGGGAGGTGAGGAACCAGAAATGACTAAATGTCTACTGGGGAAGGGGAGGTAAGGCACCAGGAATCACTAAATGTCTACTGGGTAAAGGGGAGGTAACCTACCAGTAATTACTAAATGTCTACTGGGAAATGGGAGATAAGGCACCAGAAAACACTAAATGTGTATTGAGGAAGGGGAGGTGAGGCACCAGAAATGACTAAATGTCTACATGGGAAGGGGAGGTAAGACACCAGAAATCATTAAGGTCTACTTGGGAATGGGAGGAAAGGAATCAGAAATTACTAAATGTGTACTGGAGAAAGGGAGGTAAGGCACCAGAAATCAATAAATGTCTACTGGGGGAGGGGAGGTAGGCCACCAGCAATCACTAAATGTCTACTGGGGAAGGGGAGGTAAGGCACCAGAAATCACTAAATGTGTACTAGGGAAATGGAGTTAAGACACATGAAATCACAAAATGTCTACTGGGGAAGGGGAGGTAAGGCACCAGCTATTACTAAATGTCTACGGGGGAAGGGGAGATAGGGCACCAGCAATCACTAAATGTGTACTGGGGAAGGGGAGGTGAGGCACCAGAAATCACTAAATGTCTATTGGGGAAGGGGTGGTGAGGCACCAGAAATCACTAAATGTCTACTGGGGTAGGGAGGTAAGGCACCAGGAATCACTAAATGTGTATTGAGGAAGGGGAGGGGAGGCACCAGAAATCACTAAATGTCTACTGGGGTAGGGGAGGTAAGGCACCAGAAATCACTAAATGTCTACTCTGGAAGGGGGAGGTAAGACACCAGCAATCACTAAATGTCTACTGGGTAAGGGGAGGTAAGGCACCAGGAATCACTAAATGTGTACTGGGGAAGGGCAGTTAAGGCACATGAAATCACAAAATGTCTACTTGGGAAGGGGAGGTAAGGCCACAGAAATCTCTAAATGTCTACTGGGGAAGGGGAGGGAAGGCACCAGAAATCACTAAATTTCTAAAAGTGAAGTGGAAGTTAGGCACCAGCAATCACTAAATGTCTACTGGGGAAGGGGAGGTAAGGCACTAGCAATCCCTAAATGTGTACTGGGGAAGAGGAGGTTAGGCACCAGAAATCACTAAATGTCTACTTGGGAAGTGGAGGTGAGGCACCAGCAATCATTAAATGTCTACTGAGCAAGGGGGAGGTAAGACACAAGAAATCACTAAAAGTCTACTGGAGAAGGGGAGGAAAGGAATCAGAAATCACAAATGTCTACTTGGGAAGAGGAGGTAAGGCACCAGCAATCCCTATAAGTCTACTGGGGAAGGGGAGGTAAGACACCAGAAATGATTAAAGGTCTACAGGGGAAGGGGAGGTAAGGCACCAGAAATCACTAAATGTCTACTGGGGAAGGGGAGGTAAGGCACCAGAAATCACTATATATCTACTGGGGAAGAGGAAGTAAGGCACCAGCAATCAGTAAATCTCTGCTGGGTAAGGGGAGGTGAGGCACCAGAAATCACTAAATGTCTACTGGGGAAGGGGAGGTAAGGCACCAGCAATCACTAAATGTGTACTGGGGAAGGGGAGGTGAAGCACCAGAAATCAATAAATGTCTACTGGGGAAGGGGAGGTAAGGCACCAGCAATCACTAATTGTCTACAGGGGAAGGGGAGGTAAGGCACCCGCAATCATAAAGGTCTACTGGGGAAGGGGTTGTAAGACACCAGAAAACACTAAAAGTCTACTGGGGAAGTGGAGGAAAGGAATCAGAAATCACTAAATGTGTACTGGGGAGGAGAGGTAAGGCACCAGCAATTACTAAATATCTATGGGCAAGGGGAGGTAAGGCACCAGGAATCACAAAATGTGTACTGGGGAAGGGGAGGTAAGGCACCAGAAATCACTAATTGTCTACTGGGGAAGGAGAGGTAAGGCATCAGAAATCACTAAATGTCTACTGGGGAATGGGAGGTAAGGCAACAGAAATCACTAAATGTCTCCTGGAGAAGGGGAGGTAAGGCACTAGCAATCGCTAAATGTCTACTGGGGAAAGGGAGGTAAGACACTAGCAATCACTAAATGTCTACTGGGGAAAGGGAGATAGGGCACCACCAAACACTAAAATTCTACAGGGAAAAGGATGGTAAGGCATCAGCAATCACAAAATGTCTAGAGGGGAAGGAGAGTTAAGGCACCAGTAATCACTACATGTCTACTGGGGAAGGGGAGGAAAGACACCAGAAATCATTAAGGTCTACTGGGGAATGGGAGGAAAGGAATCAGAAATTACTAAATGTGTACTTGAGAAAGGGAGGTAAGGCACCAGAAATCACTAAATGTCTACTGGGGGAGGGGGAGGTAAACCACCAGAAATCATTAAATGTCTAATGGGGAAGGAAGAGGTAAGGCACCAGAAATCACTAAATGTCTACTGGGGAAGGGAAGGTAAGGCACCAGCAATTACTAAATGTATACTGGGGAAAGGGGAGGTAAAGAACCAGCAATCACTAAATGTCTCCTGGAGAAGGGGAGGTAAGGCACTAGCAATCACTAAATGTCTACTGGGGAAGGGGAGGTAAGGCACTAGCAATCACTAAATGTCTACTGGGGAAGGGGAGATAAGGTACCACCAAACACTAAATGTCTACAGGGGAAAGGGTGGTAAGGCACCAGCAATCACAAAATGTCTAGAGGGGAAGGGGAGGTAAGGCACCAGCAATCACTAAATGTCTACTGGGGAAGGGGAGGTAAGGCACCAGCAATCACTAAATGTCTACTGGGAAAAGGGAGGGGTAAGACACAAGAAATCACTAAAATTCTACTGGGGAAGGGGATAAAGGCATCAGAAATCACTAAACATGTACTGGGAAATGGGAGGTAAGGCTCCAGCAATTAGTAAATGTCTACTGGTGAAGGGCAGGTAGGGCACCAGCAATCACTAAATGTGTACTGTGAAAGGGGAGGTGAGGCACCAGAAATCACTAAATTTCTACTGGGCAAGGGGAGGTAAAGAACCAGCAATCACTAAATGTCTAATGGGGAAGGGGGAGGTAAGGCACCAGAAATGACTAAATGTCTACTGGGGGAGGGGAGGTAAGGCACAAAAAATCACTAAATGTCTACTGGGGAAGGGGGAGGTAAACCACAAAAATCATTAAATGTCCCCTGGCGAAGGGGGAGGTATAGCACCAGAAATCACTAAATATCTAATGGGGAAGGGGAGGTAAGGCATCAGAAATCACTAAACGTCTACTGGGGAAGAGGAGGTAAGGAAACAGTAATCACTAAATGTCAACTGGGAAAGGAGAGGTAAGGCACAAGCAATCAATAAATGTCTACTGGGGAAGGGGAGGAAAGGCACCAAAAATCACTAAATGTTTACTGGGGAAGGGGAAGTAAGGCACCAGAAATCACTAAATGTCTCCTGGGGAAGGGGAGGTAAGGAACAAGAAATCACTAAATGTCTACTCGGTAAGGGGAGGTAAGGCAGCAGAAATCACTAAATGTCTACTGGGGAAGGGAGGTAAGGCACTAGCAATCACTAAATGTTTACTGGGGAAGGGGAGATAAGGTACCACCAAACACAAAATGTCTACAGGGGAAAGGGTGGTAAGGCACCAGCAATCACAAAATGTCTAGAGGGGAAGGGGAGGTAAGGCACCAGCAATCACTAAATGTCTACTGGGGAAGGGGAGGTAAGGCACCAGCAATCACTAAATGTCTACTGGGACAAGAGAGGGGTAAGACACCAGAAATCACTAAAAGTCTACTGGGGACGGGGAGGAAAGGCATCAGAAATCACTAAACATGTACTGGGAAATGGGAGGTAAGGCTACAGCAATTACTAAATGTCTACTGGGGAAGGGCAGGTAGGGCACCAGCAATCACTAAATGTGTACTGTGGAAGGGGACGTGAGGCACCAGAAATCACTAAATGTCTACTGGGGAAGGGGAGGTAAGGCACCAGAAATCACTAAATGTCTACTGGGGAAGGGGAGGTAAGGCACCAGCAATCACTAAATGTCTACTGGGCCAGGGGGGTGTAAGACAACAAAAATCACTAAAAGTATACTGTGGAAGGGGAGGAATGTCATCAGAAATCACTAAATGTCTACTGGGTATAGGGGAGCTAAGGCACCAGAAACCGCTAAATTTCTACTGGGGAAGGGGAGGTAAGGGACCAGCAATTACTAAATGTCTACTGGGGAAGGGGAGGTAAGGCACCAGCATTCACTAAATGTGTACTGGGGAAGGAGAGGAGAGGAACGAGAAATGACTAAATGTCTACTGGGGAAGGGGTGTAAGGCACCAGAAATCACTAAATGTCTACTCAGAAAGGGGGAGATAAGAAAGGAGCAATCACCAAATGTGTACTGGGGAAGGGGAGGTGAGGAACCAGAAATGACTAAATGTCTACTGGGGAAGGGGAGGTAAGGCACCAGGAATCACTAAATGTCTACTGGGTAAAGGGGAGGTAACCTACCAGTAATTACTAAATGTCTACTGGGAAATGGGAGATAAGGCACCAGAAAACACTAAATGTGTTTTGCAGAAGGGGAGGTGAGGCACCAGAAATCACTAAATGTCTACTTGGGAAGGGGAGGTAAGGCCACAGAAATCACTATATGTCTACTGGGGAAGGGGAGGTAAGACACCAGAAATCATTAAGGTCTACTTGGGAATGGGAGGAAAGGAATCAGAAATTACTAAATGTGTAATGGAGAAAGGGAGGTAAGGCTCCAGAAATCACTAAATGTCTACTGAGGGAGGGGAGGTAGGCCACCACCAAACACTAAATGTCTACCGGGGAAAGGGTGGTAAGGCAACAGCAATCACAAAATGACTAGAGGGGAAGGGGAGGTAAGGCACCAGCAATCACTAAATGTCTACTGGGGAAGGGGAGTTAAGGCACCAGAAATCACTAAATGTCTACTGGGCAAGGGGAGGTAAAGAACCAGCAATCACTAAATGTCTAATGGGGAAGGGGGAGGTAAGGCACCAGAAATGACTAAATGTCTACTGGGGGAGGGGAGGTAAGGCACAAAAAATCACTAAATGTCTACTGGGGAAGGGGGAGGTAAACCACAAAAATCATTAAATGTCCCCTGGGGAAGGGGGAGGTATAGCACCAGAAATCACTAAATATCTAATGGGGAAGGGGAGGTAAGGCATCAGAAATCACTAAATGTCTACTGGGGAAGAGGAGGTAAGGAAACAGTAATCACTAAATGTCAACTGTGTAAGGAGAGGTAAGACACAAGCAATCAATAAATGTCTACTCAGGAAGGGGGAGGTAAGACACGCGCAATCACTAAATGTCTACTGGGTAAGGGGAGGTAAGGCACCAGGAATCACTAAATGTGTACTAGGGAAGGGGAGTTAAGGCACATGAAATCACAAAATGTCTACTGGGGAAGGGGAGGTAAGGCAACAGAAATCACTAATATCTACTGGAGAAGGGGAGGTAAAGCACTAGCAATCACTAAATGTCTACTCGTGAAGGGGGAGGTAAGACACCAGCAATTGCTAAATGCCTACCGGGGAAGGGGAGGAAAGGCACCAGAAATCACTACATTTCTACTGGGGAATGGGAAGTAAGGCACCAGCAATCACTAAATGTCTACTGGGTAAGGGGAGGTAAGGCACCAGAAATCACTAAATGTCTACTGGGTAAAGGGGAGGTAAGGCAACAGCAATCACTAAATGTGTACTGGGGAAGGGGATAAGGCACCAGCAATCACTAAATGTGTACTGGGGAAAGGGAGCAGTAAGACACCAGAAATCACTAAAAGTCTACAGGGGAAGGCATGGAAAGGCTTCAGAAATCACTAAATGTGTACTGGGGAAGGGGAGGTAAGGCACATGAAATCACAAAATGTCTACTGGGGAAGGGGAGGAAAGGCATCAGAAATCACTAAAAATGTACTGGGGAAGGGGAGGTAAGGCACCAGAAATCACTAAATGTCTACAGGGGAACGGAAGGTAAGTCACCAGAAATCACTGAACGTATACTGGGGAAGAGGAGGTAAGGAAACAGAAATCACTAAATGTATACTGGGGAAGGGGAGGTAAGGCACAAGCAATCACTAAATGTCTACTGGGGAAGGGGAGGAAAGGCATCAGAAATTACTAAATGTGTACTGGGAAAGGGGAGGTAAGGCACCAGAAATAACTAAGGGTCTGCTGGGGAAGGGGAGGAAAGGCATCAGAAATCACTAAATGTCTACTGGGGAAGGGGAGGTAAAGCAGCAGAAATGACTAAATGACTACTGTCAGAGGGGAGGTGAGGCAACAGAAATCACTAAATTTCTACTGGGGAAGGGGAAGTAAGGCACCAGCAACCAGTAAATGTCCACTGGGGAAGGGCAGGTAAGGCACCAGCAATCACTAAAAGTCTACTGGTGAAGGGGGGGCTAAGACACCAGAAATCACTAATATTCTACTGGGGAAGGGGAGGAAAGGAATCAGAAATCTATGAATGTCAACTGGGTAAGGGGAGGTAAGGCAACAGAAATCATTAAATGTCTACTGTGGAAAGGGAGGTAAGGCACTAGCAATCACTAAATGTCTACTGGGGAAGGGGAGGTAAGGCACCAGCAATCAGTAAATGTCTACTGGTGAAGGGGAGGTAAGGCACCAGGAATCACTAAATGTCTACTGGGGAAGAGGGGGATAAGACACCAGAAATCACTAAAAGTCTACTGGGGTAGGGGAGGAAAGGAATCAGAATCACTAAAAGTGTACTGGGGAAGGGGAGTTAAGGCTCCAGCAATTACTAAATGTCTACTCGGGAAGGGTAGGTAAGTCACCAGCAATCACTAAATGTGTACTGGGTAAGGGGAGGTTAGGGACAAGAAATCACGAAATGTCTACTGGGGAAGGGGAGGTGAGGCACCAGAAAACACTAAATGTCTACTCGTATAGGGGAGGTAAGGCACCAGAAATCACTAAATGTCTACTCTGGAATGGGGAGTAATGACAAGACCAATCACTAATAGTCTACTGGGTAAGGGGCGGTAAGGCACCAAAAATCACTAAATGTCTACTGGGTAAAGGGGAGGTAAGGCAACAGAAATCACTAAATGTCTACTTGGCAAGGGGAGGTAGGGCAACAGCAATCACTATAAGTCTACTAGGGAAAGGGAGGTAAGACAAAAGAAATCATTAAAGGCCTACAGGGGAATGGGAGGAAAGGAATCAGAAATTACTAAATGTGTACTGGGGAAAGGGAGGTAAGGCACCACCAATCACTAAATGGATGCTGGGGAAGGGGGAGGTAAACCACCAGAATTCACTAAATGTCTACTGAGGAAGCTGAGGTGAGGCACCACAAAACACTAAATGTCTACTGGGTAAGGCGAGGTAAGGCACCAGAAATCATTAAATGTCTACTGGGTAAAGGGGAGTTAAGGCACAAGTAATCACTAAATGTCCACTTTGGAAGGGGAGGTAAGACACCAGCAATAACTAATTGTATACTGGGGAATGGGAGGTGAGGCACCAGAAATCACTAAATGTCTACTCAGAAGGGGAGGTAAGGCACCAACAATCACTAAATGTATACTTGGGAAGGGGAAGTAAGGGACCAGCAATCACTAAAATTCTACTGAAAAGGGGGAGGTAAGACACCAGAAATCACTAAAGGTCTACTGGAGAAGGGATGGAAAGGCATCAGATATCACGAAATGTGTACTGGAAAAGGGGAGGTAAGGAACCAGAAATCACTAAATGTCTTCTTGGGAAGGGGAGGTAAGGCACCAGCAATCTCTATATGTCTACTGGGGAAGGGGGGGTAAGACACCAGAAATGATTAAAGGTCTACTGGGGAAGGGAAGGAAAGGAATCAGAAATCACAAAATGTCTACTGGGGAATGGGAGGTTAGGCACCAACAATCACTAAATTTCTACTGGGGAAGTAAGGCACCATCAACCAGTAAATGTCCACTGGGGAAGGGGAGGTAAGGCACCAACAATCACTAAATGTCTACTGGGAAAGGGGGGGGGGGCTAAGACACCAGAAATCACTAATATTCTACTGGGTAAGGGGGGGAAAGGAATCAGAAATCACGAAATGTGTACTGGGGAAGGGGAGGTAAGACACCAGGAATCACTAAATGTGTACTGATGAAGGGTAGGTGAGGCACCAGAAATCAGTAAATTTCTACTGAGGGAGCTGAGGTGAGGCACCACAAAAAACTAAATGTCTATTGGGTAAGGCGAGGTAAGGCAGCAGAAATCATTAAATGTCTACTGAGGAATGGGAGGTAAGACACTAGCAATCCCTAAATGTCTACCAGGGAAGGGGAGGTAGTTCACCACCAATCATTAAATGTCTACTGGGGAAGGGGGGGTAAGGCACCAGAAATCAATAAATGTGTGCAGGGGAAGGGGAGGTGAGGCACCAGAAATCACTAAATGTCTACAGGGGAAGTGGAGGTAAGGCACCAGCAATCACTAAATGTCTACTTGGGAAGGGGAGGTAAGGCACCAGTATTCAATAAAAGTCTACTGAGGAACCAGGAGGTAAGACACCAGAAATCACTAGAGGTCTACTGGGGAAGGGGAGGTAAGGCACCAGAAATCACTAAATTTCTACTAGGGAAGGCGAAATAAGGCACCAGCAATCACTAAATGTCTGCTGGGTAAGGGGAGGTAAGGAACCAGAAATGACTAAATTACTACTGGGTAATGGGGAGGTAAGGCAGCAGCAATCACTAAATGTCTACTGGGGAAGTGGAGGTAAGAAACCAGGAATCAATAAGTGTGTACTGGGGAAGGGGAGGTGAGGCACCACAAAACACTAAATGTCTACTGGGTAAGGCAATGTAAGGCACCAGAAATTATTAAAGGTCTACTGGGTAAAGGGCAGTTAAGGCACCAGTAATCAATAAATGTCTACTGGGGAAGGGGAGGTATGTCACCACCAATCACTAAATGTCTACTGGGGAAGGGGGGGTAAGGCACCAGCAATCACTAAAGGTCTACTGGGGAAGGGGGGGTCTGTCACTGCCAATCACTAAATGTCTACTGGATAAAGGGGAGGTAAGGCACCAGTAATCACTAAATGTCTACTGGAGAAGGGGAGGTGAGGCACGAGAAAACACTAAATGTCTACTGGGGGAGGGGAGGTAAGGCACCAGAAATCACTAAATGTCTACTGGATAAAGAGGAGGTAAGGCACCAGTAATCACTAAATGTCTACTGGAGAAGGGGAGGTAAGGCAACAGAAATCACTAAATTTCTACTGGGGAAGGGGGAGGTAAGGCACTAACAATCACTAAATGTCTACTGGAGAAGGGGATGTAAGGCAACAGAAATCACTAAATGTATACAGGGGAAGGGGAGGTAAGGCAGCTGCAATCACTAAATGTGTACTGGGAAAGGGGAGGAAAGGAATCAGAAATCACTAAATGTGTACTGGGGAAGGGGAGGTAAGGCACCAGCAATCACTAAATGTGTACAGGGGAAGGAGAGGTGAGGCATCAGAAATCACTAAATGGGTACTGAGGAAGGGGAGGTGAGGCACGACATAACACTAAATGTCTACTGGGTAAGGAGAGGTAAGGCACCAGAAATTATTAAATGTCTACTGGGTAAAGGGTAGAAAAGGCACCAGTAATCACTAAATGTCTACTGGGGAAGGGGAGGTAAGGCACTAGCAATCACTAAATGTCTACCGGGGAAGGGTAGGTAGTTCACCACCAATCACTAAATATCTACTGTGGAAGGGGGGGTAAAGCACCAGAAATCACTAAATGTGTACTGGGGAAGGGGAGGTGAGGCACCAGAAATCACTAAATGTCTACAGGGTAAGGGGAGGTAAGGCACCAGCATTCAATAAAAGTCTACTGAGGAAGGGGGAGGTAAGACACCAGAAATCACTAATGGTCTACTGGGGAAGGGGAGGTAAGGCACCAGAAATCACTAAATTTCTACTAGGGAAGGGGAAATAAGGCACCAGCAATCACTAAATGTCGGCTGTGTAAGGGGAGGTAAGGAACCAGAAATCACTAAATTACTACTGGGTAATGGGGAGGTAAGGCAGCAGCAATCACTAAATGTCTACTGGGGAAGTGGAGGTAAGACACCAGGAATCACTAAGTGTGTACTGGGGAATGGGAGGTGAGGCACTAGAAATCACTAAATGTCTACTGGGGAAGGGGAGGAAAGGCTTCAGAAATCACTAAATGTGTACTGGGGAAGGGGGAGGTAAGGCACCAGATATCACTAAATGTCTAAGGGGGAAGGGGGAGGTAAGGCATCAGAAATCACTAAATGTCTACTCGGGCAGGGGGATGTAAGACAGGAGCAATCACTAAATGTCTACTGGGGAAGGCGAGGTAAGGCACCAGAAATCACTATATATCTACTGGGGAAGGTGAAGTAAGGCACCAGCAATCACGAAATCTCTGCTGGGTAAGGGGAGTTGAGGCACCAGAAATCACTAAATGTCTACTGGGGAAAAGGAGGTAAGGCACCAGCAATTACTAAATGTGTACTGGAGAAAGGGAGGTGAGGCACCAGAAATCACTAAATGTCTACTGAGGAAGGGGAGGTAAAGCAACAGAAATGACAAAATGTCTACTGGGGAAGGGGAGGTAAGGCACCACCAATCACTAAATGTCTACTGGGGAATGGGAGATAAGGCACCAGCAATAACTAAACTTCTACTGGGGAAGGGGAGGTAAGGAAACAGAAATCACTAAATGTATACTGGGCAAGAGGAGGTAAGGCACCAGCAATCACTAAATGTCTACTGGGGAAGGGGAGGTAATTCACCAGAAATCACTAAATGTCTACTGAGGAAGGGGAGGTAAAGCAACAGAAATCACAAAATGTCTAACTGGGGAAGGGGAGGTAAGGCACTCGCAATAACTAAATGTCTACTGCAGAAGAGGGGAGGTAAGGCACCACCAATCACTAAATGTCTAATGGGTAAAGGGGCGGTAAGGCACCAGAAATTGCTAAATGTCTACTGGGGAATGGGAGATAAGGCACCAGCAATCACTAAACCTCTACTGGGGAAGGGGAGGTAAGGAAACAGAAATCACTAAATGTATACTGGGCAAGAGGAGGTAAGGCACCAGCAATCACTAAATGTCAACTGGGGAAGGGGAGGTAAGGCACCAACAATCATTAAATGTCTACATGGGAAGGGGAGGTAAGGGACCAGCAATCACTAAAGGTCTACTGAGGAAGGGGGAGGTAAGACACCAGAAATCAGTAAAGGTCTACTGCGGAAGGGAAGGAAAGCCATCAGAAATCACTAAATGAGTACTGGGGAAGGGGAGGTGAGGCACCAGAATTCACTAAATGTCTACTAAGTTAGGGGAGGTGAGGCACCACAAAACACTAAATATCTACTGGGTAAGGCGAGGTATGGCACCAGAAATTATTAAAGGTCTACTGGGTAAAGGGCACTTAAGGCACCAGTAATCAATAAATGTCTACTGGGGAAGGGGAGGTATGTCACCACCAATCACTAAATGTCTACTGGGAAAGGGGGGGTAAGGCACCAGCAATCACTAAAGGTCTACTGGGGAAGGGGAGGTCTGTCACCACCAATCACTAAATGCCTACTGTATAAAGGGAAGGTAAGGCACCAGTAATCACTAAATGTCTACTGGAGAAGGGGAGGTAAGGCAACAGAAATCACTAAATGTATACTGGGGAAGGGGAGGTAAGGCACTAACAATCACTAAATGTCTCCTGGAGAAGGGGATGTAAGGCAACAGTAATCACTAAATGTATACTGGGGAAAGGGAGGTAAGGCACTAGCAATCACTAAATATCTACTGGGGAGGGGAGGTAAGGCACCAGCAATCACTAAATGTCTAGAGGGGAAAGGGAGGTAAGACACCAGAAATCACTAAATTTCTACTGGGGAAGGGGAAGTAAGGCACCAGAAATCACTAAATGTCTGCTGGGTAAGGGGAGGTAAGGCACCAGAAATCACTAGAAGACTACTGGGTAAAGGGAGGTAAGACAGCAGCAATCACAAAATGTCTACTGGGGAAGGGGAGGTAAGGCACCAGCAATCAGTAAATGTGTACTGGGGAAGGGTGGGTGAGGCACCAGGAATCACTAAATGTCTACTGGGAAAGGGGAGGAAAGGAATCAGAAATCACTAAATGTGTACTGGGGAAGGGGAGGTAAGGCACTAGCAATCACTAAATATCTACTGTGGAGGGGAGGTAAGGCACCAGCAATCACTAAATGTCTAGAGGGGAAAGGGAGGTAAGACACCAGAAATCACTAAATTTCTACTGGGGAAGGGGAAGTAAGGCACCAGAAATCACTAAATGTCTGCTGGGTAAGGGGAGGTAAGGCACCAGAAATCACTAGAAGACTACTGGGTAAAGGGAGGTAAGACAGCAGCAATCACAAAATGTCTACTGGGGAAGGGGAGGTAAGGCACCAGCAATCAGTAAATGTGTACTGGGGAAGGGTGGGTGAGGCACCAGGAATCACTAAATGTCTACTGGGAAAGGGGAGGAAAGGAATCAGAAATCACTAAATGTGTACTGGGGAAGGGGAGGTAAGGTACAAGCAATCACTAAACGTGTACAGACGAAGGAGAGGAGAGGCACCAGAAATCACTAAATGGGTACTGAGGAAGGGGAGGTGAGGCACCACAAAACACTAAATGTCTACTGGGTAAGGAGAGGTAAGGCACCAGAAATTATTCAATGTCTACTGGGTAAAGGGGACTTAAGGCACCAGTAGTCACTAAATGTCTACTGAGGAATGGGAGGTAAGACACTAGCAATCCCTAAATGTCTACCAGGGAAGGGGAGGTAGTTCACCACCAATCATTAAATGTCTACTGGGGAAGGGGGGGTAAGGCACCAGAAATCAATAAATGTGTACAGGGGAAGGGGAGGTGAGCCATCAGAAATCACTAAATGTCTACAGGGGAAGTGGAGGTAAGGCACCAGTATTCAATAAAAGTCTACTGAGGAACCAGGAGGTAAGACACCAGAAATCACTAAATTTCTACTAGGGAAGGCGAAATAAGGCACCAGCAATCACTAAATGTCTGCTGGGTAAGGGGAGTTAAGGAACCAGAAATGACTAAATTACTACTGGGTAATGGGGAGGTAAGGCAGCAGCAATCACTAAATGTCTACTGGGGAAGTGGAGGTAAGAAACCAGGAATCAATAAGTGTGTACTGGGGAAGGGGAGGTGAGGCACCAGAAATCACTAAATGTCTACTGGGGAAGGGGAGGAAAGGCTTCAGAAATCACTAAATGTGTACTGGGGAAGGGGGAGGTAAGGCACCAGATATCACTAAATGTCTAAGGGGGAAGGGGGAGGTAAGGCACCAGAAATCACTAAATGTCTACTCGGGCAGGGGGATGTAAGACAGGAGCAATTACTAAATGTCTACTGGGGAAGGATAGGTAAGGAACCAGAAATCACTATATATCTACTGGTGAAGGTGAAGTAAGGCACCAGCAATCACTAAATCTCTGCTGGGTCAGGGGAGGTGAGGCACCAGAAATCACTAAATGTCTACTGGGGAAGGGGAGGTAAGGCACCACCAATCACTAAATGGCTACTGGGGAAGGGGAGGTGAGGCACCAGAAATCACTAAATGTCTACTGAGGAAGGGGAGGTAAAGCAACAGAAATCACAAATGTCTAACTGGGGAAGGGGAGGTAATGCACTAGCAATCACTAAATGTCTACTGCAGAAGAGGGGAGGTAAGGCACCACCAATCACTAAATGTCTACTGCAGAAGAGGGGAGGTAAGGCACCACCAATCACTAAATGTCTAATGGGTAAAGGGGCGGTAAGCCACCAGTAATTACTAAATGTCTACTCCGGAATGGGAGATAAGGCACCAGCAATCAGTAAACCTATACTGGGGAAGGGGAGGTAAGGAAACAGAAATCACTAAATGTATACTGGGCAAGAGGAGGTAAGGCACCAGCAATAACTAAATGTCTACTGGGGAAGAGGAGGTAAGGCACCAGAAATCACTAAATGTCTACTGGGGAAGGGGAGGTAAGGCACCAACAATCACTAAATGTCTACATGGGAAGCAGAGGTAAGGGACCAGCAATCACTAAAGGTCTACTAAGGAAGGGGGAGGTAAGGCACCAGAAATCCCTAAATGTCTACTGGGGAAGGGGAGGTGAGCCACCAGATTTCACTAAATGTCTACTCACTTAGGGGCGGTGAGGCACCACAAAACACTAAATGTCTACTGGGTAAGGCAATGTAAGGCACCAGAAATTATTAAAGGTCTACAGGGTAAAGGGCAGTTAAGGCACCAGTAATCAATAAATGTCTACTGGGGAAGGGGAGGTATGTCACCACCAATCACTAAATGTCTACTGGGGAAGGGGGGGTAAGGCACCAGCAATCACTAAAGGTCTACTGGGGAAGGGGGGGTCTGTCACTGCCAATCACTAAATGTCTACTGGATAAAGGGGAGGTAAGGCACCAGTAATCACTAAATGTCTACTGGAGAAGGGGAGGTGAGGCACCAGAAAACACTAAATGTCTACTGGGGGAGGGGAGGTAAGGCACCAGAAATCACTAAATGTCTACTGGATAAAGAGGAGGTAAGGCACAAGTAATCACTAAATGTCTACTGGAGAAGGGGAGGTAAGGCAACAGAAATCACTAAATTTCTACTGGGGAAGGGGGAGGTAAGGCACTAACAATCACTAAATGTCTACTGGAGAAGGGGATGTAAGGCAACAGAAATCACTAAATGTATACAGGGGAAGGGGAGGTAAGGCAGCTGCAATCACTAAATGTGTACTGGGAAAGGGGAGGAAAGGAATCAGAAATCACTAAATGTGTACTGGGGAAGGGGAGGTAAGGCACCAGCAATCACTAAATGTGTACAGGGGAAGGAGAGGTGAGGCATCAGAAATCACTAAATGGGTACTGAGGAAGGGGAGGTGAGGCACGACATAACACTAAATGTCTACTGGGTAAGGAGAGGTAAGGCACCAGAAATTATTAAATGTCTACTGGGTAAAGGGTAGAAAAGGCACCAGTAATCACTAAATGTCTACTGGGGAAGGGGAGGTAAGGCACTAGCAATCACTAAATGTCTACCGGGGAAGGGTAGGTAGTTCACCACCAATCACTAAATAACTACTGTGGAAGGGGGGGTAAGGCACCAGAAATCACTAAATGTGTACTGGGGAAGGGGAGGTGAGGCACCAGAAATCACTAAATGTCTACAGGGTAAGGGGAGGTAAGGCACCAGCATTCAATAAAAGTCTACTGAGGAAGGGGGAGGTAAGACACCAGAAATCACTAATGGTCTACTGGGGAAGGGGAGGTAAGGCACCAGAAATCACTAAATTTCTACTAGGGAAGGGGAAATAAGGCACCAGCAATCACTAAATGTCGGCTGTGTAAGGGGAGGTAAGGAACCTGAAATCACTAAATTACTACTGGGTAATGGGGAGGTAAGGCAGCAGCAATCACTAAATGTCTACTGGGGAAGTGGAGGTAAGACACCAGGAATCACTAAGTGTGTACTGGGGAATGGGAGGTGAGGCACTAGAAATCACTAAATGTCTACTGGGGAAGGGGAGGAAAGGCTTCAGAAATCACTAAATGTGTACTGGGGAAGGGGGAGGTAAGGCACCAGATATCACTAAATGTCTAAGGGGGAAGGGGGAGGTAAGGCATCAGAAATCACTAAATGTCTACTCGGGCAGGGGGATGTAAGACAGGAGCAATCACTAAATGTCTACTGGGGAAGGCGAGGTAAGGCACCAGAAATCACTATATATCTACTGGGGAAGGTGAAGTAAGGCACCAGCAATCACGAAATCTCTGCTGGGTAAGGGGAGTTGAGGCACCAGAAATCACTAAATGTCTACTGGGGAAAAGGAGGTAAGGCACCAGCAATTACTAAATGTGTACTGGAGAAAGGGAGGTGAGGCACCAGAAATCACTAAATGTCTACTGAGGAAGGGGAGGTAAAGCAACAGAAATGACAAAATGTCTACTGGGGAAGGGGAGGTAAGGCACCACCAATCACTAAATGTCTACTGGGGAATGGGAGATAAGGCACCAGCAATAACTAAACTTCTACTGGGGAAGGGGAGGTAAGGAAACAGAAATCACTAAATGTATACTGGGCAAGAGGAGGTAAGGCACCAGCAATCACTAAATGTCTACTGGGGAAGGGGAGGTAATTCACCAGAAATCACTAAATGTCTACTGAGGAAGGGGAGGTAAAGCAACAGAAATCACAAAATGTCTAACTGGGGAAGGGGAGGTAAGGCACTCGCAATAACTAAATGTCTACTGCAGAAGAGGGGAGGTAAGGCACCACCAATCACTAAATGTCTAATGGGTAAAGGGGCGGTAAGGCACCAGAAATTGCTAAATGTCTACTGGGGAATGGGAGATAAGGCACCAGCAATCACTAAACCTCTACTGGGGAAGGGGAGGTAAGGAAACAGAAATCACTAAATGTATACTGGGCAAGAGGAGGTAAGGCACCAGCAATCACTAAATGTCAACTGGGGAAGGGGAGGTAAGGCACCAACAATCATTAAATGTCTACATGGGAAGGGGAGGTAAGGGACCAGCAATCACTAAAGGTCTACTGAGGAAGGGGGAGGTAAGACACCAGAAATCAGTAAAGGTCTACTGCGGAAGGGAAGGAAAGCCATCAGAAATCACTAAATGAGTACTGGGGAAGGGGAGGTGAGGCACCAGAATTCACTAAATGTCTACTAAGTTAGGGGAGGTGAGGCACCACAAAACACTAAATATCTACTGGGTAAGGCGAGGTATGGCACCAGAAATTATTAAAGGTCTACTGGGTAAAGGGCACTTAAGGCACCAGTAATCAATAAATGTCTACTGGGGAAGGGGAGGTATGTCACCACCAATCACTAAATGTCTACTGGGGAAAGGGGGGTAAGGCACCAGCAATCACTAAAGGTCTACTGGGGAAGGGGAGGTCTGTCACCACCAATCACTAAATGCCTACTGTATAAAGGGAAGGTAAGGCACCAGTAATCACTAAATGTCTACTGGAGAAGGGGAGGTAAGGCAACAGAAATCACTAAATGTATACTGGGGAAGGGGAGGTAAGGCACTAACAATCACTAAATGTCTCCTGGAGAAGGGGATGTAAGGCAACAGTAATCACTAAATGTATACTGGGGAAAGGGAGGTAAGGCACTAGCAATCACTAAATATCTACTGGGGAGGGGAGGTAAGGCACCAGCAATCACTAAATGTCTAGAGGGGAAAGGGAGGTAAGACACCAGAAATCACTAAATTTCTACTGGGGAAGGGGAAGTAAGGCACCAGAAATCACTAAATGTCCGCTGGGTAAGGGGAGGTAAGGCACCAGAAATCACTAGAAGACTACTGGGTAAAGGGAGGTAAGACAGCAGCAATCACAAAATGTCTACTGGGGAAGGGGAGGTAAGGCACCAGCAATCAGTAAATGTGTACTGGGGAAGGGTGGGTGAGGCACCAGGAATCACTAAATGTCTACTGGGAAAGGGGAGGAAAGGAATCAGAAATCACTAAATGTGTACTGGGGAAGGGGAGGTAAGGTACAAGCAATCACTAAATGTGTACAGACGAAGGAGAGGAGAGGCACCAGAAATCACTAAATGGGTACTGAGGAAGGGGAGGGGAGGCACCACAAAACACTAAATGTCTACTGGGTAAGGAGAGGTAAGGCACCAGAAATTATTCAATGTCTACTGGGTAAAGGGGACTTAAGGCACCAGTAGTCACTAAATGTCTACTGAGGAATGGGAGGTAAGACACTAGCAATCCCTAAATGTCTACCAGGGAAGGGGAGGTAGTTCACCACCAATCATTAAATGTCTACTGGGGAAGGGGGGGTAAGGCACCAGATATCAATAAATGTGTACAGGGGAAGGGGAGGTGAGGCACCAGAAATCACTAAATGTCTACAGGGGAAGTGGAGGTAAGGCACCAGCAATCACTAAATGTCTACTTGGGAAGGGGAGGTAAGGCACCAGTATTCAATAAAAGTCTACTGAGGAACCAGGAGGTAAGACACCAGAAATCACTAGAGGTCTACTGGGGAAGGGGAGGTAAGGCACCAGAAATCACTAAATTTCTACTAGGGAAGGCGAAATAAGGCACCAGCAATCACTAAATGTCTGCTGGGTAAGGGGAGGTAAGGAACCAGAAATGACTAAATTACTACTGGGTAATGGGGAGGTAAGGCAGCAGCAATCACTAAATGTCTACTGGGGAAGTGGAGGTAAGAAACCAGGAATCAATAAGTGTGTACTGGGGAAGGGGAGGTGAGGCACCAGAAATCACTAAATGTCTACTGGGGAAGGGGAGGAAAGGCTTCAGAAATCACTAAATGTGTACTGGGGAAGGGGGAGGTAAGGCACCAGATATCACTAAATGTCTAAGGGGGAAGGGGGAGGTAAGGCACCAGAAATCACTAAATGTCTACTCGGGCAGGGGGATGTAAGACAGGAGCAATTACTAAATGTCTACTGGGGAAGGATAGGTAAGGAACCAGAAATCACTATATATCTACTGGTGAAGGTGAAGTAAGGCACCAGCAATCACTAAATCTCTGCTGGGTAAGGGGAGGTGAGGCACCAGAAATCACTAAATGTCTACTGGGGAAGGGGAGGTAAGGCACCACCAATCACTAAATGTGTATTGGGGAAGGGGAGGTGAGGCACCAGAAATCACTAAATGTCTACTGAGGAAGGGGAGGTAAAGCAACAGAAATCACAAATGTCTAACTGGGGAAGGGGAGGTAATGCACTAGCAATCACTAAATGTCTACTGCAGAAGAGGGGAGGTAAGGCACTACCAATCACTAAATGTCTAATGGGTAAAGGGGCGGTAAGCCACCAGTAATTACTAAATGTCTACTCCGGAATGGGAGATAAGGCACCAGCAATCAGTAAACCTATACTGGGGAAGGGGAGGTAAGGAAACAGAAATCACTAAATGTATACTGGGCAAGAGGAGGTAAGGCACCAGCAATAACTAAATGTCTACTGGGGAAGAGGAGGTAAGGCACCAGAAATCACTAAATGTCTACTGGGGAAGGGGAGGTAAGGCACCAACAATCACTAAATGTCTACATGGGAAGCAGAGGTAAGGGACCAGCAATCACTAAAGGTCTACTAAGGAAGGGGGAGGTAAGGCACCAGAAATCCCTAAATGTCTACTGGGGAAGGGGAGGTGAGCCACCAGATTTCACTAAATGTCTACTCAGTTAGGGGCGGTGAGGCACCACAAAACACTAAATGTCTACTGGGTAAGGCAATGTAAGGCACCAGAAATTATTAAAGGTCTACTGGGTAAAGGGCAGTTAAGGCACCAGTAATCAATAAATGTCTACTGGGGAAGGGGAGGTATGTCACCACCAATCACTAAATGTCTACTGGGGAAGGGGGGGTAAGGCACCAGCAATCACTAAAGGTCTACTGGGGAAGGGGGGGTCTGTCACTGCCAATCACTAAATGTCTACTGGATAAAGGGGAGGTAAGGCACCAGTAATCACTAAATGTCTACTGGAGAAGGGGAGGTAAGGCAACAGAAATCACAAAATGTATACTGGGGAAGGGGAGGTAAGGCACTAACAATCACTAAATGTCTACTGGAGAAGGGGATGTAAGGCAACAGAAATCACTAAATGTATACTGGGGAAGGGGAGGTAAGGCACTAGCAATCACTAAATATCTACTGGGGGGGGGGAGGTAAGGCACCAGCAATCACTAAATGTCTAGAGGGGAAAGGGAGGGAAGACACCAGAAATCACTAAATTTCTACTGGGGAAGGGGAAGTAAGGCACCAGAAATCACTAAATGTCTGCTGGGTAAGGGGATGTAAGGCACCAGAAATCACTAGAAGACTACTGGGTAAAGGGAGGTAAGGCAGCTGCAATCACTAAATGTCTACTGGGGAAGGGGGGGTAAGGCACCAGCAATCAGTAAATGTGTACTGGGGAAGGATGGGTGAGGCACCAGGAATCACTAAATGTCTACTGGGAAAGGGGAGGAAAGGAATCAGAAATCACTAAATGTCCACTTGGGAAGGGGAGGTAAGTCACCAGCATTCAATAAAAGTCTACTGAGGAAGGGGGAGGTAAGACACCAGAAATCACTAGAGGTCTACTGGGGAAGGGGAGGTAAGGCACCAGAAATCACTAAATTTCTACTAGGGAAGGGGAAATAAGGCACCAGCAATCACTAAATGTCTGCTGTGTAAGGGGAGGTAAGGAACCAGAAATCACTAAATTACTACTGGGTTATGGGTAGGTAAGGCAGCAGCAATCACTAAATGTCTACTGGGGAAGGGGAGGTAAGACATGAGGAATCAATAAGTGTGTACTGGGGAAGGGGGAGGTAAGGCACCAGATATCACTAAATGTCTAAGGGGGAAGGGGGAGGTAAGGCACCAGAAATCACTAAATGTCTACTCGGGCACGGGGATGTAAGACCAGAGCAATCACTAAATGTCTACTGGGGATGGGTAGGTAAGGAACCAGAAATCACTATATATCTACTGGTGAAGGTGAAGTAAGGCACCAGCAATCACTAAATCTCTGCTGGGTAAGGGGAGGTGAGGCACCAGAAATCACTAAATGTCTACTGGGGAAGGGGAAGTAAGGCACCACCAATCACTAAATGTGTATTGGGGAAGGGGAGGTGAGGCACCAGAAATCACTAAATGTCTAATGAGGAAGGGGAGGTAAAGCAACAGAAATCACAAAATGTCTACTAAGGAAGGGGAGGTAATGCACTAGCAATCACTAAATGTCTACTGCATCAGAGGGGAGGTAAGGCAACACCAATCACTAAATGTCTAATGGGTAAAGGGGCGGGAAGGCACCAGTATTTACTAAATGTCTACTCCGGAATGGGAGATAAGGCACCAGCAATCACTAAACCTCTACTGGGGAAGGTGAAGTAAGGCACCAGCAATCACTAAATCTCTGCTGGGTAAGGGGAGGTGAGGCACCAGAAATCACTAAATGTCTACTGGGGAAGGGGAGGTAAGGCACCACCAATCACTAAATGTGTATTGGGGAAGGGGAGGTGAGGCACGAGAAATCACTAAATGTCTACTGAGGAAGGGGAGGTAAAGCAACAGAAATCACAAATGTCTAACTGGGGAAGGGGAGGTAATGCACTAGCAATCACTAAATGTCTACTGCAGAAGAGGGGAGGTAAGGCACCACCAATCACTAAATGTCTACTGCAGAAGAGGGGAGGTAAGGCACCACCAATCACTAAATGTCTAATGGGTAAAGGGGCGGTAAGGCACCAGTAATTACTAAATGTCTACTCGGGAATGGGAGATAAGGCACCAGCAATCACTAAAACTCTACTGGGGAAGGGGAGGTAAGGAAACAGAAATCATTAAATGTATACTGGGCAAGAGGAGGTAAGGCACCAGCAATAACTAAATGTCTACTGGGGAAGGGGAGGTAAGGCACCAACAATCACTAAATGTCTACATGGGAAGCGGAGGAAAGGGACCAGCAATCACTAAAGGTCTACTAAGGAAGGGGGAGGTAAGGCACCAGAAATCACTAAATTTCTACTGGGGAAGGGGAGGTGAGCCACCAGAATTCACTAAATGTCTACTAAGTTTGGGGGGTGAGGCACCACAAAACACTAAATGTCTACTGGGTAAGGCGAGGTAAGGCACCAGAAATTATTAAAGGTCTACTGGGTAAGGGCAGTTAAGGCACCAGTAATCAATAAATGTCTACTGGGGAAGGGGAGTTATGTCACCACCAATCACTAAATGTCTACTGGGGAAGCGGGGGTAAGGCAACAGCAATCACTAAATGTCTACTGGGGAAGGGGAGGTATTTCACCACCAATCACTAAATGTCTACTGGGGAAGGGGTGGTAAGGCACCAAAAATCACTAAAGGTCTAGAGGGGAAGGGGAAGTAAGGCACCAGAAATCACTAAATGTCTATGGAGGAAGGGGAGGTATGGCACCAGAAATCACTAAATTTCTACTAGGGCAGGGGAAGTTAGGCACCAGCAATCACTAAATGTCTACTGGGGAAGGGGAGGTAAGGCACCAGCAATCACTAAATGTGTACTAGGGAAGGGGAAGTGAGGCACCAGAAATCACTAAAGGTCTACTGGGGAAGGGGAGGTAGTGCACCAGTAATTACTAAATGTCTACAGGGGAATGGGAGATAAGGCACCAGCAATCAATAAAAGTCTACTGAGGAAGGGGGAGGTAAGATACCAGAAATCACTAAAGGTCTACTGGGGAAGGGGAGGTAGTACACCAGTAATAACTAAATGTCTACTGGGGAATGGGAGATAAGGCACCAGCAATCAGTAAAACTCTACTGGGGAAGGGGAGGTAAGGAAACAGAAATCACTAAATGTATACTGGGCAAGAGAAGGTAAGGCACCAGCAATCACTAAATGTCTAGTGGGGAAGGGGAGGTTAGGCACCAACAAGCACTAAATGTTTACTGGGGAAGGGGAGGTAAGGCACCAGAAATTTCTAAATGTCTACTGAAAGGGGAGGAAAGGCATCAGAAATCACTAAATGTGTACTGGGGAACGGGAGGTAAGGCACCAGCAATCAGTAAATGTGTACTGGGGAAGGGGAGTGAAGCCACAGAAATCACTAAATGTCTACTGGGGAAGGGGAGGTTAGGCACCAACAATCACTAAATGTTTACTGGGGAAGGGGAGGTAAGGCACCAGAAATTTCTTTATGTCTACTGGGGAAGGGGAGGAAAGGCATCAGAAATCACTAAAAGTGTACTTGGGAAGGGGAGGTAAGGCACCAGAAATCACTAAATGTCTAATGGGGAAGGGGAGGGCTTAGACACCAGAAATCACTAAAATTCTACTGGGGAAGGGGAGGAAAGGAATCAGAAATCACTAAATGTGTACTTGGGAAGGGGAGGTAAGGCACCAGCAATTACTAAATGTCTATGGGGGAAGGGGAGGTAAGGCACCAGCAATCACTAAATGTGTACTGGGGAAGGGGAGGTGAGGCAACTGAAATCACTAAATGTCTACTGGGGAAGTGGAGGTAAGGCACCAGCAATCACTAAATGTCTACTGGGGAAGGGGAGGTAAGACACCAGCAATAAATAAAAGTCTACTGAGGAAGGGGGAGGTAAGACACCAGAAATCACTAAAGGTCTACTGGGGAAGGGGAGGTAGTGCACCAGTAATTACTAAATGTGAACTGGGGAATGGGAGATAAGGCACCAGCAATCACTAAAACTCTACTGGGGAAGGGGAGGTAAGGAAACATAAATCACTAAATGTATACTGGGCAAGAGGAGGTAAGGCACCAGCAATCACTAAATATCTACTGGGGAAGGCGAGGTTAGGCACCAACAATCACTAAATGTTTACTGGGGAAGGGGAGGTAAGGCACCAGAAATTTCTAAGTGTCTATTGGGGAAGGGGAGGAAAGGCATCAGAAATCACTAAATGTGTACGGGGGAAGGGGAGGTAAGGCACCAGTAATTACTAAATGTCTACAGGGGAAGGGGAGGTAAGGCACCAGCAATCACTAAATGTGTACTAGGGAAGGGGAGTCAAGCCACAGAAAACACTAAATGTCTACTGGGGAAGGGGAGGTTAGGCACCAACAATCACTAAATGTTTACTGGGGAAGGGGAGGTAAGGCAACAGAAATTTCTAAATGTCTACTGGGGAAGGGGGGGAAAGGTATCAGAAATCACTAAATGTGTACTGGGGAAGGGGAGGTAAGGCACCAGAAATCACTAAATGTCTAATGGGGAAGGGGAGGGCTTAGACAGCAGAAATCACTAAAATTCTACTTGGGAAGGGGAGGAAAGGAATCAGAAATCACTAAATGTGTACTGGGGAAGGGGAGGTAAGGCACCAGCAATTACTAAATGTCTACAGGGGAAGGGGAGGTAAGGCACCAGCAATCACTAAATGTGTACTGGGGAAGGGGAGGCCAGCCACAGAAATCACTAAATGTCTACTGGGGAAGGGGAGGTAAGGCACCTGAAATCACTATATGTCTACTGGGGATGGGGAAGTAAGGCACCAGAAATCACCAAAGTTCTACTGGGGAAGGGGAGGTAAGGCTCCAGCAATCAGTAAATATCTACTGGGGAAAGGGCAGTAAGGCAGCAGAAATCATTAAAGGTATACTGGGAAAGGGGAGGTAAGGCACCAGCAATCAGTAAATATCTACTGTGGAAGGGGAGGTAATGCACCAGCAATCACTAAATGTCTACTGGGAAGGGAGGTAAGGCAGCAGCAATCACTGAATATCTACTGGTGAAGGGGAGGTAAGGCACTAGCAATCACTAAGTGTACTGGGGAAGGGGAGGTGAGGAACCAGAAATCACTAAATGTCTCTTGGGGAAGGGGAGGAAAGGCTTCAGAAATCACTAAATGTGTACTGGGAAGTGGAGGTAAGGCTAAAGAAATAACTAAATGTCTTTTCTCATAGGGGAGGTAAGGCAACAAAAATCAGTAAATGTCTACTGTTGATGGGGAGATAAGGCAGCAGATATCAGGAAATGTCTACTTGGGAAGAGGGATGTAAGGCACCAGAAATCACTAAATGTCTACTGAGGAACGGGAGGTAAGGCACCAGAAATCACTAAATGTCTACTGGGGAAGGGTAGGGTAGCCCCAGAAATCACTAAATGTCTACCTGGGAAGTGGAGCTAAGGCACCAGAAATCACTAAATGTCTACTGCGAATTGGGAGGTAAGGCACCAGAAATCACCAAAGGTCTACTGTGAAAGGGAAGGTAAGGCATCAGAAATCACTAAATTTCTACTGGGGAAGGGAGATAAGGCACCAGAAATCACTAAATGTCTACTGGGGAAGGGGGAGGTAAGGCACTAGAAATCACTAAATGTCTTCTGGGGAAGGTGAAGTAAGGCAACTGCAGTCACTAAATGTCTACTGGGGAAGGTGGAGATATGGCAGTAGCAATAACTAAATGTCTACTGCGCAAGGGGGGTGGGAGGTAAGGCACCAGTAAGCACTAAATGTCTAGAGTGGAAGTGGAGGTAAGGCACTAGAAATCACTAAATGTCTACTGGGGAAGGGGAGGCAAGCCCCAGAAATCACTAAATGTCTACTGGGGAAGGGGAGGTAAGGCACCAGAAATCACTATATGTCTACTGGGGAAGAGGAGGTAAGGCACCAGAAATCAGTAAATATCTCCCGGGGTAGGGGAGGTAAGGCAACAGCAATTAGTAAATGTCTACTGGGAAGGGAGGTAAGGCAGCAGCAATCACTGAATGTTACTGGGGAAGGGGAGGTAAGGCTCCAGCAATCAGTAAATGTCTACTGGGGAAGGGGCAGTAAGGCAGCAGAAATCATTAAAGGTTTACTGGTAAAGGGGAGGTAAGGCACCAGCAATCAGTAAATATCTACTGGGGTAGGGGAGGTAAGGCACCAGAAATCACTATATGTCTAATGGGGAAGGGGAGGAAAGGCACCAGCAATCAATAAATGTCTACTGGGGAAGGGAAGATAAGGCACCAGCAATCAGTAATTGTCCACTGGAGAAGGGGAGGTAAGGCACTAGAAAACACTAAATGTCTTCTGGGGAAAGGGAGGTAAGACACCAGTAAGCACTAAATGTCTAGAGGGGAAGAGGAGGTAAGGCACCAGAAATCACTAAATGTCTACTGGGGAAGGGGATGTAAGGCACCAGCAATCACTATATTGTACTGGGGAAGGGGAGGTAAGGCACCAGAAATCACTAAATGTCTACTGGGGTAGGATATGTGAGGCACTAGAAATCACTAAATGTTTACTTGTGAAGGGGAGGTGAGGAACAAACAATCACTAAATGTCTACAGGGGAAGGGGAGGCAAGCCCCAGAAATCACTTAATGTCTACTGGGAAGGTGAGGTAAGGCACCAGAAATCACTAAATGTCTACTGGGGAAGGGGAGGTAAGGCACCAGAAATCACCAAAGGTCTACTGGGGAAGGAGATGTAAGGCATCAGAAATCACTAAATGTCTACTGGTGAAGGGGGAAGTAAGGCACTAGAAATCACGAAATGTCTACTGGGGAAGGGGAAGTAAGGCAACTGCAATCACTAAATGTCTACTGGGGAAGGGGGAGGTATGGCACCAGCAATCACTAAATGTCTACTGCGCAAGGGGGGCGGGAGGTAAGGCACTAGTAAGCTCTATATGTCTAGAGGGGATGGGGAGGTAAGGGACCAGAAAACACTAAATATCTACTGGGGAACGGGAAGTAATACACCAGAAATCACTAAATGTCTATTCGCTAAGGTGGAGGGAAGGCACCAGCAATCACTAAATGTCTACTGGGTAAGGGGAGGTAAGGCACCAGAAATCACTAAATGTCTACTGTGGAAGGGGAGGTAAGGCACCAGAAATCACTAAAAGTCTACTGGGGAAGGGGGAGGTAAGGCACTAGCAATCACTAAATGTCTACTGCACAAGGGGGGCGGGAGGTAAGGCAACAGTAAGCACTTAATGTCTAGAGGGGAAGTGGAGGTAAGGCACCAGAAATCACTAAATATCTACTGGGGAAGGGGACGTAATATACCAGAAATCACTAAATGTCTACTGGGTAAGGGCAAGGGAAGGCACCAGCAATCACTAAATGTCTACTGGGTAAGGGGAGGTAAGGCACCAGAAATCACTAAAGGTCTACTGGGAAAGGTTAAGAAAGGCATCAGAAATCACTAAATGTGTACTGGGGAAGGGGAGATAAGGCACCAGAAATCACTAAATGTCTACTAGGGAAGGGGAGGCAAGCCCCAGAAATGACTAAATGTCTACTGGGGAAGGGGAGGTAAGGCAACAGGTATCACTAAATGTCTAATGGGGAAGGAGTAGGTAAAGCACCAGAAATCACTAATTGTCTAATTGGAATGGGGAGGTAAGGCACCAGTAATCAGTAAATATCTACTGGGGAAGGGGGAGGTATGGCACCAGCAATCAGTAAATGTCTACTGGCGAAGGGGCAGTAAGGCAGCAGAAATCATTGAAGGTCTACTGGGAAAGGGGAGGTAAGGCACCAGCAATCAGTAAATATCTACTGTGGAAGGGGAGGTAAGGCACCAGGTATCACTAAATGTCTAATGGGGAAGGGGAGGGGGCCTTAGACACAAGAAATCACTAAAATTCTACTGGGGAAGGGGAGGAAAGGAATCAGAAATCACAAAATGTATACTGGGGAAGGGGAGGTAAGGCACCAGCAATTACTAAATGTCTTCGGGGGAAGGGGAGGTAAGGCACCAGGAATCACTAAATAT
Source organism: Onychomys arenicola (assembly GCA_949786405.1). Lineage (NCBI taxonomy): Eukaryota > Metazoa > Chordata > Mammalia > Rodentia > Cricetidae > Onychomys > Onychomys arenicola. The sequence continues at coordinate 27,506,541 of OX460367.1, forward strand.
CTACTTGGGAAGGAGAGGTAAGGCACCAGCAATCACTAAATGTCTTCTGGGGAACGGGGAGGTAAGGTACCAGCAATCACTAAATGTCTACTGGGGAAGGGGTGGTAAGGTACTAGCAATCACTAAAGGTCTACTGGGGAAGGGGAGGTAAGGCACCAGAAATCACTAAAGGTCTACTGGGGAAGTGGAGGTAAGGCACCATCAATCACTAAATGTCTACTGGGGAAGGAGTAGGTAAAGCACCAGAAATCACTAATTGTCTAATTGGAATGGGGAGGTAAGGCACCAGTAATCAGTAAATATCTACTGGGGAAGGGGAGGTAAGGGACCAGCAATCACTAAATATCTACTAGGAAGGGAGGTAAGGCAGCAGCAATCACTGAACGTCTACTGGGGAAGGGGAGGTAAGGCACCAGCAATCAGTAAATGTCCACTGGGGAAGGGGAGGTAAGGCACTACAAAACACTAAATGTCTACTGGGGAAGGGGAGGTAAGGCAACAGAAATCACTAAATGTCTACTGGGGAAGGGGAAGTAAGGCAACTGCAATCACTAAATGTCTACTGGGGAAAGGGGAGGTATGGCACCAGCAATCACTAAATATCTACTGGGGAAGGGGAAGTAATACACCAGAAATCACTAAATGTCTATTTGCTAAGGGAGAGGGAAGGCACCAGCAATCACTAAATGTCTACTGGGTAAGGGGTGGTAAGGCACCAGAAATCACTAAAGGTCTACTGGGAAAGAGAAGGAAAGGCATCAGAAATCACTAAATGTGTACTGAGGAAGGGGAGGTAAGGCACCAGAAATCACTAAATGTCTACTGGGAAAGGGGAGGCAAGCCCCAGAAATCACTAAATGTCTACTGGGGAAGGGGAGGTAAGGCACCAGAAATCCCTATATGTCTACTGGGGGAGGGGGATGTAAGGCACCAGAAATCACTAAATGTCTACTGAGGAAGGGGAGGTAAGGTACCAGCAATCACCTAATGTCTACTGGGGAAGTGGAGGTAAGGCACTAGCAATCACTAAATGTCTACTGCAGAAGAGGGGAGGTAAGGCACCACCAATCACTAAATGTCTACTGGGTAAAGGGCGGTAAGGCACCAGTAATTATTAAATGTCTACTGGGGAATGGGAGTTAAGGCACCAGCAATCACTAAACCTCTACTGGGGAAGGGGATGTAAGGAAAAAAAAATCACTAAATGTATACTGGGCAAGAGGAGGTAAGGCACCAGCAATCACTAAATGTCTACTGGGGAAGGGGAGGTTAGGCACCAACAATCACTAAATGTTTACTGGGGAGGGGAAGTAAGGCACCAGCAATCACTAAATGTTTTCTGGGGAAGGGGGAGGTAAGTCACCAGCAATCACTAAATGTCTACTGTGGAAGGGGAGGTAAGGTACCAGCAATCACTAAAGGTCTACTGGGGAAGAGGAGGTAAGGCACCAGAAATCACTAAATGTCTACTGGGGAAGTGGAGGTAAGGCACCAGTAATCACTAAATGTCTACTGGGGAAGGAGTAGGTAAAGCAGCAGAAATCACTAAATGTCTAATTGGAAAGGGGAGGTAAGGCACCAGTAATCAGTAAATATCTACTGGGGAAGGGGAGGTAAGGCACCAGCAATCACTAAATATCTACTGGGAAGGGAGGTAAGGCAGCAGCATTCACTGAACGTCTACTGGGGAATGGGAGGTAAGGCACCAGCAATCAGTAAATGTCCACTGGGGAAGGGGAGGTAAGGCACTACAAAACACTAAATGTCTACTGGGGAAGGGGAGGTAAGGCACCAACAATCACTAAATGTCTACTGGGGAAGGGGAGGTAAGGCACCAGAAATCACTAAATGTCTACTGGGGAAGGGGAGGCAAGCCCCAGAAATCACTAAATGTCTACTCGGTAAGGGGAGGTTAGGCACCAGAAATAACTAAATGTCTACTGGGGAAGGGGAGGTAAGGGACCAGAAATCACCAAAGGTCTACTGGGGAAGGGGAGGTAAGGCATCAGAAATCACTAAATGTCTACTGGGGAAGAGGAGGTAAGGCACAAGAAAACACTAAATGTCTACTGCGGAAGGGGAGGTAAGGCACCAGAAATCACCAAAGGTCTACTGGGAAAGGGAAGGTAAGGCATCAGAAATCACTAAATTTCTACTGGGGAAGGGGAGATAGGCACCAGAAATCACTAAATGTCTACAGGGGAAGGGGGAGGTAAGGCATCAGAAATCACTAAATGTCTACTGGGGAAGGGGAAATAAGGCAACTGCAATCAGTAAATGTCTACTGGGGAAGGGGGAGGTAAGGCACTAGCCATCACTAAATGTCTATTGCACAAGTTGGGCAGGAGGTAAGGCACCAGTAAGCACTAAATGTCTAGAGGGGAAGTGGAGGGAAGGCACCAGAAATCACTAAATATCTACTAGGGAAGGGGAAGTAATACACGAGAAATCACTAAATGTCTACTGGGTAAGGGGGAGGGAAGGCACCAGCAATCACTAAATGTCTGCTGGGGAAAGAGGGCAAGGCACCAGAAATCACTAATTGTCTACTGGGGAAGGTGAGGTAAGGCACCAGCAATCACTAAATGTGTACTGCGGAAGGGGAGGTAAGGCACCAGCAATCACTAAGTGTCTACTTGGGAAGTGGAGGTAAGGCACCAAAAATCACTAAATGTCTACTGGGTAAAGGGGAGCTTAATCAGCAGCAATTACTAAATGTCTACTGGGGCAGGGGAGGTAAGGTACCAGCAATCACTAAATGTGTATTGGGGAAAGGGAGGTGAGGAACCAGAAATCACTATATGTCTCCTGGGGAAGGGGAGGTAAGGCACCAGAAATAACTAAATGTCTACTGGGGAAGGGGAGGTAAGGCACCAGAAATCACTAAGAGTGTGCTGGGGAAGGGGAGGTAAGGCACCAGAAATCACCAAAGGTCTACTGGGGAAGGGGAGGTAAGGCACTAGCAATCACTAAATGTCTACTGCAGAAGAGGGGAGGTAAGGCAGCACCAATCACTAAATGTCTACTGGGTAAAGGGGCAGTAAGGCACCAGTAATTACTAAATGTCTACTGGGGAATGGGAGATAAGGCACGAGCAATCACTAAACCTCTACTGGGCAAGGGGAGATAAGAAAACAGAAATCACTAAATGTATACTGTGCAAGAGGAGGTAAGGCACCAACAATCACTGAATGTCTACTGGGGAAGGGGAGGTAAGGCACCAGAAATTTCTAAATGTCTACTGGGGAAGGGGAGGAAAGGCATCAGAAATCACTAAATGTGTACTGGGGAAGGGGAGGTAAGGCACCAGAAATCACTAAATGTCTAATGGGGAAGGGGAGGGGCTTAGACATCAGAAATCACTAAAATTCTACTGGGGAAGGTTAGGAAAGGAATAAGAAATCACTAAATGTGTACTGGGGAAGGGGAGGTAAGGCACCAGCAATTACTAAATGTCTATGGGGGAAGGGGAGGTAAGGCACCAGGAATCACTAAATGTCTTCTGGTTAAGGGGGAGGTATTGCACCAGCAATCACTAAATGTCTACTGAGGAAGGGGTGGTAAGGTACCAGCAATCACTAAAGGTCTACTGGGGAAGGGGAGGTAAGGCACCAGAAATCACTAAATGTCTACTGTGGAAGTGGTGGTAAGGTACCAGCAATCACTAAAGGTCTACTGGGGAAGGGGAGGTAAGGCACCAGAAATCACTAAATGTCTACTGGGGAAGTGGAGGTAAGGCACCATCAATCACTAAATGTCTACTGGGGAAGGAGTAGGTAAAGCACCAGAAATCACTAAATTTCTAATTGGAAAGGTGAGGTAAGGCACGAGTAATCAGTAAATATCTACTGGGGAAGGGGAGGTAAGGCACCAGCAATCACTAAATATCTACTGGGAAGGGAGGTAAGGCAGCAGCAATCAGTGAACATCTAATGGGGAAGGGGAGGTAAGGCACCAGCAATCAGTAAATGTCCACTTGGGAAGGGGAGGTAAGGCACTACAAAACACTAAATGTCTACTGGGGAAGGAGAGGTAAGGCACCAACAATCACTAAATGTCTACTGGGGAAGGGGAGGTAAGGCACCAGAAATCACTAAATGTCTACTGGGGAAGGGGAGGCCAGCCCCAGAAATCACTAATGTCTACTCGGTAAGGGGAGGTAAGGCACCAGAAATCAATAAATGTCTACTGGGGAACGGGAGGTAAGGCACCAGAAATCACCAAAGGTCTACTGGGGAAGGGGAGGTAAGGCATGAGAAATTACTGAATGTCTACTGGGGAAAGGGGAGGTAAGGCACAAGAAATCACTAAATGTCTACTGGGAAAGGGGAAGTAAGGCAACTGAAATCACAAAATGTCTACTGGGGAAGGGGGAGGTATGGCACCAGCAATCACTAAATGTCTACTAAGCAAGGGGGGCGGGAGGTAAGGCACCAGTAAGCACTATATGTCTAGAGGGGATGGGGAGGTAAGGCACCAGAAATCACTAAATATCTACTTGGGAAGGGGAAGTAATACACCAGAAATCACTAAATGTCTATTGGTTAAAGGGGAGTGAAGGCACCAGCAATCACTAAATGTCCACTGGGTAAGGGGAGGTAAGGCACCAGAAATCAATAAATGTCTACTGGGGAAGGGGAGGCAAGCCCCAGAAATCACTAAATGTCTACTGGGGAAGGGGAGGCAAGCCCCAGAAATCACTAAATGTCTAATGGGGAAGAGGAGGTAAGGCACCAGCAATCACTAAATGTCTAATGGGAAAGGAGGTAAGGCTGCAGCAATCACTGAGTGTCTACTGGGGAAGGGGATGTAAGGCACAAGCAATCAGTAAATGTCCACTGGGGAAGGGGAGGAAAGGCACCAGCAATCAATAAATGCATACTGGGGAAGGGGAGGTAAGGCACCAGCAATCACTAAATTGTACTGGGGAAGGGAAGGTGAGGCACCAGAAATCACTAAATGTCTACTGGGGAAGGGGAGGTAAGGCACCAGAAATCACTAAATGTCTACAGGGAAGGGGAGGCAAGCCCCAGAAATCACTAAATGTCTACTGGGAAGGGGAGCTAAGGCACCAGAAATCACTATATGTCTACTGTGGAAGGGGAGGTACGGCACCAGAAATCACCAAAGTTCTACTGGGGAAGGGGAGGTAAGGCACCAGAAATCACTAAATGTCTAATGGGGAAGGAGGGGGTGCTTAGACAACAGAAATCACTAAAATTCTATTGGGGAAGGGGAGGAAAGGAATCAGAAATCACTAAATGTGTACTGGGGAAGTGGAGGTAAGGCACCAGCAATTACTAAATGTCTATGGGGGAAAGGGAGGTAAGGCACCAGGAATCACTAAATGTCTACTGAGGAAGGGGTGGTAAGGCACCAGCAATCACTACATGTCTACTGGGGAAGGAGTAGGTAAAGCACCAGAAATCACTAAATTTCTAATTGGAAAGGTGAGGTAAGGCACGAGTAATCAGTAAATATCTACTGGGGAAGGGGAGGTAAGGCACCAGCAATCACTAAATATCTACTGGGAAGGGAGGTAAGGGAGCAGCAATCAGTGAACATCTGATGGGGAGGGGAGGTAAGGCACCAGCAATCAGTAAATGTCCACTGGGGAAGGGGAGGTAAGGCACCAGGAATCACTAAAGGTCTGCTGGGAAAGGGAAGAAAAGGCATCAGAAATCACTAAATGTGTACTGGGGAAGGGGAGGTAAGGCACCAGAAATCACTAAATGTCTACTGGGGAAGGGGAGGCAAGCCCCAGAAATAACTAAATGTCTACTGGGGAAGGGGAGTTAAGGCACCAGAAATCACTATATGTCTACTGGGGAAGGGGAGGTAAGGCACCAGAAATCATTAAAGGTCTACTGGGAACGGGGAGGTAAGGCACCAGCAATCAGTAAATGTCTACTGGGAAAGGAGGTAAGGCTGCAGCATTCACTGTGTGTCTACTGGGGAATGGGATGTAAAGCACCAGCAATCAGTAAATGTCCACTGGGGAAGGGGACGTAAGGCACTAGAAAACACTAAATGTCTACTGGGGAAAGGGAGGTAAGGCACCAGCAATCACTAAATATCTACTAGGGAAGGGGAGGAAAGGCACCAGCAATCAATAAATGTATACTGGAGAAGTGGAGGTAAGGCACCAGCAATCACTAAATTGTACTGGGGAAGGGAAGGTGAGGCACCAGAAATCACTAAATGTCTACTGGGGAAGTGGAGGTAAGGCACCAGAAATCACTAAATGTCTACTGGCGAACGGGAGGCAAGCCCCAGAAATCACTAACTGTCTACTGGGGAAGGGGAGCTAAGGCACCAGAAATCACTATATGTCTACTGTGGAAGGGTAGGTAAGGCACCAGAAATCACCAAAGTTCTACTGGGGAAGGGGAGGTAAGGCTCCAGCAATCAGTAAATGTCTACTGGCAAAGGGGCAGTAAGGCAGCAGAAATCATTGAAGGTCTACTGGGAAAGGGGAGGTAAGGCACCAGCAATCAGTAAATATCTACTGTGGAAGGGGAGGTAAGGCACCAGATATCACTAAATGTCTAATGGGGAAGGGGAGGGGGCTTAGACACAAGAAATCACTAAAATTCTACTGGGGAAGGGGAGGAAAGGAATCAGAAATCCCAAAATGTATACTGAGGAAGGGGAGGTAAGGCACCAGCAATTACTAAATGTCTATGGGGGAAGGGGAGGTAAGGAACCAGGAATCACTAAATATCTACTTGGGAAGGAGAGGTAAGGCACCAGCAATCACTAAAAGTCTTCTGGGGAACGGGGAGGTAAGGTACCAGCAATCACTAAATGTCTACTGGGGAAGGGGTGCTAAGGTACTAGCAATCACTAAAGGTCTACTGGGGAAGGGGAGGTAAGGCACCAGAAATCACTAAAGGTCTACTGGGGAAGTGGAGGTAAGGCACCATCAATCACTAAATGTCTACTGGGGAAGGAGTAGGTAAAGCACCAGAAATCACTAAATGTCTAATTGGAAAGGGGAGGTAAGGCACCAGTAATCAGTAAATATCTACTGGGGAAGGGGTGGTAAGGGACCAGCAATCACTAAATATCTAATAGGAAGGGAGGTAAGGCAGCAGCAATCACTGAACATCTACTGGGGAATGGGAGGTAAGGCACCAGCAATCAGTAAATGTCCACTGGGGAAGGGTAGGTAAGGCACTACAAAACACTAAATGTCTATACTGGGGAAGGGGAGGTAAGGAAACAGAAATCACTAAATATCTAATGGGGAAGGGGAGGTAAGGCACCAGCAATCAGTAAATGTCCACTGGGGAAGGGGAGGTAAGGCACTACAAAACACTAAATGTCTACTGGGGAAGGAGAGGTAAGGCACCAACAATCACTAAATGTCTACTGGGGAAGGGGATGTAAGGCAGGAGAAATCACTAAATGTCTACTGGGGAAGGGGAGGCCAGCCCCAGAAATCACTAAATGTCTACTCGGTAAGGGGAGGTAAGGCAACAGAAATCAATAAATGTCTACTGGGGAACGGGAGGTAAGGCACCAGAAATCAACAAAGGTCTACTGGGGAAGGGGAGGTAAGGCATCAGAAATTACTAAATGTCTACTGGGGAAAGGGGAGGTAAGGCACAAGAAATCACTAAATGTCTACTGGGAAAGGGGAAGTAAGGCAACTGCAATCACAAAATGTCTACTGGAGAAGCGGGAGGTATGGCACCAGCAATCACTAAATGTCTACTAAGCAAGGGGGGCAGGAGGTAAGGCACCAGTAAGCACTATATCTCTAGAGGGGATGGGGAGGTAAGGCACCAGAAATCACTAAATATCTACTTGGGAAGGGGAAGTAATACACCAGAAATCACTAAATGTCTATTGGTTAAGGGGGAGGGAAGGCACCAGCAATCACTAAATGTCCACTGGGTAAGGGGAGGTAAGGCACCAGGAATCACTAAAGGTCTGCTGGGAAAGGGAAGAAAAGGCATCAGAAATCACTAAATGTGTACTGGGGAAGGGGAGGTAAGGCACCAGAAATCACTAAATGTCTACTGGGGAAGGGGAGGCAAGCCCCAGAAATAACTAAATGTCTACTGGGGAAGGGGAGTTAAGGCACCAGAAATCACTATATGTCTACTGGGGAATGGGAGGTAAGGCACCAGAAATCATTAAAGGTCTACTGGGAACGGGGAGGTAAGGCACCAGCAATCAGTAAATGTCTACTGGGAAAGGAGGTAAGGCTGCAGCAATCACTGTGTGTCTACTGGGGAAGGGGATGTAAAGCACCAGCAATCAGTAAATGTCCACTGGGGAAGGGGACGTAAGGCACTAGAAAACACTAAATGTCTACTGGGGAAAGGGAGGTAAGGCACCAGCAATCACTAAATGTCTACTAGGGAAGGGGAGGAAAGGCACCAGCAATCAATAAATGTATACTGGAGAAGTGGAGGTAAGGCACCAGCAATCACTAAATTGTAGTGGGGAAGGGAAGGTGAGGCACCAGAAATCACTAAATGTCTACTGGGGAAGTGGAGGTAAGGCACCAGAAATCACTAAATGTCTACTGGCGAACGGGAGGCAAGCCCCAGAAATCACTAACTGTCTACTGGGGAAGGGGAGCTAAGGCACCAGAAATCACTATATGTCTACTGTGGAAGGGTAGGTAAGGCACCAGAAATCACCAAAGTTCTACTGGGGAAGGGGAGGTAAGGCTCCAGCAATCAGTAAATGTCTACTGGCGAAGGGGCAGTAAGGCAGCAGAAATCATTGAAGGTCTACTGGGAAAGGGGAGGTAAGGCACCAGCAATCAGTAAATATCTACTGTGGAAGGGGAGGTAAGGCACCAGATATCACTAAATGTCTAATGGGGAAGGGGAGGGGGCTTAGACACAAGAAATCACTAAAATTCTACTGGGGAAGGGGAGGAAAGGAATCAGAAATCCCAAAATGTATCCTGAGGAAGGGGAGGTAAGGCACCAGCAATTACTAAATGTCTATGGGGGAAGGGGAGGTAAGGAACCAGGAATCACTAAATATCTACTTGGGAAGGAGAGGTAAGGCACCAGCAATCACTAAAAGTCTTCTGGGGAACGGGGAGGTAAGGCACCAGCAATCACTAAATGTCTACTGGGGAAGGGGTGGTAAGGTACTAGCAATCACTAAAGGTCTACTGGGGAAGGGGAGGTAAGGCACCAGAAATCACTAAAGGTCTACTGGGGAAGTGGAGGTAAAGCACCATCAATCACTAAATGTCTACTGGGGAAGGAGTAGGTAAAGCACCAGAAATCACTAAATGTCTAATTGGAAAGGGGAGGTAAGGCACCAGTAATCAGTAAATATCTACTGGGGAAGGGGTGGTAAGGGACCAGCAATCACTAAATATCTAATAGGAAGGGAGGTAAGGCAGCAGCAATCACTGAACATCTACTGGGGAATGGGAGGTAAGGCACCAGCAATCAGTAAATGTCCACTGGGGAAGGGTAGGTAAGGCACTACAAAACACTAAATGTCTATACTGGGGAAGGGGAGGTAAGGAAACAGAAATCACTAAATATCTACTGGGGAAGGGGAGGTAAGACACCAGCAATCAGTAAATGTCCACTGGGGAAGGGGAGGTAAGGCACTACAAAACACTAAATGTCTACTGGGGAAGGAGAGGTTAGGCACCAACAATCACTAAATGTCTACTGGGGAAGGGGAGGTAAGGTACCAGAAATCACTAAATGTCTACTGGGGAAGGGGAGGCGAGCCCCAGAAATCACTAAATGTCTTCTTGGTAAGGGGAGGTAAGGCACCAGAAATCACTAAATGTCTACTGGGTAAGGGGAGGTAAGGCACAAGAAATCACTAAATGTCTACTGGGAAAGGGGAAGTAAGGCAACTGCAATCACTAAATGTCTACTGAGCAAGGGGGACGGGAGGTAAGGCACCAGTAAGCACTATATGTGTAGAGGGGATGGGGAGGTAAGGCACCAGAAATCACTAAATATCTACTGGGGAAGGGGAAGTAAAACACCAGAAATCACTAAATGATTATTCGCTAAGGGGGAGGGAAGGCACCAGCAATCACTAAAGGTCTACTGGGTAAGGGGAGGAAAGTCATCAGAAATCACTAAATGTGTACTGGGGAAAGGGAGGTAAGGCACCAGAAATCACTAAATGTCTACTGGGGAAGGGGAGGCAAGCCCCAGAAATCACTAAATGTCTACTGGGAAAGGGGAGGTAAGGCACCAGAAATCACTATATGTCTACTGGGGAAGGGGAGGTAAGGCACCAGAAATCACCAAATTTCTACTGGAGATGGGGTGGTAAGCTCCAGCAATCAGTAAAGGGCTACTCGGGAAGGGGCCGTAATGCAGCAGAAATCATTAAAGGTCTACTCTGAAAGGGTAGGTAAGGCACCAGCAATCAGTAAATATCTGCTGGGGAAGGGGAGATAAGGCACCAGCAATCACTAAATGTCTACTGGGAAGGGAGGTAAGACAGCAGCAATCACTGAATGTCTACTGGGGAAGGGAGGTAAGGCACTAGCAATCATTAAATGTCCACTGGGGAAGTGGAGGTAAGGCACCAGCAGTCACTAAATGTCCACTGGGGAAGGGGGAGGTAAAGCACCAGAAATGGCTAAATGTCTACTGGCGAAGTGGAAGTAAGGCACTAGAAAACACTAAATGTCTACTGGGGAAAGGGAGGTAAGGCACCAGCAATCAATAAATGTAGACTGCGGAAGGGGAGGTATGGCACCAGCAATCACTAAATTATACTGGGGAAGGGGAGGTAAGGCACCAGAAAACACTAAATGTCTACTGGGGAAGTGGAGTTAAGGCACAAACAGTCACTAAATGTCCACTGGGGAAGGGGGAGGTAAAGCACCAGAAATCACTAAATGTCTATTGGGGTAGGGGAAGTAAGGCACCAGAAATCACTAAATGTCTACTGGGGAAGGGGAGGTAAGGCACCAGAAATCACTAAATGTCTACAGGGGAAGGGGAGGTAAGGCACCAGAAATCACCAACGGTCTACTGGGAAAGGGAAGGTAAGGAATCAGAAATCACTAAATTTCTACTGGGGAAGGGGAGATAAGGCACCAGAAATCACAAAATGTCTACTTGCGAAGGGGAGGTAAGGCACCAGCAATCACTAAATGTCTACTGGGGAAGGGGAGGTGAGGCACTAGCAATTACTAAATGTCTACTGCAGAAGAGGGGAGGTAAGGCACCACCAATCACTAAATGTCTACTAGGTAAAGGGGCAGTAAGGCACCAGTAATTACTAAATGTCTACTGGGGAAGGGAGATAAGGCACAAGCAATCACTAAACCTCTACTGGGCAAGGGGAGATAAGGAAACAGAAATCACTAAATGTACACTGGGCAAGAGGAGGTAAGGCACCAGCAATCACGAAATGTCTACTGGGGAAGGGGAGGTTAGGCACCAACAATCACTAAATATTTACTGGGGAAGGGGAGGTAAGGCACCAGAAATTTCTCAATGTCTACTGGGGAAGGGGAGGAAAGGCATCAGAATTCACTAAATATGTACTTGGGAAGGGAAGGGAAGGCACCAGAAATCACTAAATGTCTACGGGGTAAGGGGAGGGGCTTAGACATCAGAAATCTCTAAAATTCTACTTGGGAAGGTTAGGAAAGGAATCAGAAATCACTAAATGTGTACTGGGGAAGGGGAGGTAAGCACCAGCAATTACTGAATGTCCATGGGGGAAGGGGAGGTAAGGCACTACAAAACACTAAATGTCAACTGGGGAAGGGGAGGTAAGGCACCAGAAATCACTAAATGTCTACTGGGGAAGGGGAGGCAAGCCCCAGAAATCACTAAATGTCTACTGGGGAAGGAGTAGGTAAAGCACCAGAAATCACTAAATGTCTAATTGGAAAGGGGAGGTAAGGCACCAGTAATCAGTAAATATCTACTGGGGAAGGGGAGGTAAGGCACCAGCAATCACTAAATATCTACTAGGAAGGGAGGTAAGGCAGCAGCAGTCACTGAACGTCTACTGGGGAAGGGGAGGTAAGGCACCAGCAATCAGTAAATGTCCACTGGGGAAGGGGAGGTAAGGCACTACAAAACACTAAATGTCTACTGGGGAAGGGGAGGTAAGGCAACAGAAATCACTAAATGTCTACTGGGGAAGGGGAGGTAAGACACCAGCAATTAGTAAATGTCCACAGGGGAAGGGGAGGTAAGGCACTACAAAACACTAAATGTCTACTGGGGAAGGGGAGGTAAGGCACCAACAATCACTAAATGTCTACTGGGGAATGGGAGGTAAGGCACCAGAAATCACCAAAGGTCTATTGGGGAAGGGGAGGTAAGGCATCAGAAATTACTAAATGTCTACTGGGGAAAGGGGAGGTAAGGCACAAGAAATCACTAAATGTCTACTGGGAAAGGGGAAGTAAGGCAACTGCAATCACAAAATGTCTACTGGGGAAGGGGGAGGTATGGCACCAGCAATCACTAAATGTCTACTAAGCAAGGGGGGCGGGAGGTAAGGCACCAGTAAGCACTATATGTCTAGAGGGGATGGGGAGGTAAGGCACCAGAAATCACTAAATATCTACTTGGGAAGGGGAAGTAATACACCAGAAATCACTAAATGTCTATTGGTTAAGGGGGAGGGAAGGCACCAGCAATCACTAAATGTCCACTGGGTAAGGGGAGGTAAGGCACCAGGAATCACTAAATGTCTACTGGGAAGGGAGGTAAGACAGCAGCAATCACTGAATGTCTACTGGGGAAGGGAGGTAAGGCACTATCAATCAGTAAATGTCCACTGGGAAAGTGGAGGTAAGGCACCATCATTCACTAAATGTCCACTGGGGAAGGGGGAGGTAAAGCACCAGAAATCGCTAAATGTCTACTGGGGAAGTAGAAGTAAGGCACTAGAAAACACTAAATGTCTACTGGGGAAAGGGAGGTAAGGCACCAGCAATCAATAAATGTAGACTTCAGAAGGGGAGGTAAGGCACCAGCAATCACTAAATTGTACTGGGGAAGGGAAGGTGAGGCACCAGAAATCACTAAAGGTCTACTGGGGAAGGGGAGGTAAGGCACCAGAAAACACTAAATGTCTACTGGGGAAGTGGAGTTAAGGCACAAGCAGTCACTAAATGTCCACTGGGGAAGGGGGAGGTAAAGCACCAGAAATCACTAAATGTCTATTGGGGAAGGGGTGGTAAGGCACCAGAAATCACTAAATGTCTACTGGGGAATGGTAGGTGAGGCACCAGAAAACACTAAATGTTTACTTGGGAAGGGGAGGTAAGGAACCAGCAATCACTAAATGTCTACTGGGGAAAGGGGAGGTAAGGCACCAGAAATCACTAAAGGTCCACTGGGGAAGGGGAGGAAAGGCATCAGAAATCACTAAATGTGTACTGGGGAAGTGGAGGTAAGGCACCAGAAATCACTAAATGTCTACTGGGGAAGGGGAGGTAAGGCCCCAGAAATCACTAAATGTCTACTGGGGAAGGGGAGGTAAGGCACCAGAAATCACTAAATGTCTACTGGGGAAGGGGAGGTAAGGCACCAGAAATCACCAAAGGTCTACTGGGAAAGGGAAGGTAAGGAATCAGAAATCACTAAATTTCTACTGGGGAAGGGGAGATAAGGCACCAGAAATCACTAAATGTCTACTTGCGAAGGGGAGGTAAGGCACCAGCAATCACTAAATGTCTACTGGGGAAGGGGAGGTAAGGCACTACAAAACACTAAATGTCTACTGGGGAAGGGGAGGTAAGGCACCAACAATCACTAAATGTCTACTGGGGAAGGGGTGGTAAGGGACCAGAAATCACCAAAGGTCTACTAGGGAAGGGGAGGTAAGGCATCAGAAATCACTAAATGTCTACTGGGGAAGAGGAGGTAAGGCACAAGAAATCACTAAATGTCTACTGCGGAAGGGGAAGTAAGGCACCAGAAATCACCAAAGGTCTACTGGGGAAGGGGAAATAAGGCAACTGCAATCAGTAAATGTCTACTGGGGAAGGGGGAGGTAAGGCACTAGCCATCACTAAATGTCTATTGCACAAGTTGGGCAGGAGGTAAGGCACCAGTAAGCACTAAATGTCTAGAGGGGAAGTGGAGGTAAGGCACCAGAAATCACTAAATATCTACTAGGGAAGGGGAAGTAATACACAAGAAATCACTAAATGTCTACTGGGTAAGGGGGAGGGAAGGCACCAGCAATCACTAAATGTCTACTGAGGAAGGGGAGTTAAAGCACCAGCAATCACTAAATGTCTACTGGGGAAAGAGGGCAAGGCACCAGAAATCACTAATTGTCTACTGGGGAAGGTGAGGTAAGGCACCAGCAATCACTAAATGTGTACTGCGGAAGGGGAGGTAAGGCACCAGCAATCACTAAGTGTCTACTGGGGAAGTGGAGGTAAGGCACCAAAAATCACTAAATGTCTACTGGGTAAAGGGGAGCTTAATCAGCAGCAATTACTAAATGTCTACTGGGGCAGGGGAGGTAAGGTACCAGCAATCACTAAATGTGTATTGGGGAAAGGGAGGTGAGGAACCAGAAATCACTATATGTCTACTGGGGAAGGGGAGGTAAGGCACCAGAAATAACTAAATGTCTACTGGGTAAGGGGAGGTAAGGCACCAGAAATCACTAACAGTCTGCTGGGGAAGGGGAGGTAAGGCACCCGAAATCACCAAAGGTCTACTGGGGAAGGGGAGGTAAGGCACTAGCAATCACTAAATGTCTACTGCAGAAGAGGGGAGGTAAGGCAGCACCAATCACTAAATGTCTACTGGGTAAAGGGGCAGTAAGGCACCAGTAATTACTAAATGTCTACTGGGGAATGGGAGATAAGGCACGAGCAATCACTAAACCACTACTGGGCAAGGGGAGATAAGAAAACAGAAATCACTAAATGTATACTGTGCAAGAGGAGGTAAGGCACCAGCAATCACTGAATGTCTACTGGGGAAGGGGTGGTTAGGCACCAACAATCACTAAATATTTACTGGGGAAGGGCAGGTAAGGCACTAGAAATTTCTAAATGTCTACTGGAGAAGGGGAGGAAAGGCATCAGAAATCACTAAATGTGTACTGGGGAAGGGGAGGTAAGGCACCAGAAATCACTAAATGTCTAATGGGGAAGGGGAGGGGCTTAGACATCAGAAATCACTAAAATTCTACTGGGGAAGTTTAGGAAAGGAATCAGAAATCACTAAATGTGTACTGGGGAAGGGGAGGTAAGCACCAGCAATTACTAAATATCCACTGGGGAAGGGGAGGTAAGGCACTACAAAACACTAAATGTCAACTGGGGAAGGGGAGGTAAGGCACCAGAAATCACCAAAGGTCTACTGGGGAAGGGGAGGTAAGGCACTAGCAATCACTAAATGTCTACTGCAGAAGAGGGGAGGTAAGGCAGCACCAATCACTAAATGTCTACTGGGTAAAGGGGCAGTAAGGCACCAGTAATTACTAAATGTCTACTGGGGAATGGGAGATAAGGCACGAGCAATCACTAAACCTCTACTGGGCAAGGGGAGATAAGAAAACAGAAATCACTAAATGTATACTGTGCAAGAGGAGGTAAGGCACCAGCAATCACTGAATGTCTACTGGGGAAGGGGTGGTTAGGCACCAACAATCACTAAATATTTACTGGGGAAGGGCAGGTAAGGCACCAGAAATTTCTAAATGTCTACTGGGGAAGGGGAGGTAAGGCACCAGAAATCACTAAATGTCTAATGGGGAAGGGGAGGGGCTTAGACATCAGAAATCACTAAAATTCTACTGGGGAAGGTTAGGAAAGGAATCAGAAATCACTAAATGTGTACTGGGGAAGGGGAGGTAAGCACCAGCAATTACTAAATATCCACTGGGGAAGGGGAGGTAAGGCACTACAAAACACTAAATGTCAACTGGGGAAGGGGAGGTAAGGCACCAGAAATCACGAAATGTCTACTGGGGAAGGGGAGTCAAGCCCCAGAAATCACTAAATGTCTACTGGGGAAGGGGAGGTAAGGCACCAGAAATCACTAAATGTCTACTGGGGAAGGAGAAGTAAGGCACCAGAAATCACCAAAGGTCTACAGGGGTAGAGGATGTAAGGCATCAGAAATCACGAAGTGTCTACTGGGGAAGGGGGAAGTAAGGCACCAGAAATCACGAAATGTCTACTGGGGAAGGGGAAGTAAGGCAACTGCAATCACTAAATGTCTACTGGGGAAGGGGGAGGTATGGCACCAGCAATCACTAAATGTCTACTGCACAAGGGGGGCAGGAGGTAAGGCACCAGTAAGCACAATACTCTAGATGGAATGGGGAGGTAAGGCACCAGAAATCACTAAATATCTACTGCGCAAGGGGAAGTAATACACCAGAAATCACTAAATGTCTATTCGCTAAGGGGGAGGGAAGGCACCAGCAATCACTAAATGTCTACTGGGTAAGGGGAGGTAAGGGACCAGAAATCACTAAAGGTCTACTGGGAAAGGGGAGGAAAGGCATCAGAAATCACTAAATGTGTACTGGGGAAGGGGAGGTAAGGCACCAGAAATCACTAAATGTCTACTGGGAAAGGGGAGGCAAGCCCCAGAAATCACTAAATGTCTACTGGGGAAGGGAAGGGAAGGCCCCAGAAATCCCTATATGTCTACTGGGGCAGGGGGATTTAAGGAACCAGAAATCACTAAATGTCTACTGAGGAAGGGGAGGTAAGGTACCAGCAATCACCTAATGTCTACTGGGGAAGTCAAGGTAAGGCACTAGCAATCACTAAATGTCTACTGCAGAAGAGGGAGGTAAGGCACCACCAATCACTAAATGTCTACTGGGTAAAGGGGTGGTAAGGCACCAGTAATTATTAAATGTCTACTGGGGAATGGGAGTTAAGGCACCATCAATCACTAAACCTCTATTGGGGAAGGGGATGTAAGGAAACAGAAATCACTAAATGTATACTGGGCAAGAGGAGGTAAGGCACCAGCAATCACTAAATGTCTACTGGGGAAGGGGAGGTTAGGCACCAACAATCACTAAATGTTTACTGGGGAAGGGGAGGTAAGGCACCAGCAATCACTAAATGTCTTCTGGGGAAGGGGGAGGTAAGTCACTAGCAATCACTAAATGTCTACTGTGGAAGGGGAGGTAAGGTACCAGCAATCACTAAAGGTCTACTGGGGTAGAGGAGGTAAGGCACCAGAAATCACTAAATGTCTACTGGGGAAGTGGAGGTAAGGCACCAGCAATCACTAAATGTCTACTGGGGAAGGAGTAGGTAAAGCACCAGAAATCTCTAAATGTCTAATTGGAAAGGGGAGGTAAGGCACCAGTAATCAGTAAATATCTACTGGGGAAGGGGAGGTAAGGAACCAGCAATCACTAAATATCTACTGGGAAGGGAGGTAAGGCAGCAGCATTCACTGAACGTCTACTGGGGAATGGGAGGTAAGGCACCAGCAATCAGTAAATGTCCACTGGGGAAGGGGAGGTAAGGCACTACAAGACACTAAATGTCTACTGGGGAAGGGGAGGTAAGGCACCAACAATCACAAAATGTCTACTGGGGAAGGGGAGGTAAGGCACCAGAAATCACTAAATGTATACTGGGGAAGGGGAGGCAAGCCCCAGAAATCACCAAAGGTCTACTGGGGATGGGGAGGTAAGGCATCAGAAATCACTAAATGTCTACTGGGGAAGAGGAGGTAAGGCACAAGAAATCACTAAATGTCTACTGCGGAAGGGGAGGTAAGGCACCAGAAATCACCAAAGGTCTACTGGGAAAGTGAAGGTAAGGCATCAGAAATCACTAAATTTCTAATGGGGAAGGGGAGATAGGCACCAGAAATCACTAAATGTCTACAGGGGAAGGGGGAGGTAAGGCATCAGAAATCACTAAATGTCTGCTGGGGAAGGGGAAATAAGGCAACTGCAATCAGTAAATGTCTACTGGGGAAGGGGGAGGTAAGGCACTAGCCATCACTAAATGTCTATTGCACAAGTTGGGAGGGATGTAAGGCACCAGTAAGCACTAAATGTCTAGAGGGGAAGTGGAGGTAAGGCACCAGAAATCAGTAAATATCTACTAGGGAAGGGGAAGTAATACACAAGAAATCACTAAATGTCTACTGGGTAAGGGGGAGGGAAGGCACCAGCAATCACTAAATGTCTACTGGGGAAGGGGAGTTAAAGCACCAGAAATCACTAAATGTCTACTGGGGAAAGAGGGCAAGGCACCAGAAATCACTAATTGTCTACTGGGGAAGTGGAGGTAAGGCACCAAAAATCACAAAATGTCTACTGGGTAAAGGGGAGCTTAGGCAGCAGCAATTACTAAATGTCTACTGGGGCAAGGGAGGTAAGGTACCAGCAATCACTAAATGTGTATTTGGGAAAGGGAGGTGAGGAACCAGAAATCACTATATGTCTCCTGGGGAAGGGGAGGTAAGGCACCAGAAATAACTAAATGTCTACTGGGTAAGGGGAGGTAAGGCACCAGAAATCACTAACAGTCTACTGGGGAAGGGGAGGTAAGGCACCAGAAATCAGCAAAGGTCTACTGGGGAAGGGGAGGTAAGGCACTAGCAATCACTAAATGTCTACTGCAGAAGAGGGGAGGTAAGGCAGCACCAATCACTAAATGTCTACTGGGTAAAGGGGCAGTAAGGCACCAGTAATTACTAAATGTCTACTGGGGAATGGGAGATAAGGCACGAGCAATCACTAAACCTCTACTGGGCAAGGGGAGATAAGGACACAGAAATCACTAAATGTATACTGGGCAAGAGGAGGTAAGGCACCAGCAATCACTTAATGTCTACTGGGGAAGGGGAGGTTAGGCACCAAAAATCACTAAATATTTACTGGGGAAGGGGAGGTAAGGCACCAAAAATTTCTAAATGTCTACTGGGGAAGGGGAGGAAAGGCATCAGAAATCACTAAATGTGTTCTGGGGAAGGGGGAGGTAAGGCACCAGCAATCACTAAATGTCTACTGGGGAAGGTTAGGTAAGGTACCAGCAATCACAAAAGGTCTACTGGGGAAGGGGAGGTAAGGCACCAGAAATCACTAAATGTCTACTGGGGAAGGGGAGGCAAGCCCCAGAAATCACTAAATGTCTACTCGGTAAGGGGAGGTTAGGCACCAGAAATAACTAAATGTCTACAGGGGAAGGGGAGGTAAGGCACCAGAAATCACTAAATGTCTACTGGGGAATGGGAGATAAGGCACGAGCAATCACTAAACATCTACTGGGCAAGGGGAGATAAGGAAACAGAAATCACTAAATGTATACTGGGCAAGAGGAGGTAAGGCACCAGCAATCACTAAATGTCTACTGGGGAAGGGGCGGTTAGGCACCAACAACCACTAAATATTTTCTGGGGAAGGGAAGGTAAGGCACCAGGATTTCTAAATGTCTACTGGGGAAGGGGAGGAAAGGCATCAGAAATCACTAAATGTGTACTGGGGAAGGGGAGGTAAGGCACCAGAAATCACTAAATGTCTAATGGGGAAGGGGAGGGGCTTAGACATCAGAAATCACTAAAATTCTACTGGGGAAGGTTAGGAAAGGAATCAGAAATCACTAAATGTGTACTGTGGAAGGGGAGGTAAGCACCAGCAATTACTAAATGTCCACTGGGTAAGGGGAGGTAAGGCACTACAAAACACTAAATGTCTACTGGGGAAGGGGAGGTAAGGCACCAGAAATCACTAAATGTCTACTGGGGAAGGGGAAGTAAGGCACCAGAAATCTCCAAAGGTCTACAAGGGAAGAGGATGTAAGGCATCAGAAATCACCAAATGTCTACTGGGGAAGGGGGAAGTAAGGCACCAGAAATCACGAAATGTCTACTGGGGAAGGAGAAGTAAGGCAACTGCAATCACTAAATGTCTACTGGGGAAGGGGGAGGTATGGCACCAGCAATCACTAAATGTCTACTGTGCAAGGGGGGCAGGAGTTAAGGCACCAGTAAGCACTATACTCTAGATGGAATGGGGAGGTAAGGCACCAGAAATCACTAAATATCAACTGGGGAAGGGGAAGTAATACACCAGAAATCACTAAATGTCTATTCACTAAGGGGGAGGGAAGGCACCAGCAATCACTAAATGTCTACTGGGTAAGGGGAGGTAAGGCACCAGAAATCACTAAAGGTCTACTGGGAAAGGGGAGGAAAGGCAACAGAAATCACTAAATGTGTACTGGGGAAGGGGAGGTAAGGCACCAGAAATCACTAAATGTCTACTGGGAAAGGGGAGGCAATCCCCAGAAATCACTAAATGTCTACTGGGGAAGGGGAGGTAAGGCACCAGAAATCCCTATATGTCTACTGGGGCAGGGGGATGGAAGGCACCAGAAATCACTAAATGTCTACTGAGGAAGGGGAGGTAAGGTACCAGCAATCACCTAATGTCTACTGGGAAAGTGGAGGTAAGGCACTAGCAATCACTAAATGTCTACTGCAGAAGAGGGGCGGTAAGGCACCAGTAATTATTAAATGTCTACTGGGGAATGGGAGATAAGGCACCAGCAATCACTAAACCTCTAGTGGGGAAGG
This sequence comes from Onychomys arenicola, assembly GCA_949786405.1. Classification (NCBI taxonomy): domain Eukaryota; kingdom Metazoa; phylum Chordata; class Mammalia; order Rodentia; family Cricetidae; genus Onychomys; species Onychomys arenicola. Next base: position 27,527,066 of record OX460367.1, read on the forward strand.
GGATGTAAGGAAACAGAAATCACTAAATGTATACTGCCCAGAGGAGGTAAGGCACCAGCAATCACTAAATGTCTACTGGTGAAGGGGAGGTTAGGCAACAACAATCACTAAATGTTTACTGGGGAAGGGGAGGTAAGGCACCAGCAATCAATAAATGTCTTCTGGGGAAGGGGGAGGTAAGTCACCAGCAATCACTAAATGTCTACTGTGGAAGGGGAGGTAAGGTACCAGCAATCACTAAAGGTCTACTGGGGAAGAGGAGGTAAGGCACCAGAAATCACTAAATGTCTACTGGGGAAGTGGAGGTAAGGCACCAGCAATCACTAAATGTCTACTGGGGAAGGAGTAGGTAAAGAGCAGAAATTACTAAATGTCTAATTGGAAAGGGGAGGTAAGGCACCAGTAATCAGTAAATATCTACTGGGGAAGGGGAGGTAAGGCACCAGCAATCACTAAATATCTACTGGGAAGGGAGGTAAGGCAGCAGCATTCACTGAACGTCTACTGGGGAATGGGAGGTAAGGCACCAGCAATCAGTAAATGTCCACTGGGGAAGGGGAGGTAAGACACTACAAAATACTAAATGTCTACTGGGGAAGGGGAGGTAAGGCACCAACAATCACTAAATGTCTACTGGGGAAGGGGAAGTAAGGCACCAGAAATCACTAAATGTCTACTGGGGAAGGGGATGCACGCCCCAGAAATCACTAAATGTCTACTCGGTAAGGGGAGGTAAGGCACCAGAAATTACTAAATGTCTACTGTGGAAGGGGAGGTAAGGCACCAGAAATCACCAAAGGTCTACTGGGGAATGGGAGGTAAGGCATCAGAAATCACTAAATGTCTACTGGGGAAGAGGAGGTAAGGCACAAGAAATCATTAAATGTCTACTGCTGAAGGGGAGGTAAGGCACCAGAAATCACCAAAGGTCTACTGGGAAAGGGAAGGTAAGGCATCAGAAATCACTAAATTTCTACTGGGGAAGCGGAGATAGGCACCTGAAATCACTAAATGTCTACAGGGGAAGGGGGAGGTAAGGCATCAGAAATCACTAAATGTATACTGGGGAAGGGGAAATAAGGCAACTGCAATCAGTAAATGTCTACTGGGGAAGGGGGAGGTAAGGCACTAGCCATCACTAAATGGCTATTGCACAAGTTGGGCGGGAGGTAAGGCACCAGTAAGCACTAAATGTCTAGAGGGGAAATGGAGGTAAGGCACCAGAAATCACTAAATATCTACTAGGGAAGGGGAAGTAATACACGAGAAATCACTAAATGTCTACTGTGGAAGGGGAGGTAAGGCACCAGAAATCACCAAAGGTCTACTGGGGAATGGGAGGTAAGGCATCAGAAATCACTAAATGTCTACTGGGGAAGAGGAGGTAAGGCACAAGAAATCATTAAATGTCTACTGCGGAAGGGGAGGTAAGGCACCAGAAATCACCAAAGGTCTACTGGGAAAGGGAAGGTAAGGCATCAGAAATCACTAAATTTCTACTGGGGAAGCGGAGATAGGCACCTGAAATCACTAAATGTCTACAGGGGAAGGGGGAGGTAAGGCATCAGAAATCACTAAATGTATACTGGGGAAGGGGAAATAAGGCAACTGCAATCAGTAAATGTCTACTGGGGAAGGGGGAGGTAAGGCACTAGCCATCACTAAATGTCTATTGCACAAGTTGGGCGGGAGGTAAGGCACCAGTAAGCACTAAATGTCTAGAGGGGAAATGGAGGTAAGGCACCAGAAATCACTAAATATCTACTAGGGAAGGGGAAGTAATACACAAGAAATCACTAAATGTCTACTGGGTAAGGGGGAGGGAAGGCACCAGAAATCACTAAATGTCTACTGGGGAAGGCGAGTTAAAGCACCAGAAATCACTATATGTCTACTGGGGAAAGAGAGGCAAGGCACCAGAAATCACTAATTGTCTACTGGGGAAGGGGGAGGTAAGGTACCAGCAATCACTAAATGTGTACTGGGGAAGGGGAGGTGAGGAACCAGAAATAACTATATGTCTACTGGGAAAGGGGAGGTAAGCCACCAGAAATCACTAACAGTCTAATGGGGAAGGGGAGGTAAGGCACCAGAAATCACCAAAGGTCTACTGGGGAAGGGGAGGTAAGGAACCAGGAATCACTAAATATCTACTTTGGAAGGGGAGGTAAGGCACCAGCAATCACTAAATGTGTTCTGGGGAAGGGGGAGGTAAGGCACCAGCAATCACTAAATGTCTACTGGGGAAGGTTAGGTAAGGTACCAGCAATCACAAAATGTCTACTGGGGAGGGGGAGGTAAGGCAACAGAAATCACTAAATGTCTACTGGGGAAGTGGAGGTAAGGCACCAGCAATCACTAAATGTGTACTGGGGAAGGGGGAGGTTAAAGCACCAGAAATCACTAAATGTCTACTGGGAAAGGGGAGGTAAGGCACCAGCAATCACTTAATGTCTACTGGGGAAGGGGAGGTAAGGCATCATAAATCACTAAATGTCTACTGGGGAAGGGGAGGTAAGGCACCAGAAATCACCAAAGGTCTACTGGGGAAGAGGAGGTAAGTCACCAGAAATCACTAAATGTCTATGGGGAAGGGGAAGTAAGGCAATGGCAATCACTTATTGTCCACTGGTAAGGGGGAGGTATGGCACCAGCAATCACTAAATGTCTACTGTGCAAGGGGGGCGGAGATAAGCCACCAGAAATCACTAACAGTCTAATGGGGAAGGGGAGGTAAGGCACCAGAAATCACCAAAGGTCTACTGGGGAAGGGGAGGTAAGGAACCAGGAATCACTAAATATCTACTTGGGAAGGGGAGGTAAGGCACCAGCAATCACTAAATGTGTTCTGGGGAAGGGGGAGGTAAGGCACCAGCAATCACTAAATGTCTACTGGGGAAGGTTAGGTAAGGTACCAGCAATCACAAAATGTCTACTGGGGAGGGGGAGGTAAGCCAACAGAAATCACTAAATTTCTACTGGGGAAGTGGAGGTAAGGCACCAGCAATCACTAAATGTGTACTGGGGAAGGGGGAGGTTAAAGCACCAGAAATCACTAAATGTCTACTGGGAAAGGGGAGGTAAGGCACCAGCAATCACTTAATGTCTACTGGGGAAGGGGAGGTAAGGCATCATAAATCACTAAATGTCTACTGGGGAAGGGGAGGTAAGGCACCAGAAATCACCAAAGGTCTACTGGGGAAGAGGAGGTAAGGCACCAGAAATCACTAAATGTCTATGGGGAAGGGGAAGTAAGGCAATGGCAATCACTAATTGTCTACTGGTAAGGGGGAGGTATGGGACCAGCAATCACTAAATGTCTACTGTGCAAGGGGTGCGGGAGGTAAGGCACCAGTAAGCACTAAATGTCTAGAGGGGAAGGGGAGGTAAGGCACCAGAAATCACCAAAGGTCTACTGGGGAAGAGGAGGTAAGGCACCAGAAATCACTAAATGTCTATGGGGAAGGGGAAGTAAGGCAATGGCAATCACTAATTGTCTACTGGTAAGGGGGAGGTATGGCACCAGCAATCACTAAATGTCTACTGTGCAAGGGGGGCGGGAGGTAAGGCACCAGTAAGCACTAAATGTCTAGAGGGGATGGGGAGGTAAGGCACCAGAAATCACTAAATATCTACTGTGGATGGGGAAGTAATACACCAGAAATCACTAAATATCTATTCGCTAAGGGGGACGGAAGGTACCAGCAATCACTAAAGGTCTACTGGGAAAGGGGAGGAAAGGCATCAGATATCACTAAATGTGTACTGGGGAAGGGGAGGTAAGGCACCAGAAATCACAATATGTCTACTGGAGAAGGGAGGTAAGGCACCAGAAATCACCAAAGTTCTAGTGGGGAAGGGGAGGTAAGGCACCAGCAATCACTAAATGTCTATGGGGGAAGGGGAGGTAAGGCACCAGATATCAATAAATGTCTACTGGGGAAGGGGAGGTAAAGCACCAAAAATCACTAAATGTCTACTGTGGAAGGGGAGGAAAGGCATCAGCAATCACTAAATGTGTACTGTGGAAGGGGAGGTGAGGAACCAGAAACAATAAATGTCTACTGGGAAAGTGTAGGTAAGGCACCAGGAATCACTAAATATCTACATGGGAAGGGGATGTAAGGCACCAGAAATCACTAAAGGTCTACTGGGGAAGGGGAGGAAAGGCATCAGAAATCACTAAATGTGTACTGGGGAAGGGGAGTTAAGGCACCAGAAATCACTAAATGTCTACTGGGAAGGGAGGTAAGGCAGCAGCAATCAGTAAATGTTCACTGGGGAGGGGTAGGTAAGGCACTACAAAACACTAAATGTCTACTGGGGAAGGGGAGGTAAGGCACCAACAATCACAAAATGTCTACTGGGTAAGGGGAGGTAAGGCACCAGAAATCACTAAATGTCTACTGGGGAAGGGGAGGCAAGCCCCAGAAATCACTAAATGTCTACTTGGGAAGGGGAGGTAAGGCACAAGAAATCACTAAATGTCTACTGGGGAAGGGGAGGTAAGGCACTAGGAATCACTAAATATCTACTTGGGAAGGGGAGGTAAGGCACCAGGAATCACTAAATGTCTTCTGGGCAAGGGGCAGGTAAGGCACCAGAAATCACTAATTGTCTGCTGCGGAAGAGGAGTTAAGGTACCAGCAATCACTAATTGTCTACTGGGGAAGGGGAGGTAAGGCACCAGAAATCACTAAATGTCTACTGGGGAAGTGGAGGTAAGGCACCAGCAATCACTATATGTCTACTGGGGAAGGAGGAGGTTAAGCACCAGAAATCACTAAATGTCTACTTGGAAAGGGGAGGTAAGGCACCAGTAATCAGTAAATATCTACTGGTGAAGGGGAGGTAAGGCACCAGCAATCACTAAATGTCTACTGGGAAGGGAGGTAAGGCAGCAGTAATCACTGAATGTCTACTGGGGAAGGGGAGGTAAGGCACCAGCAATCAGTAAATGTCCACTGGGGAAGGGGAGGTAAGGCACTACAAAACACTAAATTTCTACTGGGGAGGGGAGGTAAGGCACCAACAATCACTAACTGTCCACTGGGGAAGGGGAGATAAGGCACCAGAAATCACTAAATGTCTACTGGGGTAGGGGAGGAAAGCCCCAGAAATCAGTAAATGTCTACTGGGGAATGGGAGGTAAGTCACCAGAAATCACTAAATGTCTACTGGGGAAGGGGAGGTAAGGCACCAGAAATCACCAAAGGTCTACTGGGGAAGGGGATGTAAGGCATCAGAAATCACTAAATGTCTACTGGGGAAGGGGGAAGTAAGGCACCAGAAATCAGGAAATGTCTACTGGGGAAGGGGAAGTAAGGCAACTGCAATCACTAAATGTCTACTGGGAAAGGGGGAGGTATGGCACCAGTAATCAGTAAATGTCTACTGAGCAATCGGGCGGGAGGTAAGGCACCAGTTAGCAATTTATGTCTAATGGGGATGGGCAGGTAAGGCACCAGAAATCACTAAATATCTACTGGGGAAGGGGAAGTAATACACCAGAAATCACTAAATGTCTATTAGCTAAGGAGAAGGGAAGGCACCAGCAATCACTAAATGTCTACTGGGTAAGGGGAGGTAAGGCACCAGAAATCACTAAAGGTCTACTGGGAAAGGGGAGGAAAGGCATCAGAAATCACTAAATGTGTACTGGCGAATGGTAGGAAAGGCACCAGAAATCACTAAATGTCTACTGGGGATGGGGAGGCAAGCCCCAGAAATCACTAAATGTCTACTGGGGAAGGGGAGCTAAGGTACCAGAAATCATTAAAGGTCTACTGGGAAAGGGGAGGTAAGGCACCAGCAATTAGTAAATATCTACTGGGGAAAGGGAGGTAAGGCACCAGCAATCACTAAATATCTACTGGGAAGGGAGGTAAGGCAGCTGCAATCACTGAATGTCTACTGGGGAAGGGGAGGTAAGGCACCAGCAATCAGTAAATGTCCACTGGGGAAGGGGAGGTAAGGCACTAGAAAACACTAAATGTCTTCTGGGGAAAGGGAGGTAAGGCACCAGCAATCACTAAATGTCTACTGGGGAAGGGGAGGAAAGGCACCAGCAATCAATAAATGTCTACTGGGGAAGGGGAGGTAAGGCACCAGCAACCACCAAAATTGTACTGGGGGAGGGAAGGTGAGGCACCAGAAATCACTAAAGGTCTACTGGGGAAGGGGAGGTAAGGCACCAGAAATCACTAAATGTCGACTGGGGAAGGGGAGGCAAGCCACAGAAATCACTAAATGTCTACTGGGAAAGGGGAGGTAAGGCACCAACAATCACTAAAAGTCTACTGGGGAAGGGGAGGTAAGGCACCAGAAATCACTATATGTCTACTGTGGAAGGGGAGGTAAGGCACCAGAAATCACCAAAGTTCTACTGGGGAAGGGGAGGTAAGGCTCCAGCACTCAGTAAATATCTACAGGGGAAGGGGCAGTAAGGCAGTAGAAATCATTAAAGGTCTACGGGGAAAGGGGAGGTAAGGCACCAGCAATCAGTAAGTATCTACTGTGGAAGGGGTGGTAAGGCAACAGCAATCACTGAATGTCTCTCGGGGAAGGAGAGTTAAGGCACCAGCAATCAATAAATGTCTTTGGGGGAAGGGGAGGAAAGGCACCAGCCATCAATAAATGTCTACTGGGGAAGGGGAGGTAAGGCACTAGGAATCACTAAATATCTACTTGGGAAGGGGAGGTAAGGCACCAGGAATCACTAAATGTCTTCTGGGCAAGGGGCAGGTAAGGCACCAGAAATCACTAATTGTCTGCTGCGGAAGAGGAGTTAAGGTACCAGCAATCACTAATTGTCTACTGGGGAAGGGGAGGTAAGGCACCAGAAATCACTAAATGTCTACTGGGGAAGTGGAGGTAAGGCACCAGCAATCACTATATGTCTACTGGGGAAGGAGGAGGTTAAGCACCAGAAATCACTAAATGTCTACTTGGAAAGGGGAGGTAAGGCACCAGTAATCAGTAAATATCTACTGGTGAAGGGGAGGTAAGGCACCAGCAATCACTAAATGTCTACTGGGAAGGGAGGTAAGGCAGCAGTAATCACTGAATGTCTACTGGGGAAGGGGAGGTAAGGCACCAGCAATCAGTAAATGTCCACTGGGGAAGGGGAGGTAAGGCACTACAAAACACTAAATTTCTACTGGGGAGGGGAGGTAAGGCACCAACAATCACTAACTGTCCACTGGGGAAGGGGAGATAAGGCACCAGAAATCACTAAATGTCTACTGGGGTAGGGGAGGAAAGCCCCAGAAATCAGTAAATGTCTACTGGGGAATGGGAGGTAAGTCACCAGAAATCACTAAATGTCTACTGGGGAAGGGGAGGTAAGGCACCAGAAATCACCAAAGGTCTACTGGGGAAGGGGATGTAAGGCATCAGAAATCACTAAATGTCTACTGGGGAAGGGGGAAGTAAGGCACCAGAAATCAGGAAATGTCTACTGGGGAAGGGGAAGTAAGGCAACTGCAATCACTAAATGTCTACTGGGAAAGGGGGAGGTATGGCACCAGTAATCAGTAAATGTCTACTGAGCAATCGGGCGGGAGGTAAGGCACCAGTTAGCAATTTATGTCTAATGGGGATGGGCAGGTAAGGCACCAGAAATCACTAAATATCTACTGGGGAAGGGGAAGTAATACACCAGAAATCACTAAATGTCTATTAGCTAAGGAGAAGGGAAGGCACCAGCAATCACTAAATGTCTACTGGGTAAGGGGAGGTAAGGCACCAGAAATCACTAAAGGTCTACTGGGAAAGGGGAGGAAAGGCATCAGAAATCACTAAATGTGTACTGGCGAATGGTAGGAAAGGCACCAGAAATCACTAAATGTCTACTGGGGATGGGGAGGCAAGCCCCAGAAATCACTAAATGTCTACATGGGAAGGGGAGCTAAGGTACCAGAAATCATTAAAGGTCTACTGGGAAAGGGGAGGTAAGGCACCAGCAATTAGTAAATATCTACTGGGGAAGGGGAGGTAAGGCACCAGCAATCACTAAATATCTACTGGGAAGGGAGGTAAGGCAGCTGCAATCACTGAATGTCTACTGGGGAAGGGGAGGTAAGGCACCAGCAATCAGTAAATGTCCACTGGGGAAGGGGAGGTAAGGCACTAGAAAACACTAAATGTCTTCTGGGGAAAGGGAGGTAAGGCACCAGCAATCACTAAATGTCTACTGGGGAAGGGGAGGAAAGGCACCAGCAATCAATAAATGTCTACTGGGGAAGGGGAGGTAAGGCACCAGCAACCACCAAAATTGTACTGGGGGAGGGAAGGTGAGGCACCAGAAATCACTAAAGGTCTACTGGGGAAGGGGAGGTAAGGCACCAGAAATCACTAAATGTCGACTGGGGAAGGGGAGGCAAGCCACAGAAATCACTAAATGTCTACTGGGAAAGGGGAGGTAAGGCACCAACAATCACTAAAAGTCTACTGGGGAAGGGGAGGTAAGGCACCAGAAATCACTATATGTCTACTGTGGAAGGGGAGGTAAGGCACCAGAAATCACCAAAGTTCTACTGGGGAAGGGGAGGTAAGGCTCCAGCACTCAGTAAATATCTACAGGGGAAGGGGCAGTAAGGCAGTAGAAATCATTAAAGGTCTACGGGGAAAGGGGAGGTAAGGCACCAGCAATCAGTAAGTATCTACTGTGGAAGGGGTGGTAAGGCAACAGCAATCACTGAATGTCTCTCGGGGAAGGAGAGTTAAGGCACCAGCAATCAATAAATGTCTTTGGGGGAAGGGGAGGAAAGGCACCAGCCATCAATAAATGTCTACTGGGGAAGGGGAGGTAAGGCACAAAAAACACTAAATGTCTACTGTGGAAAGGGAGGTAAGGCACCAGCAATTGCTAAATGTGTACTGGGGAAGGGGAGGTTAGGAACCAGAAATACTAAATGTCTACTGGGGAAGTGGAGGTAATGCACCAGGAATCACTAAATATCTACATGGGAAGGGGAGGTAAGGCACCAGCAATCACTAAATGTCTTTTGGGGAAGGGGGAGATAAGGCACCAGCAATCACTAAATGTCTACTGGGGAAGGGGAGGTAAGGTACCAGCACTCACTAAAGATCTACTGGGGAATGGGAGGTAAGGCACCAGAAATCACTAAAATTCTACTGGGGAAGTGGAGGTAAGGCACCAGCAATCACTAAATGTCTACTGGGGAAGGAGGAGGTAAAGCACCAGAAATCACTAAATGTTTACATGGAAAGGGGATGTAAGGCACCAGTAATCAGTAAATATCTACAGGGGAAGGAGAGGTAAGGCACCAGCAATCACTAAATGTCTACTGGGAAGGGAGAAAAGGCAGCAGCATTCACTGAAAGTCTACTGGGGAAGGGGAGGTAAGGTGCCAGCAATCAGTAAATGTCCACAGGGGAAGGGGAGGTAAGGCACTACAAAACACTAATTGTCTACTGGGGAGGGGAGTTAAGGCACCAACAATCACTAAATGTCTACTGTGGAAGGGGAGGTAAGGCAGCAGAAATCACTAAATGTCTACTGGGGAAGGGGAGGCAAGCCCCAGAAATCACTAAATGTCTACTGGGGAAGGGGAGGTAAGGCACCAGAAATCACTAAATGTCTACTGGGGAAGGGGAGGTAAGGCACCAGAAAACACCAAAGGTCTACTGGGGAAAGGGATGTAAGGCATCAGAAATCACTAAATGTCTAATGGGGAAGGGGGAAGTAAGGCACCAGAAATCACGAAATGTCTACTGGGGAAGGGGAAGTAAGGCAACTGCCATCACTAAATGTCTACTGGGGAAGGGGGAGGTATGGCACCAGCAATCATTAATGTCTACTGAGCAAGGGGGGCGGGAGGTAAGGCACCAGTAAGCACTATATGTCTAGAGGGGATGGGAGGTAAGGCACCAGAAATCACTAAATATCTACTGGCGAAGGGGAAGTAATACACCAGAAATCACTAAATGTCTATTCGCAAAGGGGGAGGGAAGGCACCAGCAATCACTAAATGTCTACTGGGTAAGGGGAGGTAAGGCACCAGAAATCACTAAAGGTCTACTGGGAAAGGGGAGGAAAGGCATCAGTAATCACTAAATGTGTACTGGTGAATGGGAGGTAAGGCACCAGAAATCAATAAATGTCTACTGGGGAAGGGGAGGCAAGCCCCAGAAATCACTAAATGTCTACTGGGGAAGGGGAGGTAAGGCACCAGAAATCATTAAAGGTCTACTGGGAAAGGGGAGGTAAGGCACCAGCAATCAGTAAATATCTACTGGGGAAGGGGAGGTAAGGCACCAGCAATCACTAAATGTCTACTGGGAAGGGAGGTAAGGCAGCAGCAATCACTGAATGTCTACTGGGGAAGGGGAGGTAAGGCACCAGCAATCAGTAAATGTCCACTGGGGAAGGGGAGGTAAGGCACTAGAAAACACTAAATGTCTACTGGGGAAAGGGAGGTAAGGCACCAGAAATCACTAAATATCTACTGGGGAAGGGGAGGAAAGGCACCAGCAATCAATAAATGTCTACTGGGGAAGGGGAGGTAAGGCACCAGCAACCACCAAAATTGTACTGGGGGAGGGAAGGTGAGGCACCAGAAATCACTAAAGGTCTACTGGGGAAGGGGAGGTAAGGCACCAGAAATCACTAAATGTCGACTGGGGAAGGGGAGGCAAGCCACAGAAATCACTAAATGTCTACTGGGAAAGGGGAGGTAAGGCACCAGAAATCACTATATGTCTACTGTGGAAGGGGAGGTAAGGCACCAGAAATCACCAAAGTTCTACTGGGGAAGGGGAGGTAAGGCTCCAGCACTCAGTAAATATCTACTGGGGAAGGGGCAGTAAGGCAGTAGAAATCATTAAAGGTCTACTGGGAAAGGGGAGGTAAGGCACCAGCAATCAGTAAGTATCTACTGTGGAAGGGGAGGTAAGGCACCAGCAATCACTGAATGTCTCTCGGGGAAGGAGAGGTAAGGCACCAGCAATCAATAAATGTCTTAGGGGGAAGGGGAGGAAAGGCACCAGCCATCAATAAATGTCTACTGGGGAAGGGGAGGTAAGGCGCCAGCAATCAGTAAATGTCCACTGGGGAAGGGGATGTAAGGCAAGACAAAACAATAATTGTCTACTGAGGAGGGGAGTTAAGGCACCAACAATCACTAAATGTCTACTGGGGAAGGGGAAGTAAGGCAACTGCAATCACTAAATGTCTACTGGGGAAGGGGGAGGTATGGCACCAGCAATCACTAAATGTCTTCTGGGCAAGGGGGGCGGGAGGTAAGGCACCAGTAAGCACTATATGTCTAGAGGGGTTGGGGAGGTAAGGCACCAGAAATCACTAAATATCTACTGGCGAAGGGGAAGTAATACACCAGAAATCACTAAATGTCTATTCGCTAAGGGGGAGGGAAGGCACCAGCAATCACTAAATGTCTACTGGGGAAGGGGAGGAAAGGCACCAGCAATCAATAAATGTCTACAGGGGAAGGGGAGGTAAGGCACCAGCAATCACTAAATTGTACTGGGGAAGGGAAGGTGAGGCACCAGAAATCACTAAAGGTCTACTGGGGAAGGGGAGGTAAGGCACCAGAAATCACGAAATGTCTACTGGGGAAGGGGAGGTAAGGCACCAGAAATCACCAAAGGTCTACTGGGGAAGGGGAGGTAAGGCACCAGGAATCACTAAATATCTACTTGGGAAGTGGAGGTAAGGCACCAGCAATCACTAAATGTCTTCTGGGGAAGGGGGAGGTAAGGCACCAGCAATCACTAAATGTCTACTGGGGAAGGTTAGGTAAGGTACCAGCAATCACTAAAGGTCTACTGGGGAAGGGGAGGTAAGGCACCAGAAATCACTAAATGTCTACTGGGGAAGTGGAGGTAAGGCACCAGAAATCACTAAATGTCTACTGGAGAAGGGGAGGTAAGGCACCAGAAATCACCAAAGGTCTACTGGGGAAAGGGATGTAAGGCATCAGAAATAACTAAATGATTACTGGGAAAGGGGGAAGTAAGGCACCAGAAATCAGGAAATGTCTACTGGGGAAGGGGAAGTAAGGCAACTGCAATCACTAAATGTCTACTGGGGAAGGGGGAGGTATGGCACCAGCAATCACTAAATGTCTACTGCACAAGGGGGGCGGGAGGTAAGGCACCAGTAAGCACTATATGTCTAGAGGGGATGGGGAGGTAAGGCACCAGAAATCACTAAATATCTACTGGCGAAGGGGAAGTAATACACCAGAAATCACTAAATGTCTATTCGCTAAGGGGGAGGGAAGGCACCAGCAATCACTAAATGTCTACTGGGTAAGGGGAGGTAAGGCACCAGAAATCAGTAAAGGTCTACTGGGAAAGGGGAGGAAACGCATCAGAAATCACTAAATGTTTACTGGGGAAGGGGAGGTAAGGCACCAGAAATCACTAAATGTCTACTGGGGAAGGGGTGCAAGATCCAGAAATCACTAAATGTCTACTGGGAAGGGAGGTAAGGCAGCAGGAATCACTGAATGTCTACTGGGGAAGAGGAGGTAAGGCTCCAGCAATCAGTAAATGTCTACTGGGGAAGGGGCAGTAAGGCAGCAGAAATCATTAAAGGTCTACTGGGAAAGGGGAGGTAAGGCACCAGAAATCACTATATGTCTACCGGGGAAGAGGAGTTAAGGCACCAGAAATCAGTAAATATCTAATGGGGAAGGGGAGGTAAGGCACCAGCAATTACTAAATGTCTACTGGGAAGGGAGGTAAGGCAGCAGCAATCACTGAATGTCGACTGGGGAAGAGGAGGTAAGCCTCCAGCAATCAGTAAATGTCTACTGGGAAAGGGGCAGTAAGGCAGCAGAAATCATTTAAGGTCTACTGGGAAAGGGGAGGTAAGGCACCAGCAATCAGTAATTATCTACTGGGAAAGGGTAGGTAAGGCACCAGCAATCAGTAAATGGCCACTGGGGAAGGGGAGGTAAGGCACTATAAAACACTAAATGTCTAAGGGGAAAGGGAGGTAAGGCACCAGCAATCACTAAATGTCTACTGGGGAAGGGGAGGAAAGGCACCAGCAATCAATAAATGTCTACTGGCTAAGGGGAGGTAAGGCACCAGCAATCACTAAATTGTACTGGGGAAGGGAAGGTGAGGCACCAGAAATCACTAAAGGTCTACTGGGGAAGGGGAGGTAAGGCACCAGAAATCACGAAATGTCTACTGGGGAAGGGGAGGTAAGGCACCAGAAATCACCAAAGGTCTACTGGGGAAGGGGAGGTAAGGCACCAGGAATCACTAAATATCTACTTGGAAAGTGGAGGTAAGGCACCAGCAATCACTAAATGTCTTCTGGGGAAGGGGGAGGTAAGGCACCAGCAATCACTAAATGTCTACTGGGGAAGGTTAGGTAAGGTACCAGCAATCACTAAAGGTCTACTGGGGAAGGGGAGGTAAGGCACCAGAAATCACTAAATGTCTACTGGGGAAGTGGAGGTAAGGCACCAGAAATCAAGAAATGTCTACTGGGGAAGGGGAGGTAAGGCACCAGAAATCACCAAAGGTCTACTGAGGAAAGGGATGTAAGGCATCAGAAATCACTAAATGTCTACTGGGGAAGGGGGAAGTAAGGCACCAGAAATCACGAAATGTCTACTGGGGAAGGGGAAGTAAGGCAACTGCAATCACTAAATGTCTACTGGGGAAGGGGGAGGTATGGCACCAGCAATCACTAAATGTCTACTGCGCAAGGGGGGCGGGAGGTAAGGCACCAGTAAGCACTATATGTCTAGAGGGGATGGGGAGGTAAGGCACCAGAAATCACTAAATATCTACTGGCGAAGGGGAAGTAATACACCAGAAATCACTAAATGTCTATTCGCTAAGGGGGAGGGAAGGCACCAGCAATCACTAAATGTCTACTGGGTAAGGGGAGGTAAGGCACCAGAAATCAGTAAAGGTCTACTGGGAAAGGGGGGAAACGCATCAAAAATCACTAAATGTTTACTGGGGAAGGGGAGGTAAGGCACCAGAAATCACTAAATGTCTACTGGGGAAGGGGTGCAAGATCCAGAAATCACTAAATGTCTACTGGGAAAGGAGGTAAGGCAGCAGGAATCACTGAATGTCTACTGGGGAAGAGGAGGTAAGGCTCCAGCAATCAGTAAATGTCTACTGGGGAAGGGGCAGTAAGGCAGCAGAAATCATTAAAGGTCTACTGGGAAAGGGGAGGTAAGGCACCAGAAATCACTATATGTCTACTGGGGAAGAGGAGTTAAGGCACCAGAAATCAGTAAATATCTAATGGGGAAGGGGAGGTAAGGCACCAGCAATTACTAAATGTCTACTGGGAAGGGAGGTAAGGCAGCAGCAATCACTGAATGTCGACTGGGGAAGAGGAGGTAAGCCTCCAGCAATCAGTAAATGTCTACTGGGGAAGGGGCAGTAAGGCAGCAGATATCATTTAAGGTCTACTGGGAAAGGGGAGGTAAGGCACCAGCAATCAGTAAATATCTACTGGGAAAGGGTAGGTAAGGCACCAGCAATCACTAAATGTCTACTGGGAAGGGAGGTAAGGCAGCAGCAATCACTGAATGTCTACTGGGGAAGGGGAGATAAGGCACCAGCAATCAGTAAATGTCCACTGGGGAAGGGTAGGTAAGGCACTATAAAACACTGAATGTCTACTGGGGAAAGGGAGGTAAGGCACAAGCAATCACTAAATGTCTACTGGGGAAGGGGAGGAAAGGCACCAGCAATCAATAAATGTCTACTGGGGAAGGGGAGGTAAGGCACCAGCAATCACTAAATTGTACTGGGGAAGGGAAGGTGAGGCACCAGAAATCACTAAAGGTCTACTGGGGAAGGGGAGGTAAGGCACCAGAAATCACGAAATGTCTACTGGGGAAGGGGAGGTAAGGCACCAGAAATCACCAAAGGTCTCCTGGGGAAGGGGAGGTAAGGCACCAGTAATCACTAAATATGTACTTGGGAAGGGGAGGTAAGGCACCCGCAATCACTAAATGTCTACTGGGTAAGGGGAGGTAAGGCACCAGAAATCACTAAAGGTCTAATGGGAAAGGGGAGGAAAGGCATCAGAAATCACTAAATGTGTACTGGCGAATGGGAGGTAAGGCACCAGAAATCACGAAATGTCTACTGGGGAAGGGGAGGCAAGCCCCAGAAATCACTAAATGTCTACTGGGGAAGGGGAGCTAAGGCACCAGAAATCATTAAAGGTCTACTGGGAAAGGGGAGGTAAGGCACCTGCAATTAGTAAATATCTACTGGGGAAGGGGAGGTAAGGCACCAGCAATCACTAAATATCTACTGGGAAGGGAGGTAAGGCAGCTGCAATCACTGAATGTCTACTAGGGAAGGGGAGGTAAGGCACCAGCAATCAGTAAATGTCCACTGGGGAAGGGGAGGTAAGGCACTAGAAAACACTAAATGTGTACTGGCGAATGGGAGGTAAGGCACCAGAAATCACGAAATGTCTACTGGGGAAGGGGTGCAAGATCCAGAAATCACTAAATGTCTACTGGGAAGGGAGGTAAGGCAGCAGCAATCACTGAATGTCTACTAGGGAAGAGGAGGTAAGGCTCCAGCAATCAGTAAATGTCTACTGGGGAAGGGGCAGTAAGGCAGCAGAAATCATTAAAGGTCTACTGGGAAAGGGGAGGTAAGGCACCAGCAATCAGTAAATATCTACTGGGAAAGGGTAGGTAAGGCACCAGCAATCACTAAATGTCTACTGGGGAAGGGGAGGAAAGGCACCAGCAATCAATAAATGTCTACAGGGGAAGGGGAGGTAAGGCACCAGCAATCACTAAATTGTACTGGGGAAGGGAAGGTGAGGCACCAGAAATCACTAAAGGTCTACTGGGGAAGGGGAGGTAAGGCACCAGAAATCATGAAATGTCTACTGGGGAAGGTTAGGTAAGGTACCAGCAATCACTAAAGGTCTACTGGGGAAGGGGAGGTAAGGCACCAGAAATCACTAAATGTCTACTGGGGAAGGGGAGGTAAGGCACCAGAAATCACTAAATGTCTACTGGGGAAGGGGAGGTAAGGCACCAGAAATCACCAAAGGTCTACTGGGGAAAGGGATGTAAGGCATCAGAAATCACTAAATGTCTACTGGGGAAGGGGGAAGTAAGGCACCAGAAATCAGGAAATGTCTACTGGGGAAGGGGAAGTAAGGCAACTGCAATCACTAAATGTCTACTGGGGAAGGGGGAGGTATGGCACCAGCAATCACTAAATGTCTACTGCGCAAGGGGGGCGGGAGGTAAGGCACCAGTAAGCACTATATGTCTAGAGGGGATGGGGAGGTAAGGCACCAGAAAGTACTAAATATCTACTGGCGAAGGGGAAGTAATACACCAGAAATCACTAAATGTCTATTCGCTAAGGGGGAGGGAAGGCACCAGCAATCACTAAATGTCTACTGGGTAAGGGGAGGTAAGGCACCAGAAATCAGTAAAGGTCTACTGGGAAAGGGGAGGAAACGCATCAGAAATCACTAAATGTTTACTGGGGAAGGGGAGGGAAGGCACCAGAAATCACTAAATGTCTACTGGGGAAGGGGTGCAAGATCCAGAAATCATTAAATGTCTACTGGGAAGGGAGGTAAGGCAGCAGGAATCACTGAATGTCTACTGGGGAAGAGGAGGTAAGGCTCCAGCAATCAGTAAATGTCTACTGGGGAAGGGGCAGTTAGGCAGCAGAAATCATTAAAGGTCTACTGGGAAAGGGGAGGTAAGGCACCAGAAATCACTATATGTCTACTGGGGAAGAGGAGTTAAGGCACCAGAAATCAGTAAATATCTAATGGGGAAGGGGAGGTAAGGCACCAGCAATTACTAAATGTCTACTGGGAAGGGAGGTAAGGCAGCAGCAATCACTGAATGTCGACTGGGGAAGAGGAGGTAAGCCTCCAGCAATCAGTAAATGTCTACTGGGGAAGGGGCAGTAAGGCAGCAGAAATCATTTAAGGTCTACTGGGAAAGGGGAGGTAAGGCACCAGCAATCAGTAATTATCTACTGGGAAAGGGTAGGTAAGGCACCAGCAATCAGTAAATGGCCACTGGGGAAGGGGAGGTAAGGCACTATAAAACACTAAATGTCTAAGGGGAAAGGGAGGTAAGGCACCAGCAATCACTAAATGTCTACTGGGGAAGGGGAGGAAAGGCACCAGCAATCAATAAATGTCTACTGGCTAAGGGGAGGTAAGGCACCAGCAATCACTAAATTGTACTGGGGAAGGGAAGGTGAGGCACCAGAAATCACTAAAGGTCTACTGGGGAAGGGGAGGTAAGGCACCAGAAATCACGAAATGTCTACTGGGGAAGGGGAGGTAAGGCACCAGAAATCACCAAAGGTCTACTGGGGAAGGGGAGGTAAGGCACCAGGAATCACTAAATATCTACTTGGAAAGTGGAGGTAAGGCACCAGCAATCACTAAATGTCTTCTGGGGAAGGGGGAGGTAAGGCACCAGCAATCACTAAATGTCTACTGGGGAAGGTTAGGTAAGGTACCAGCAATCACTAAAGGTCTACTGGGGAAGGGGAGGTAAGGCACCAGAAATCACTAAATGTCTACTGGGGAAGTGGAGGTAAGGCACCAGAAATCAAGAAATGTCTACTGGGGAAGGGGAGGTAAGGCACCAGAAATCACCAAAGGTCTACTGGGGAAAGGGATGTAAGGCATCAGAAATCACTAAATGTCTACTGGGGAAGGGGGAAGTAAGGCACCAGAAATCACGAAATGTCTACTGGGGAAGGGGAAGTAAGGCAACTGCAATCACTAAATGTCTACTGGGGAAGGGGGAGGTATGGCCCCAGCAATCACTAAATGTCTACTGCACAAGGGGGGCGGGAGGTAAGGCACCAGTAAGCACTATATGTCTAGAGGGGATGGGGAGGTAAGGCACCAGAAATCACTAAATATCTACTGGCGAAGGGGAAGTAATACACCAGAAATCACTAAATGTCTATTCGCTAAGGGGGAGGGAAGGCACCAGCAATCACTAAATGTCTACTGGGTAAGGGGAGGTAAGGCACCAGAAATCAGTAAAGGTCTACTGGGAAAGGGGGGAAACGCATCAAAAATCACTAAATGTTTACTGGGGAAGGGGAGGTAAGGCACCAGAAATCACTAAATGTCTACTGGGGAAGGGGTGCAAGATCCAGAAATCACTAAATGTCTACTGGGAAAGGAGGTAAGGCAGCAGGAATCACTGAATGTCTACTGGGGATGAGGAGGTAAGGCTCCAGCAATCAGTAAATGTCTACTGGGGAAGGGGCAGTTAGGCAGCAGAAATCATTAAAGGTCTACTGGGAAAGGGGAGGTAAGGCACCAGAAATCACTATATGTCTACTGGGGAAGAGGAGTTAAGGCACCAGAAATCAGTAAATATCTAATGGGGAAGGGGAGGTAAGGCACCAGCAATTACTAAATGTCTACTGGGAAGGGAGGTAAGGCAGCAGCAATCACTGAATGTCGACTGGGGAAGAGGAGGTAAGCCTCCAGCAATCAGTAAATGTCTACTGGGGAAGGGGCAGTAAGGCAGCAGAAATCATTTAAGGTCTACTGGGAAAGGGGAGGTAAGGCACCAGCAATCAGTAAATATCTACTGGGAAAGGGTAGGTAAGGCACCAGCAATCACTAAATGTCTACTGGGAAGGGAGGTAAGGCAGCAGCAATCACTGAATGTCTACTGGGGAAGGGGAGGTAAGGCACCAGCAATCAGTAAATGTCCACTGGGTAAGGGTAGGTAAGGCACTATAAAACACTGAATGTCTACTGGGGAAAGGGAGGTAAGGCACAAGCAATCACTAAATGTCTACTGGGGAAGGGGAGGAAAGGCACCAGCAATCAATAAATGTCTACTGGGGAAGGGGAGGTAAGGCACCAGCAATCACTAAATTGTACTGGGGAAGGGAAGGTGAGGCACCAGAAATCACTAAAGGTCTACTGGGGAAGGGGAGGTAAGGCACCAGAAATCACGAAATGTCTACTGGGGAAGGGGAGGTAAGGCACCAGAAATCACCAAAGGTCTACTGGGGAAGGGGAGGTAAGGCACCAGGAATCACTAAATATGTACTTGGGAAGGGGAGGCAAGGCACCCGCAATCACTAAATGTCTACTGGGTAAGGGGAGGTAAGGCACCAGAAATCACTAAAGGTCTACTGGGAAAGGGGAGGAAAGGCATCAGAAATCACTAAATGTGTACTGGCGAATGGGAGGTAAGGCACCAGAAATCACGAAATGTCTACTGGGGAAGGGGAGGCAAGCCCCAGAAATCACTAAATGTCTACTGGGGAAGGGGAGCTAAGGCACCAGAAATCATTAAAGGTCTACTGGGAAAGGGGAGGTAAGGCACCTGCAATTAGTAAATATCTACTGGGGAAGGGGAGGTAAGGCACCAGCAATCACTAAATATCTACTGGGAAGGGAGGTAAGGCAGCTGCAATCACTGAATGTCTACTAGGGAAGGGGAGGTAAGGCACCAGCAATCAGTAAATGTCCACTGGGGAAGGGGAGGTAAGGCACTAGAAAACACTAAATGTCTACTGGGGAAAGGGAGGTAAGGCACCAGCAATCACTAAATGTCTACTGGGGAAGGGGAGGAAAGGCACCAGCAATCAATAAATGTCTACTGGGGAAGGGGAGGTAAGGCACCAGCAACCACCAAAATTGTACTGGGGGAGGGAAGGTGAGGCACCAGAAATCACTAAAGGTCTACTGGGGAAGGGGAGGTAAGGCACCAGAAATCACTAAATGTCGACTGGGGAAGGGGAGGCAAGCCACAGAAATCACTAAATGTCTACTGGGAAAGGGGAGGTAAGGCACCAACAATCACTAAAGGTCTACTGGGGAAGGGGAGGTAAGGCACCAGAAATCACTATATGTCTACTGTGGAAGGGGAGGTAAGGCACCAGAAATCTCCAAAGTTCTACTGGGGAAGGGGAGGTAAGGCTCCAGCACTCAGTAAATATCTACTGGGGAAGGGGCAGTAAGGCAGTAGAAATCATTAAAGGTCTACTGGGAAAGGGGAGGTAAGGCACCAGCAATCAGTAAGTATCTACTGTGGAAGGGGAGGTAAGGCACCAGCAATCACTGAATGTCTCTCGGGGAAGGAGAGGTAAGGCACCAGCAATCAATAAATGTCTTAGGGGGAAGCGGGGAAAGGCACCAGCCATCAATAAATGTCTACTGGGGAAGGGGAGGAAAGGCACCAGCCATCAATAAATGTCTACTGGGGAAGGGGAGGAAAGGCACAAAAAACACTAAATGTCTACTGTGGAAGGGGAGGTAAGGCACCAGCAATCGCTAAATGTGTACTGGGGAAGGGGAGGTTAGGAACCAGAAATACTAAATGTCTACTGGGGAAGTGGAGGTAATGCACCAGGAATCACTAAATATATACTTGGGAAGGGGAGGTAAGGCACCAGCAATCACTAAATGTCTTTTGGGGAAGGGGGAGGTAAGGCACCAGCAATCACTAAATGTCTACTGGGGAAGAGGAGTTAAGGCACCAGAAATCAGTAAATATCTAATGGGGAAGGGGAGGTAAGGCACCAGCAATTACTAAATGTCTACTGGGAAGGGAGGTAATGCAGCAGCAATCACTGAATGTCGACTGGGGAAGAGGAGGTAAGCCTCCAGCAATCAGTAAATGTCTACTGGGGCAGGGGCAGTAAGGCAGCAGAAATCATTTAACGTCTACTGGGAAAGGGGAGGTAAGGCACCAGCAATCAGTAATTATCTACTGGGAAAGGGTAGGTAAGGCACCAGCAATCAGTAAATGGCCACGGGGAAGGGGAGGTAAGGCACTATAAAACACTAAATGTCTAAGGGGAAAGGGAGGTAAGGCACCAGCAATCACTAAATGTCTACTGGGGAAGGGGAGGAAAGGCACCAGCAATCAATAAATGTCTACTGGGGAAGGGGAGGTAAGGCACCAGCAATCATTAAATTGTACTGGGGAAGGGAAGGTGAGGCACCAGAAATCACTAAAGGTCTACTGGGGAAGGGGAGGTAAGGCACCAGAAATCACGAAATGTCTACTGGGGAAGGGGAGGTAAGGCACCAGAAATCACCAAAGGTCTACTGGGGAAGGGGAGGTAAGGCACCAGGAATCACTAAATATCTACTTGGAAAGTGGAGGTAAGGCACCAGCAATCACTAAATGTCTTCTGGGGAAGGGGGAGGTAAGGCACCAGCAATCACTAAATGTCTACTGGGGAAGGTTAGGTAAGGTACCAGCAATCACTAAAGGTCTACTGGTGAAGGGGAGGTAAGGCACCAGAAATCACTAAATGTCTACTGGGGAAGTGGAGGTAAGGCACCAGAAATCACGAAATGTCTACTGGGGAAGGGGAGGTAAGGCACCAGAAATCACCAAAGGTCTACTGGGGAAAGGGATGTAAGGCATCAGAAATCACTAAATGTCTACTGGGGAAGGGGGAAGTAAGGCACCAGAAATCACGAAATGTCTACTTGGGAAGGGGAAGTAAGGCAACTGCAATCACTAAATGTCTACTGGGGAAGGGGGAGGTATGGCACCAGCAATCACTAAATGTCTACTGCACAAGGGGGGCGGGAGGTAAGGCACCAGTAAGCACTATATGTCTAGAGGGAATGGGGAGGTAAGGCACCAGAAATCACTAAATATCTACTGGCGAAGGGGAAGTAATACACCAGAAATCACTAAATGTCTATTCGCTAAGGGGGAGGGAAGGCACCAGCAATCACTAAATGTCTACTGGGTAAGGGGAGGTAAGGCACCAGAAATCAGTAAAGGTCTACTGGGAAAGGGGAGGAAACGCATCAAAAATCACTAAATGTTTACTGGGGAAGGGGAGGGAAGGCACCAGAAATCACTAAATGTCTTCTGGGGAAGGGGTGCAAGATCCAGAAATCACTAAATGTCTACTGGGAAGGGAGGTAAGGCAGCAGGAATCACTGAATGTCTACTGGGGAAGAGGAGGTAAGGCTCCAGCAATCAGTAAATGTCTACTGGGGAAGGGGCAGTAAGGCAGCAGAAATCATTAAAGGTCTACTGGGAAAGGGGAGGTAAGGCACCAGAAATCACTATATGTCTACTGGGGAAGAGGAGTTAAGGCACCAGAAATCAATAAATATCTAATGGGGAAGGGGAGGTAAGGCACCAGCAATTACTAAATGTCTACTGGGAAGGGAGGTAAGGCAGCAGCAATCACTGAATGTCGACTGGGGAAGAGGAGATAAGCCTCCAGCAATCAGTAAATGTCTACTGGGGAAGGGGCAGTAAGGCAGCAGAAATCATTAAAGGTCTACTGGGAAAGGGGAGGTAAGGCACCAGAAATCACTATATGTCTACTGGGGAAGAGGAGTTAAGGCACCAGAAATCAGTAAATATCTAATGGGGAAGGGTAGGTAAGGCACCAGCAATTACTAAATGTCTACTGCGAAGGGAGGTAAGGCAGCAGCAATCACTGAATGTCTACTGGGGAAGGGGAGGTAAGGCACCAGCAATCAGTAAATGTCCACTGGGGAAGGGTAGGTAAGGCACTATAAAACACTGAATGTCTACTGGGGAAAGGGAGGTAAGGCACCAGCAATCACTAAATGTCTACTGGGGAAGGGGAGGAAAGGCACCAGGAATCAATAAATGTCTACTGGGGAAGGGGAGGTAAGGCACCAGCAATCACTAAATTGTACTGGGGAAGGGAAGGTGAGGCACCAGAAATCACTAAAGGTCTACTGGGGAAGGGGAGGTAAGGCACCAGAAATCACGAAATGTCTACTGGGGAAGGGGAGGTAAGGCACCAGAAATCACCAAAGGTCTACTGGGGAAGGGGAGGTAAGGCACCAGGAATCACTAAATATGTACTTGGGAAGGGGAGGTAAGGCACCCGCAATCACTAAATGGCTAATGGGTAAGGGGAGGTAAGGCACCAGAAATCACTAAAGGTCTACTGGGAAAGGGGAGGAAAGGCATCAGAAATCACTAAATGTGTACTGGCGAATGGGAGGTAAGGCACCAGAAATCACTAAATGTCTACTGGGGAAGGGGAAGCAAGCCCCAGAAATCACTAAATGTCTACTGGGCAAGGGGAGGTAAGGCACCAGAAATCATTAAAGGTCTACTGGGAAAGGGGAGGTAAGGCACCTGCAATTAGTAAATATCTACTGGGGAAGGGGAGGTAAGGCACCAGCAATCACTAAATATCTACTGGGAAGGGAGGTAAGGCAGCTGCAATCACTGAATGTCTACTGGGGAAGGGGAGGTAAGGCACCAGCAATCAGTAAATGTCCACTGGGGAAGGGGAGTAAGGCACTAGAATACACTAAATGTCTACTTGGGAAAGGGAGGTAAGGCACCAGCAATCACTAAATGTCTACTGGGGATGGGGAGGAAAGGCACCAGCAATCAATAAATGTCTACTGGGGAAGGGGAGGTAAGGCACCAGCAACCACCAAAATTGTACTGGGGGAGGGAAGGTGAGGCACCAGAAATCACTAAAGGTCTACTGGGGAAGGGGAGGTAAGGCACCAGAAATCACTAAATGTCGACTGGGGAAGGGGAGGCAAGCCACAGAAATCACTAAATGTCTACTGGGAAAGTGGAGGTAAGGCACCAACAATCACTAAAGGTCTACTGGGGAAGGGGAGGTAAGGCACCAGAAATCACTATATGTCTACTGTGGAAGGGGAGGTAAGGCACCAGAAATCACCAAAGTTCTACTGGGGAAGGGGAGGTAAGGCTCCAGCACTCAGTAAATATCTACTGGGGAAGGGGCAGTAAGGCAGTAGAAATCATTAAAGGTCTACTGGGAAAGGGGAGGTAAGGCACCAGCAATCAGTAAGTATCTACTGTGGAAGGGGAGGTAAGGCACCAGCAATCACTGAATGTCTCTCGGGGAAGGAGAGGTAAGGCACCAGCAATCAATAAATGTCTTCGGGGGAAGGGGAGGAAAGGCACCAGCCATCAATAAATGTCTACTGGGGAAGGGGAGGTAAGGCACAAAAACACTAAATGTCTACTGTGGAAGGGGAGGTAAGGCACCAGCAATGGCTAAATGTGTACTGGGGAAGGGGAGGTTAGGAACCAGAAATACTAAATGTCTACTGGGGAAGTGGAGGTAATGCACCAGGAATCACTAAATATCTACTTGGGAAGGGGAGGTAAGGCACCAGCAATCACTAAATGTCTTTTGGGGAAGGGGGAGGTAAGGCACCAGCAATCACTAAATGTCTACTGGGGAAGGGTAGGTAAGGTACCAGCAATCACTAAAGATCTACTGGGGACCGGGAGGTAAGGCACCAGAAATCACTAAATTTCTACTGGGGAAGTGGAGGTAAGGCACCAGCAATCAATAAATGTCTACTGGGGAAGGAGGAGGTAAAGCACCAGAAATCACTAAATGTTTACATGGAAAGGGGATGTAAGGCACCAGTAATCAGTAAATATCTACTGGGGAAGGAGAGGTAAGGCACCAGCAATCACTAAATGTCTACTGGGAAGGGAGAAAAGGCAGCAGCATTCACTGAAAGTCTACTGGGGAAGGGGAGGTAAGGTGCCAGCAATCAGTAAATGTCCACTGGGGAAGGGGAGGTAAGGCACTACAAAACACTAATTGTCTACTGGGGAGGGGAGTTAAGGCACCAACAATCACTAAATGTCTACTGTGGAAGGGGAGGTAAGGCACCAGCAATCAATAAATGTCTTAGGGGGAAGTGGAGGAAAGGCACCAGCCATCAATAAATGTCTACTGGGGAAGGGGAGGAAAGGCACCAGCCATCAATAAATGTCTACTGGGGAAGGGGAGGTAAGGCACAAAAAACACTAAATGTCTACTGTGGAAGGGGAGGTAAGGCACCAGCAATCGCTAAATGTGTACTGGGGAAGGGGAGTTTAGGAACCAGAAATACTAAATGTCTACTGGGGAAGTGGAGGTAATGCACCAGGAATCACTTAATATATACTTGGGAAGGGGAGGTAAGGCACTAGCAATCACTAAATGTCTTTTGGGGAAGGGGGAGGTAAGGCACCAGCAATCACTAAATGTCTACTGGGGAAGGGTAGGTAAGGTACCAGCAATCACTAAAGATCTACTGGGGACGGGGAGGTAAGGCAGCAGAAATCACTAAATGTCTACTGGGGAAGAGGAGTTAAGGCACCAGAAATCAGTAAATATCTAATGGGGAAGGGGAGGTAAGGCACCAGCAATTACTAAATTTCTACTTGGAAGGGAGGTAAGGCAGCAGCAATGACTGAATGTCGACTGGGGAAGAGGAGGTAAGCCTCCAGCAATCAGTAAATGTCTACTGGGGCAGGGGCAGTAAGGCAGCAGAAATCATTTAAGGTCTACTGGGAAAGGGGAGGTAAGGCACCAGCAATCAGTAATTATCTACTGGGAAAGGGTAGGTAAGGCACCAGCAATCAGTAAATGGCCACTGGGGAAGGGGAGGTAAGGCACTATAAAACACTAAATGTCTAAGGGGAAAGGGAGGTAAGGCACCCGCAATCACTAAATGTCTACTGGGGAAGGGGAGGAAAGGCACCAGCAATCAATAAATGTCTACTGGGGAAGGGAAGGTAAGGCACCAGCAATCACTAAATTGTACTGGGGAAGGGAAGGTGAGGCACCAGAAATCACTAAAGGTCTACTGGGGAAGGGGAGGTAAGGCACCAGAAATCACGAAATGTCTACTGGGGAAGGGGAGGTAAGGCACCAGAAATCACCAAAGGTCTACTGGGGAAGGGGAGGTAAGGCACCAGGAATCACTAAATATCTACTTGGAAAGTGGAGGTAAGGCACCAGCAATCACTAAATGTCTTCTGGGGAAGGGGGAGGTAAGGAACCAGCAATCACTAAATGTCTACTGGGGAAGGTTAGGTAAGGTACCAGCAATCACTAAAGGTCTACTGGGGAAGGGGAGGTAAGGCACCAGAAATCACTAAATGTCTACTGGGGAAGTGGAGGTAAGGCACCAGAAATCACTAAATGTCTACTGGGGAAGGGGAGGTAAGGCACCAGAAATCACCAAAGGTCTACTGGGGAAAGGGATGTAAGGCATCAGAAATCACTAAATGTCTACTGGGGAAGGGGAAGTAAGGCAACTGCAATCACTAAATGTCTACTGGGGAAGGGGGAGGTATGGCACCAGCAATCACTAAATGTCTACTGCACAAGGGGGGCGGGAGGTAAGGCACCAGTAAGCACTATATGTCTAGAGGGGATGGGGAGTTAAGGCACCAGAAATCACTAAATATCTACTGGCGAAGGGGAAGTAATACACCAGAAATCACTAAATGTCTATTCGCTAAGGGGGAGGGAAGGCACCAGCAATCACTAAATGTCTACTGGGTAAGGGGAGGTAAGGCACCAGAAATCAGTAAAGGTCTACTGGGAAAGGGGAGGAAACGCATCAAAAATCACTAAATGTTTACTGGGGAAGGGGAGGGAAGGCACCAGAAATCACTAAATGTCTACTGGGGAAGGGGTGCAAGATCCAGAAATCACTAAATGTCTACTGGGAAGGGAGGTAAGGCAGCAGGAATCACTGAATGTCTACTGGGGAAGAGGAGGTAAGGCTCCAGCAATCAGTAAATGTCTACTGGGGAAGGGGCAGTAAGGCAGCAGAAATCATTAAAGGTCTACTGGGAAAGGGGAGGTAAGGCACCAGAAATCACTATATGTCTACTGGGGAAGAGGAGTTAAGGCACCAGAAATCAGTAAATATCTAATGGGGAAGGGGAGGTAAGGCACCAGCAATTACTAAATGTCTACTGGGAAGGGAGGTAAGGCAGCAGCAATCACTGAATGTCGACTGGGGAAGAGGAGATAAGCCTCCAGCAATCAGTAAATGTCTACTGGGGAAGGGGCAGTAAGGCAGCAGAAATCATTAAAGGTCTACTGGGAAAGGGGAGGTAAGGCACCAGAAATCACTATATGTCTACTGGGGAAGAGGAGTTAAGGCACCAGAAATCAGTAAATATCTAATGGGGAAGGGGAGGTAAGGCACCAGCAATTACTAAATGTCTACTAGGAAGGGAGGTAAGGCAGCAGCAATCACTGAATGTCTACTGGGGAAGAGGAGGTAAGCCTCCAGCAATCAGTAAATGTCTACTGGGGAAGGGGCAGTAAGGCAGCAGAAATCATTTAAGTTCTACTGGGAAAGGGGAGGTAAGGCACCAGCAATCAGTAAATATATACTGGGAAAGGGTAGGTAAGGCACCAGCAATTACTAAATGTCTACTGGGAAGGGAGGTAAGGCAGCAGCAATCACTGAATGTCTACTGGGGAAGGGGAGGTAAGGCACCAGCAATCAGTAAATGTCCACTGGGGAAGGGTAGGTAAGGCACTATAAAACACTAAATGTCTACTGGGGAAAGGGAGGTAAGGCACCAGCAATCACTAAATATCTACTGGGGAAGGGGAGGAAAGGCACCAGGAATCAATAAATGTCTACTGGGGAAGGGGAGGTAAGGCACCAGCAATCACTAAATTATACTGGGGAAGGGAAGGTGAGGCACCAGAAATCACTAAAGGTCTACTGGGGAAGGGGAGGTAAGGCACCAGAAATCACGAAATGTCTACTGGGGAAGGGGAGGTAAGGCACCAGAAATCACCAAAGGTCTACTGGGGAAGGGGAGGTAAGGCACCAGGAATCACTAAATATGTACTTGGGAAGGGGAGGTAAGGCACCCGCAATCACTAAATGTCTAATGGGTAAGGGGAGGTAAGGCACCAGAAATCACTAAAGGTCTACTGGGAAAGGGGAGGAAAGGCATCAGAAATCACTAAATGTGTACTGGCGAATGGGAGGTAAGGCACCAGAAATCACTAAATGTCTACTGGGGAAGGGGAGGCAAGCCCCAGAAATCACTAAATGTCTACTGGGGAAGGGGAGGTAAGGCACCAGAAATCATTAAAGGTCTACTGGGAAAGGGGTGGTAAGGCACCTGCAATTAGTAAATATCTACTGGGGAAGGGGAGGTAAGGCACCAGCAATCACTAAATATCTACTGGGAAGGGAGGTAAGGCAGCTGCAATCACTGAATGTCTACTGGGGAAGGGGAGGTAAGGCACCAGCAATCAGTAAATGTCCACTGGGGAAGGGGATTAAGGCACTAGAAAACACTAAATGTCTACTGGGGAAAGGGAGGTAAGGCACCAGCAATCACTAAATGTCTACTGGGGAAGGGGAGGAAAGGCACCAGCAATCAATAAATGTCTACTGGGGAAGGGGAGGTAAGGCACCAGCAACCACCAAAATTGTACTGAGGGAGGGAAGGTGAGGCACCAGAAATCACTAAAGGTCTACTGGGGAAGGGGAGGTAAGGCACCAGAAATCACTAAATGTCAACTGGGGAAGGGGAGGCAAGCCACAGAAATCACTAAATGTCTACTGGGAAAGGGGAGGTAAGGCACCAGAAATCACTAAATGTCGACTGGGGAAGGGGAGGTAAGGCACCAGAAATCACTAAATGTCGACTGGGGAAGGGGAGGTAAGGCACCAGAAATCACTATATGTCTACTGTGGAAGGGGAGGTAAGGCACCAGAAATCACCAAAGTTCTACTGGGGAAGGGGAGGTAAGGCTCCAGCACTCAGTAAATATCTACTGGGGAAGGGGCAGTAAGGCAGTAGAAATCATTAAAGGTCTACTGGGAAAGGGGAGGTAAGGCACCAGCAATCAGTAAGTATCTACTGTGGAAGGGGAGGTAAGGCACCAGCAATCACTGAATGTCTCTCGGGGAAGGAGAGGTAAGGCACCAGCAATCAATAAATGTCTTAGGGGGAAGCGGAGGAAAGGCACCAGCCATCAATAAATGTCTACTGGGGAAGGGGAGGAAAGGCACCAGCCATCAATAAATGTCTACTGGGGAAGGGGAGGTAAGGCACAAAAACACTAAATGTCTACTGTGGAAGGGGAGGTAAGGCACCAGCAATGGCTAAATGTGTACTGGGGAAGGGGAGGTTAGGAACCATAAATACTAAATGTCTACTGGGGAAGTGGAGGTAATGCACCAGGAATCACTAAATATCTACTTGGGAAGGGGAGGTAAGGCACCAGCAATCACTAAATGTCTTTTGGGGAAGGGGGAGGTAAGGCACCAGCAATCACTAAATGTCTACTGGGGAAGGGTAGGTAAGGTACCAGCAATCACTAAAGATCTACTGGGCACCGGGAGGTAAGGCACCAGAAATCACTAAATTTCTACTGGGGAAGTGGAGGTAAGGCACCAGCAATCAATAAATGTCTACTGGGGAAGGAGGAGGTAAAGCACCAGAAATCACTAAATGTTTACATGGAAAAGGGATGTAAGGCACCAGTAATCAGTAAATATCTACTGGGGAAGGAGAGGTAATGCACCAGCAATCACTAAATGTCTACTGGGAAGGGAGAAAAGGCAGCAGCATTCACTGAAAGTCTACTGGGGAAGGGGAGGTAAGGTGCCAGCAATCAGTAAATGTCCACTGGGGAAGGGGAGGTAAGGCACTACAAAACACTAATTGTCTACTGGGGAGGGGAGTTAAGGCACCAACAATCACTAAATGTCTACTGTGGAAGGGGAGGTAAGGCAGCAGAAATCACTAAATGTCTACTGGGGAAGGGGAGGCAAGCCCCAGAAATCACTAAATGTCTACTGGGGAAGCGGAGGTAAGGCACCAGAAATCACTAAATGTCTACTGGGGAAGGGGAGGTAAGGCACCAGAAATCACCAAAGGTCTACTGGGGAAGGGGATGTAAGGCATCAGAAATCACTAAATGTCTACTGGGGAAGGGGGAAGTAAGGCACCAGAAATCACGAAATGTCTACTGGGGAATGGGAAGTAAGGCAACTGCCATCACTAAATGTCTACTGGGGAAGGGGGAGGGAAGGCACCAGCAATCACTAAATGTCTACTGGGTAAGGGGAGGTAAGGAACCAGAAATCACTAAAGGTCTACTGGGAAAGGGGAGGAAAGGCATCAGAAATCACTAAATGTGTACAGGCGAATGGGAGGTAAGGCACCAGAAATCAATAAATGTCTACTGGGGAAGGGGAGGCAAGCCCCAGAAATCACTAAATGTCTACTGGGGAAGGGGAGGTAAGGCACCAGAAATCATTAAACGTCTACTGGGAAAGGGGAGGTAATGCACCAGCAATCACTAAATATCTACTGGGGAAGGGGAGGTAAGGCACCAGCAATCACTAAATGTCTACTGGGAAGGGAGGTAAGGCAGCAGCAATCACTGAATGTCTACTGGGGAAGGGGAGGTAAGGCACCAGCAATCAGTAAATGTCCACTGGGGAAGGGGAGGTAAGGCACTAGAAAACACTGAATGTCTACTGGGGAAAGGGAGGTAAGGCACCAGCAATCACTAAAGTTCTACTGGGGAAGGGGAGGAAAGGCACCAGCAATCAATAAATGTCTACTGGGGAAGGGGAGGTAAGGCACCAGCAACCACCAAAATAGTACTGGGGGAGGGAAGGTGAGGCACCAAAAATCACTAAAGGTCTACTGGGGAAGGGGAGGTAAGGCACCAGAAATCACTAAATGTCGACCGGGGTAGGGGAGGCAAGCCACAGAAATCACTAAATGTCTACTGGGAAAGGGGAGGTAAGGCACCAACAATCACTAAAGGTCTACTGGGGAAGGGGAGGTAAGGCACCAGAAATCACCAAAGTTCTACTGGGGAAGGGGAGGTAAGGCTCCAGCACTCAGTAAATATCTACTGGGGAAGGGGCACTAAGGCAGTAGAAATCATTAAAGGTCTACTGGGAAAGGGGAGGTAAGGCACCAACAATCACTGAAAGTCTCTCAGGGAAGGAGAGGTAAGGCACCAGCAATCAATAAATATCTTAGGGGGAAGGGGAGGAAAGGCACCAGCCATCAATAAATGTCTACTGGGGAAGGGGAGGTAAGGCGCCAGCAATCAGTAAATGTCCACTGGGGAAGGGGATGTAAGGCACCACAAATCACTAATTGTCTACTGAGGAGGGGAGTTAAGGCACCAACAATCACTAAATGTCTACTGGGAAAGGGGAAGTAAGGCAACTGCAATCACTAAAAGTCTACTGGGGAAGGGGGAGGTATGGCACCAGCAATCACTAAATGTCTACCTGGCAAGGGGGGCGGGAGGTAAGGCACCAGTAAGCACTATATGTCTAGAGGGGTTGGGGAGGTAAGGCACCAGAAATCACTAAATATCTACTGGCGAAGGGGAATACACCAGAAATCACTAAATGTCTATTCGCTAAGGGGGAGGGAAGGCACCAGCAATCACTAAATGTCTACTGGGTAAGGGGAGGTAAGGCACCAGAAATCACTAAAGGTCTACTGGTAAAGGGGAGGAATGGCATCAGAAATCACTAAATGTTTACTGGGGAAGGGGAGGTAAGGAACCAGAAATCACTAAAAGTCTACTGGGAAGGGAGGTAAGGCAGCAGCAATCACTGAATGTCTACTGGGGAAGAGGAGGTAAGGCTCCAGCAATCAGTAAATGTCTACTGGGGAAGGGGCAGTAAGGCAGCAGAAATCATTAAAGGTCTACTTGGAAAGGGGAGGAATGGCACCAGAAATCACTATATGTCTACTGGGGAAGAGGAGTTAAGGCACCAGAAATCAGTAAATATCTAATGGGGAAGGGGAGGTAAGGCAGCAGCAATCACTGAATGTCTACTGAGGAAGAGGAGGTAAGCCTCCAGCAATCAGTAAATGTCTACTGGGGAAGAGGAGGTAAGCCTCCAGCAATCAGTAAATGTCTACTGGGGAAGGGGCAGTAAGGCAGCAGATATCATTTAAGGTCTACTGGGAAAGGGGAGGTAAGGCACCAGCAATCAGTAAATATCTACTGGGAAAGGGTAGGTAAGGCACCAGCAATCACTAAATGTCTACTGGGGAAGGGGAGGAAAGGCACCAGCAATCAATAAATGTCTACTGGGGAAGGGGAGGTAAGGCACCAGCAATCACTAAATTGTATTGGGGAAGGGAAGGTGAGGCACCAGAAATCACTAAAGGTCTACTGGGGAAGGGGAGGTAAGGCACCAGAAATCACGAAATGTCTACTGTGGAAGGGGAGGTAAGGCACCAGAAATCACCAAAGGTCTACTGGGGAAGGGGAGGTAAGGCACCAGGAATCACTAAATATCTACTTGGGAAGTGGAGGTAAGGCACCAGCAATCACTAAATGTCTTCTGGGGAAGGGGGAGGTAAGGCACCAGCAATCACTAAATGTCTACTGGGGAAGGTTAGGTAAGGTACCAGCAATCACTAAAGGTCTACTGGGGAAGGGGAGGTAAGGCACCAGAAATCACTAAATGTCTACTGGGGAAGTGGAGGTAAGGCACCAGAAATCACTAAATGTCTACTGGGGAAGGGGAGGTAAGGCACCAGAAATCACCAAAGGTCTACTGGGGAAAGGGATGTAAGGCATCAGAAATTACTAAATGTCTACTGGGGAAGGGGGAAGTAAGGCAACTGCAATCACTAAATGTCTACTGGGGAAGGGGGAGGTATGGCACCAGCAGTCACTAAATGTCTACTGCGCAAGGGGGGCGGGAGGTAAGGCACCATTAAGCACTATATGTCTAGAGGGGATGGGGAGGTAAGGCACCAGAAATCACTAAATATCTACTGGCGAAGGGGAAGTAATACACCAGAAATCACTAAATGTCTATTCGCTAAGGGGGAGGGAAGGCACCAGCAATCACTAAATGTCTACTGGGTAAGGGGAGGTAAGGCACCAGAAATCACTAAAGGTCTACTGGGAAAGGGGAGGAAACGCATCAAAAATCACTAAATGTTTACTGGGGAAGGGGAGGTAAGGCACCAGAAATCACTGAATGTCTACTGGGGAAGGGGTGCAAGATCCAGAAATCACTAAATGTCTACTGGGAAGGGAGGTAAGGCAGCAGGAATCACTGAATGTCTACTGGGGAAGAGGAGGTAAGGCTCCAGCAATCAGTAAATGTCTACTGGGGAAGGGGCAGTAAGGCAGCAGAAATCATTAAAGGTCTACTGGGAAAGGGGAGGTAAGGCACCAGAAATCACTATATGTCTACTGGGGAAGAGGAGTTAAGGCAACAGAAATCAGTAAATATCTAATGGGGAAGGGGAGGTAAGGCACCAGCATTTACTAAATGTCTACTGGGAAGGGAGGTAAGGCAGCAGCAATCACTGAATGTCTACTGGGGAAGAGGAGGTAAGCCTCCAGCAATCAGTAAATGTCTACTGGGGAAGGGGCAGTAAGGCAGCAGAAATCATTTAAGGTCTACTGGGAAAGGGGAGGTAAGGCACCAGCAATCAGTAATTATCTACTGGGAAAGGGTAGGTAAGGCACCAGCAATCAGTAAATGTCCACTGGGGAAGGGGAGGTAAGGCACTATAAAACACTAAATGTCTACTGCGCAAGGGGGGCAGGAGGTAAGGCACCAGTAAGCACTATATGTGTAGAGGGGATGGGGAGGTAAGGCACCAGAAATCACTAAATATCTACTGGCGAAGGGGAAGTAATACACCAGAAATCACTAAATGTCTATTCGCTAAGGGGGAGGGAAGGCACCAGCAATCACTAAATGTCTACTGGGTAAGGGGAGGTAAGGCACCAGAAATCACCAAAGGTCTACTGGGGAAGGGGAGGTAAGGCACCAGGAATCACTAAATATCTACTTGGGGAGTGGAGGTAAGGCACCAGCAATCACTAAATGACTTCTGGGGAAGGGGGAGGTAAGGCACCAGCAATCACTCAATGTCTACTGGGGAAGGTTAGGTAAGGTACCAGCAATCACTAAAGGTCTACTGGGAAGGGAGGTAAGGCAGCAGCAATCACTGAATGTCTACTGGGGAAGAGGAGGTAAGCCTCCAGCAATCAGTAAATGTCTACTGGGGAAGGGGAGGTAAGGCACCAGCAATCAGTAAATGTCCACTGGGGAAGGGGAGGTAAGGCACTATAAAACACTAAATGTCTACTGGGGAAAGGGAGGTAAGGCACCAGCAATCACTAAATGTCTACTGGGGAAGGGGAGGTAAGGCACCAGCAATCAATAAATGTCTACTGGGGAAGGGGAGGTAAGGCACCAGCAATCACTAAATTGTACTGGGGAAGGGAAGGTGAGGCACCAGAAATCACTAAAGGTCTACTGGGGAAGGGGAGGTAAGGCACCAGAAATCACGAAATGTCTACTGGGGAAGGGGAGGTAAGGCACCAGAAATCACCAAAGGTCTACTGTGGAAGGGGAGGTAAGGCACCAGGAATCACTAAATATCTACTTGGGAAGGGGAGGTAAGGCACCAGCAATCACTAAATGTCTTCTGGGGAAGGGGGAGGTAAGGCACAAGCAAATACTAAATGTCTACTGGGGAAGGTTAGGTAAGGTACCAGCAATCCCTAAAGGTCTACTGGGGAAGGGGAGGTAAGGCACCAGAAATCACTAAATGTCTACTGGGGAAGTGGAAGTAAGGCACCAGCAATCACTAAATGTGTACTGGGGAAGGGGGAGGTAAAGCACCAGAAATAACTAAATGTCTCTTGGGAAAGGGGAGGTAAGGCACCAGTAATCAGTAAATTATCTTCTATGGAAGGGGAGGTAAGGCACCAGCAATTACTAAATGTCTACTGGGAAGGGAGGTAAGGCAGCAGCAATCACTGAATGTCTACTGGGGAAGGGGAGGTAAGGCACCAGCAATCAGTAAATGTCCACTGGGGAAGGGGAGTTAAGGCACTACAAAACACTACATGTCTACTGGGAAAGGGCAGGTAAGGCACCAACAATCACTTAATGTCTACAGGGGAAGGGGAGGTAAGGCACCATAAATCACTAAATGTCTACTGGGGAAGGGGAGGTAAGGCACCAGAAATCACCAAAGGTCTACTGGGGAAGAGGAGGTAAGGCACCAGAAATCACTAAATGTCTACTGGGGAGAAGGGGGTTGTAAGGCCCCAGAATTCAGGCAATGTCTACTGGGGAAGGGGAAGTAAGGCAACTACAATCACTAATTGTCTACTGGGGAAGGGGGAGGTATGGCACCAGCAATCACTAAATGTCTACTGCGCAAGGGGGGCGGAAGGTAAGGCACCAGTAAGCACTAAATGTCTAGAGGGGATGGGGAGGTAAGGCACCAGAAATCACTAAATATCTACTGTGCAAGGGGAAGTAATACACTAGAAATCACGAAAAGGCTATTTGCTAAGGGGGAGGGAAGGTACCAGCAATCACTAAATGTCTACTGGGTAAGGGGAGGTAAGGCACCAGAAATCACTAAAGGTCTACTGGGAAAGGGGAGGAAAGGCATCAGATATCACTAAATGTGTACTGGGGAAGGGGAGGTAAGGCAACAGAAATCACAATATGTCTACTGGTGAAGGGGAGGTAAGGCACCAGAAATCACCAAAGTTCTAGTGGGGAAGGGGAGGTAAGGCTCCAGCAATCAGTAAATGTCTACTGGGGATGGGGCAGTAAGGCAGCAGAAATCATTAAAGGTCTACTGGGAAATGGGAGGTAAGGCACCAGAAATCAGTATATATCTACTGTGGAAGGGGGGTAAGGCACCAGAAATCACTAAAGGTCTACTGGGGATGGGGAGGAAAGGCATCAGAAATCACTAAGTGTGTACTGGGGAAGGAGAGTTAAGGCACCAGAAATCACTAAATGTCTACTGGGAAGGGAGGTAAGGCAGCAGCAATCAGTAAATGTCCATTGGGGAAGGGGAGGTAAGGCACTACAAAACACTAAATGTCTACTGGGGAAGGGGAGGTAAGGCATCAACAATCACTAAATGTGTGCTGGGTAATGGGAGGTAAGTCACCAGAAATCACTAAATGTCTACTGGGGAAGGGGAGGCAAGCCCCAGAAATCAATAAATGTCTACTGGGGAAGGGGAGGTAAGGCACCAGCAATCACTAAATGTCTACTGGGGAAGTGGAGGTAAGGCACCAGCAATCACTAAATGTCTACTGGGGAAGGAGTAGGTAAAGCAACAGAAATCACTAAATGTCTACTTGGAAAGGGGAGGTTAGGCACCAGTAATCAGTAAATATCTACTGGTGAGGGGGAGGTAAGGCACCAGCAATCACTAAATGTCTACTGGGAATGGAGGTAAGGCAGCAGCAATCACTGAACCTCTACTGGGGAAGGTGAGGTAAGGCACCAGCAATAAGTAAATGTCCACTGGGGAAGGGGAGGTAAGGCCCTACAAAACACTAAATGTCTACTGGGGAATGGGAGGTAAGGCACCAACAATCACTAAATGTCTACTGGGGAAGGGGAGGCAAGCCCCTGAAATCACTAAATGTCTACTGGGGAAGGGAGGTAAGGCACCAGAAATCACTAAATGTCTACTGGGGAAGGGGAGGTAAGGCACCAGAAATAACCAAAAGTCTACTGGGGAAGGGGATGTAAGGCATCAGAAATCAGGCAATGTCTACTGGGGAAGGGGAAGTAAGGCAACTACAATCACTAATTGTCTACTGGGGAAGGGGGAGGTATGGCACCAGCAATCACTAAATGTCTACTGCGCAAGGGGGCCGGGAGGTAAGGCACCAGTAAGCACTAAATGTCTAGAGGGGATGGGGAGGTAAGGCACCAGAAATCACTAAATATCTACTGTGCAAGGGGAAGTAATACACCAGAAATCACTAAAAGGCTATTTGCTAAGGGGGAGGGAAGGTACCAGCAATCACTAAATGTCTACTGGGTAAGGGTAGGTAAGGCACCAGAAATCACTAAAGGTCTACTGGGAAAGGGGAGGAAAGGCATCAGATATCACTAAATGTGTACTGGGGAAGGGGAGGTAAGGCACCAGCAATCACTAAATGTCTACTGGGAAGGGAGGAAAGGCAGCAGCAATCACTGAACGTCTACTGGGGAAGGGGAGGTAAGGCACCAGCAAACAGTAAATGTCTACTGGGGAAGAGGATGTAAGGCTCCAGCAATCAGTAAATGTCTACTGGGGAAGGGGCAGTAAGGCAGCAGAAATCATTTAAGGTCTACTGGGAAAGGGGAGGTAAGGCACCAGCTATCAGTAAATATCTACTGGGGAAGGGGAGTTAAGGCACCAGCAATCACTAAATGTCTCCTGGGAAGGGAGGTAAGGCAGCAGCAATCACTGAATGTCTACTGGGGAAGGGGAGGTAAGGCACCAGCAATCAGTAAATGTCCACTGGGGAAGGGGAGGTAAGGCACTATAAAACACTAAATGTCTACTGGGGAAAGGGGGGTAAGGCACCAGCAATCACTAAATGTCTACTGGGGAAGGGGAGGAAAGGCACCAGCAATCACTAAATGTCTACTGGGGCAGGGGAGGTAAGGCACCAGCAATCACTAAATTGTACTGGGGAAGGGAAGGTGAGGCACCAGAAATCACTAAAGGTCTACTGGGGAAGGGGAGGTAAGGCACCAGAAATCACTCAATGTCTACTGGGGAAGTGGAGGTAAGGCACCAGCAGTCACTAAATGTCCACTGGGGAAGGGGGAGGTAAATCACCAGAAATCACTAAATGTCTACTAGGGAAGAGGATGTAAGGCACCAGAAATCACTAAATGTCTACTGGGGAAGGGTAGGTGAGGCACCAGAAATCACTAAATGTTTACTTGGGAAGGGGAGGTAAGGAACCAGCAATCACTAAATGTCTACTGGGGAAGGGGGAGGTAAGGGACCAGAAATCACCAAAGGTCTACTGGGAAAGGGAAGGGAAGGCATCAGAAATCACTAAATTTCTACTTGGGAAGGGGAGATAAGGCACCAGAAATCACTAAATGGCTACTGGGGAAGGGGGAGATAAGGCACCAGAAATCAATAAATATCTACTGGGGAAGGGGAAGTAAGGCAACTGTAGTCACTAAATGTCTACTGGGGAAGGGGGAGGTAAGGCACTAGCAATTACTAAATGTCTACTGTGCTAGGGGTCAGGAGGTAAGGCACCAGTAAGCACTAAATGTCTAGAGGAGAAGTGGAGGTAAGGCACCAGAAATCACTAAATATCTACTGGGGAAGGGGAAGTAATACACCAGAAATCACTAAATGTCTACTGGGTAAGGGCGAGGGAAGGCACCAGTGATCACTAAATGTCTACTGGGTAAGGGGAGGTAAGGCACCAGAAATGACTAAATGTCTACTGGAGAAGGGGAGTTAAAGCACCAGAAATCACTAAATGTCTACTGGGGAAAGGGAGGCAAGGCACGAGAAATCACTAAATGTCTACTGGGAAGGGGATGTAAGTAACCAGACTTCACTAAATGTCTACAGGGGAAGGGGGAGGAATGGCAACAGCCATCACTAGATGTCTACTGGGAAATGGTTGGTAAGACACCAGCAAGCAATAAATGTCTACTGGGTAATGTGAGGTAAGGCAACAGCAATCACTAAATGTGTACTGGGAAGGGGATGTGAGGCACCAGCAATCACTAAATGTGTACTGGGAAGGGGAGGTAAGGCACCAGAAATCACTAAATGTCTACTGCAGAAGGGGAGGTAAGGCACCAGAAATCAGTAAATGTCCACTGACGAAGGAGAGGTAAGGCACCAGAAATCACTTAATGTCTACTTGGGAAGGTGGAGTTAAGGCACCAGCAGTCACTAAATGTCTACTGGGGAAGGGGAGGTAAGGCACCAGGAATCACTAAATGTCTACTTGGGAAGGGGATGTAAGGCACCAGCAATCACTAAATGTCTTCTGGGGAAGGGGGAGGTAAGACACCAGAAATCACTAAAGGTCTACTGGGGAAGGGTAGGTAAGGCATCAGAAATCACTAAAGGTCTACTGCGGAAGGAGTGGTTAGGCTCCAGAAATCACTAAATGTCTACTGGGGAAGGGAAGGTAAGACACCAGAAATCACTAAATGTCTACTGGGGAATGAGAGGTAATGCACCAGCAATCACTAAATGTCTACTGGGGAAGGGGAGGTAAGGTACCAGCAATCACTAAAGGTCTACTTGGGATGGGGGAGTTAAGGCACCAGCAGTCACTAAATGTCTACTGGGGAAGGGGAGGTAAGGCACCAACAATCACTAAATGTCTACTGGGAATGGGTGGTAAGGCACTTGAAATCACTAAATGTCTACTGGGGAAGGGGAGGTAAGGCCCCAGGATTCACTAAATGTCTACTGGGGATGGGGAGGTTACGCACCAGAAATCACTAAATGTCTACTGGGGAAGGGGAGGTAAGGCACCTGAAATCACTAAATGTCTACTGGGGAAGGGGAGGTAAGGCATCAGCAATCACTAAATGTCTACTGGGGAAGGAGGAGGTAAAGCAACAGAAATCACTAAATGTCTACTTGGAAAGGGGAGGTTAGGCACCAGTAATCAGTAAATATCTACTGGTGAAGGGGAGGTAAGGCACCAGCAATCACTAAATGTCTACTGGGAATGGAGGTAAGGCAGCAGCAATCACTGAGCCTCTACTGGGGAAGGTGAGGTAAGGCACCAGCAATAAGTAAATGTCCACTGGGGAAGGGGAGGTAAGGCCCTACAAAACACTAAATGTCTACTGGGGAATGGGAGGTAAGGCACCAACAATCACTAAATGTCTACTGGGGAAGGGGAGGCAAGCCCCTGAAATCACTAAATGTCTACTGGGGAAGGGAGGTAAGGCACCAGAAATCACTAAATGTCTACTGGGGAAGGGGAGGTAAGGCACCAGAAATAACCAAAGGTCTACTGGGGAAGGGGATGTAAGGCATCAGAAATCAGGCAATGTCTACTGGGGAAGGGGAAGTAAGGCAATTACAATCACTAATTGTCTACTGGGGAAGGGGGGGCTATGGCACCAGCAATCACTAAATGTCTACTGCGCAAGGGGGGGCGGGAGGTAAGGCACCAGTAAGCACTAAATGTCTAGAGGGGATGGGGAGGTAAGGCACCAGAAATCACTAAATATCTACTGTGCAAGGGGAAGTAATACACCAGAAATCACTAAAAGGCTATTTGCTAAGGGGGAGGGAAGGTACCAGCAATCACTAAATGTCTACTGGGTAAGGGTAGGTAAGGCACCAGAAATCACTAAAGGTCTACTGGGAAAGGGGAGGAAAGGCATCAGATATCACTAAATGTGTACTGGGGAAGGGGAGGTAAGGCACCAGCAATCACTAAATGTCTACTGGGAAGGGAGGAAAGGCAGCAGCAATCACTGAACGTCTACTGGGGAAGGGGAGGTAAGGCACCAGCAATCAGTAAATGTCTACTGGGGAAGGAGCAGTAAAGCAGCAGAAATCATTAAAGGTCTACTGGGAAAGGGGAGGTAAGGCACCAGAAATCACTATATGTCTACTGGGGAAGAGGAGGTAAGGCACCAGAAATCAGTAAATATCTAATGGGGAAGGGGAGGTAAGGCACCAGCAATTACTAAATGTCTACTGGGGAAAGGGAGGTAAGGCACCAGCAATCACTAAATGTCTACTGGGGAAGGGGAGGAAAGGCACCAGCAATCACTAAATGTCTACTGGGGCAGGGGAGGTCAGGCACCAGCAATCACTAAATTGTACTGGGGAAGGGAAGGTGAGGCACCAGAAATCACTAAAGGTCTACTGGGGAAGGGGAGGTAAGGCACCAGAAATCACTCAATGTCTACTGGGGAAGTGGAGGTAAGGCACCAGCAGTCACTAAATGTCCACTGGGGAAGGGGGAGGTAAATCACCAGAAATCACTAAATGTCTACTAGGGAAGAGGATGTAAGGCACCAGAAATCACTAAATGTCTACTGGGGAAGGGTAGGTGAGGCACCAGAAATCACTAAATGTTTACTTGGGAAGGGGAGGTAAGGAACCAGCAATCACTAAATGTCTACTGGGGAAGGGGGAGGTAAGGGACCAGAAA
Organism: Onychomys arenicola; assembly: GCA_949786405.1. Classification (NCBI taxonomy): domain Eukaryota; kingdom Metazoa; phylum Chordata; class Mammalia; order Rodentia; family Cricetidae; genus Onychomys; species Onychomys arenicola. The sequence continues at coordinate 27,567,833 of OX460367.1, forward strand.
TCACCAAAGGTCTACTGGGAAAGGGAAGGGAAGGCATCAGAAATCACTAAATTTCTACCTGGGAAGGGGAGATAAGGCACCAGAAATCACTAAATGTCTACTGGGGAAGGGGGAGATAAGGCACCAGAAATCAATAAATGTCTACTGGGGAAGGGGAAGTAAGGCAACTGTAGTCACTAAATGTCTACTGGGGAAGTGGGAGGTAAGGCACTAGCAATCACTAAATGTCTACTGTGCTAGGGGTCAGGAGGTAAGGCACCAGTAAGCACTAAATGTCTAGAGGAGAAGTGGAGGTAAGGCACCAGAAATCACTAAATATCTACTGGGGAAGGGGAAGTAATACACCAGAAATCACTAAATGTCTACTGGGTAAGGGCGAGGGAAGGCACCAGCGATCACTAAATGTCTACTAGGTAAGGGGAGGTAAGGCACCAGAAATGACTAAATGTCTACTGGAGAAGGGGAGTTAAAGCACCAGAAATCACTAAATGTCTACTGGGGAAAGGGAGGCAAGGCACGAGAAATCACTAAATGTCTACTGGGAAGGGGATGTAAGTAACCAGACTTCACTAAATGTCTACAGGGGAAGGGGGAGGAATGGCAACAGCCATCACTAGATGTCTACTGGGGAATGGTTGGCAAGGCACCAGCAAGCAATAAATGTCTACTGGGTAATGTGAGGTAAGGCAACAGCAATCACTAAATGTGTACTGGGAAGGGGATGTGAGGCACCAGCAATCACTAAATGTGTACTGGGAAGGGGAGGTAAGGCACCAGAAATCACTAAATGTCTACTGCAGAAGGGAGGTAAGGCAGCAGCAATCACTGAATGTCTACTGGGAAGGGAGGTAAGGCAGCAGCAATCACAGAATGTCTACTGGGGAAGGGGAGGTAAGGCACGAGCAATCAGTAAATGTCCACTGGGGAAGGGGAGGTAAGGCACTATAAAACACTAAATTTCTACTGGGGAAAGGGAGGTAAGGCACCAGCAATCACTAAATGTCTACTGGGGAAGGGGAGGTAAGGCACCAGCAATCAATAAATGTCTACTGGGGAAGGGGAGGTAAGGCACCAGCAATCACTAAATTTTACTGGGGAAGGGAAGGTGAGGCACCAGAAATCACTAACGGTCTACTGGGGAAGGGGAGGTAAGGCACCAGAAATCACTAAAGGTCTACTGGGGAAGGGGAGGTAAGGCACCAGAAATCACCAAAGGTCTACTGGGGAAGGGGAGGTAAGGCACCAGGAATCACTAAATATCTACTTGGGAAGGGGAGGTAAGGAGCCAGCAATCACTAAATGTCTTCTGGGGAAGGGGGAGGTAAGGCACCAGCAAATACTAAATGTCTACTGGGGAAGGTTAGGTAAGGTACCAGCAATCCCTAAAGGTCTACTGGGGAAGGGGAGGTAAGGCACCAGAAATCACTAAATGTCTACTGGGGAAGGGGAGGTAAGGTACCAGCAATCACTAAAGGTCTACTTGGGATGGGGGAGTTAAGGCACCAGCAGTCACTAAATGTCTACTGGGGAAGGGGAGGTAAGGCACCAACAATCACTAAATGTCTACTGGGAATGGGTGGTAAGGCACTTGAAATCACTAAATGTCTACTGGGGAAGGGGAGGTAAGGCCCCAGGATTCACTAAATGTCTACTGGGGATGGGGAGGTTACGCACCAGAAATCACTAAATGTCTACTGGGGAAGGGGAGGTAAGGCACCTGAAATCACTAAATGTCTACTGCAGAAGGGGAGGTAAGGCATCAGCAATCACTAAATGTCTACTGGGGAAGGAGGAGGTAAAGCAACAGAAATCACTAAATGTCTACTTGGAAAGGGGAGGTTAGGCACCAGTAATCAGTAAATATCTACTGGTGAAGGGGAGGTAAGGCACCAGCAATCACTAAATGTCTACTGGGAATGGAGGTAAGGCAGCAGCAATCACTGAACCTCTACTGGGGAAGGTGAGGTAAGGCACCAGCAATAAGTAAATGTCCACTGGGGAAGGGGAGGTAAGGCCCTACAAAACACTAAATGTCTACTGGGGAATGGGAGGTAAGGCACCAACAATCACTAAATGTCTACTGGGGAAGGGGAGGCAAGCCCCTGAAATCACTAAATGTCTACTGGGGAAGGGAGGTAAGGCACCAGAAATCACTAAATTTCTACTGGGGAAGGGGAGGTAAGGCACCAGAAATAACCAAAGGTCTACTGGGGAAGGGGATGTAAGGCATCAGAAATCAGGCAATGTCTACTGGGGAAGGGGAAGTAAGGCAATTACAATCACTAATTGTCTACTGGGGAAGGGGGGGCTATGGCACCAGCAATCACTAAATGTCTACTGCGCAAGGGGGGGCGGGAGGTAAGGCACCAGTAAGCACTAAATGTCTAGAGGGGATGGGGAGGTAAGGCACCAGAAATCACTAAATATCTACTGTGCAAGGGGAAGTAATACACCAGAAATCACTAAAAGGCTATTTGCTAAGGGGGAGGGAAGGTACCAGCAATCACTAAATGTCTACTGGGTAAGGGTAGGTAAGGCACCAGAAATCACTAAAGGTCTACTGGGAAAGGGGAGGAAAGGCATCAGATATCACTAAATGTGTACTGGGGAAGGGGAGGTAAGGCACCAGCAATCACTAAATGTCTACTGGGAAGGGAGGAAAGGCAGCAGCAATCACTGAACGTCTACTGGGGAAGGGGAGGTAAGGCACCAGCAATCAGTAAATGTCTACTGGGGAAGGAGCAGTAAGGCAGCAGAAATCATTAAAGGTCTACTGGGAAAGGGGAGGTAAGGCACCAGAAATCACTATATGTCTACTGGGGAAGAGGAGGTAAGGCACCAGAAATCAGTAAATATCTAATGGGGAAGGGGAGGTAAGGCACCAGCAATTACTAAATGTCTACTGGGGAAAGGGAGGTAAGGCACCAGCAATCACTAAATGTCTACTGGGGAAGGGGAGGAAAGGCACCAGCAATCACTAAATGTCTACTGGGGCAGGGGAGGTAAGGCACCAGCAATAACTAAATTGTAATGGGGAAGGGAAGGTGAGGCACCAGAAATCACTAAAGGTCTACTGGGGAAGGGGAGGTAAGGCACCAGAAATCACTCAATGTCTACTGGGGAAGTGGAGGTAAGGCACCAGCAGTCACTAAATGTCCACTGGGGAAGGGGGAGGTAAATCACCAGAAATCACTAAATGTCTACTAGGGAAGAGGATGTAAGGCACCAGAAATCACTAAATGTCTACTGGGGAAGGGTAGGTGAGGCACCAGAAATCACTAAATGTTTACTTGGGAAGGGGAGGTAAGGAACCAGCAATCACTAAATGTCTACTGGGGAAGGGGGAGGTAAGGGACCAGAAATCACCAAAGGTCTACTGGGAAAGGGAAGGGAAGGCATCAGAAATCACTAAATTTCTACCTGGGAAGGGGAGATAAGGCACCAGAAATCACTAAATGTCTACTGGGGAAGGGGGAGATAAGGCACCAGAAATCAATAAATGTCTACTGGGGAAGGGGAAGTAAGGCAACTGTAGTCACTAAATGTCTACTGGGGAAGTGGGAGGTAAGGCACTAGCAATCACTAAATGTCTACTGTGCTAGGGGTCAGGAGGTAAGGCACCAGTAAGCACTAAATGTCTAGAGGAGAAGTGGAGGTAAGGCACCAGAAATCACTAAATATCTACTGGGGAAGGGGAAGTAATACACCAGAAATCACTAAATGTCTACTGGGTAAGGGCGAGGGAAGGCACCAGCGATCACTAAATGTCTACTAGGTAAGGGGAGGTAAGGCACCAGAAATGACTAAATGTCTACTGGAGAAGGGGAGTTAAAGCACCAGAAATCACTAAATGTCTACTGGGGAAAGGGAGGCAAGGCACGAGAAATCACTAAATGTCTACTGGGAAGGGGATGTAAGTAACCAGACTTCACTAAATGTCTACAGGGGAAGGGGGAGGAATGGCAACAGCCATCACTAGATGTCTACTGGGGAATGGTTGGCAAGGCACCAGCAAGCAATAAATGTCTACTGGGTAATGTGAGGTAAGGCAACAGCAATCACTAAATGTGTACTGGGAAGGGGATGTGAGGCACCAGCAATCACTAAATGTGTACTGGGAAGGGGAGGTAAGGCACCAGAAATCACTAAATGTCTACTGCAGAAGGGAGGTAAGGCAGCAGCAATCACTGAATGTCTACTGGGAAGGGAGGTAAGGCAGCAGCAATCACAGAATGTCTACTGGGGAAGGGGAGGTAAGGCACGAGCAATCAGTAAATGTCCACTGGGGAAGGGGAGGTAAGGCACTATAAAACACTAAATTTCTACTGGGGAAAGGGAGGTAAGGCACCAGCAATCACTAAATGTCTACTGGGGAAGGGGAGGTAAGGCACCAGCAATCAATAAATGTCTACTGGGGAAGGGGAGGTAAGGCACCAGCAATCACTAAATTTTACTGGGGAAGGGAAGGTGAGGCACCAGAAATCACTAACGGTCTACTGGGGAAGGGGAGGTAAGGCACCAGAAATCACTAAAGGTCTACTGGGGAAGGGGAGGTAAGGCACCAGAAATCACCAAAGGTCTACTGGGGAAGGGGAGGTAAGGCACCAGGAATCACTAAATATCTACTTGGGAAGGGGAGGTAAGGAGCCAGCAATCACTAAATGTCTTCTGGGGAAGGGGGAGGTAAGGCACAAGCAAATACTAAATGTCTACTGGGGAAGGTTAGGTAAGGTACCAGCAATCCCTAAAGGTCTACTGGGGAAGGGGAGGTAAGGCACCAGAAATCACTAAATGTCTACTGGGGAAGTGGAGGTAAGGCACCAGCAATCACTAAATGTGTACTGGGGAAGGGGGAGGTAAAGCACCAGAAATAACTAAATGTCTACTGGGAAAGGGGAGGTAAGGCACCAGTAATCAGTAAATTATCTTCTATGGAAGGGGAGGTAAGGCACCAGCAATTACTAAATGTCTACTGGGAAGGGAGGTAAGGCAGCAGCAATCACTGAATGTCTACTGGGGAAGGGGAGGTAAGGCACCAGCAATCAGTAAATGTCCACTGGGGAAGGGGAGTTAAGGCACTACAAAACACTAAATGTCTACTGGGAAAGGGCAGGTAAGGCACCAACAATCACTTAATGTCTACAGGGGAAGGGGAGGTAAGGCACCAGCAATCACTAAATGTCTACTGGGGAAGGGGATGTAAGGCACCAGAAATCACCAAAGGTCTACTGGGGAAGAGGAGGTAAGGCACCAGAAATCACTAAATGTCTACTGGGGAGAAGGGGGTGGTAAGGCACCAGAAATCAGGCAATGTCTACTGGGGAAGGGGAAGTAAGGCAACTACAATCACTAATTGTCTACTGGGGAAGGGGGAGGTATGGCACCAGCAATCACTAAATGTCTACAGCGCAAGGGGGGCGGGAGGTAAGGCACCAGTAAGCACTAAATGTCTAGAGGGGATGGGGAGGTAAAGCACCAGAAATCACTAAATATCTACTGTGCAAGGGGAAGTAATACACTAGAAATCACTAAAAGGCTATTTCCTAAGGGGGAGGGAAGGTACCAGCAATCACTAAATGTCTACTGGGTAAGGGGAGGTAAGGCACCAGAAATCACTAAAGGTCTACTGGGAAAGGGGAGGAAAGGCATCAGATATCACTAAATGTGTACTGGGGAAGGGGAGGTAAGGCAACAGAAATCACAATATGTCTACTGGTGAAAGGGAGGTAAGGCACCAGAAATCACCAAAGTTCTAGTGGGGAAGGGGAGGTAAGGCTCCAGCAATCAGTAAATGTCTACTGGGGATGGGGCAGTAAGGCAGCAGAAATCATTAAAGGTCTACTGGGAAATGGGAGGTAAGGCACCAGAAATCAGTATATATCTACTGTGGAAGGGGGGTAAGGCACCAGAAATCACTAAAGGTCTACTGGGGATGGGGAGGAAAGGCATCAGAAATCACTAAGTGTGTACTGGGGAAGGGGAGTTAAGGCACCAGAAATCACTAAATATCTACTGGGAAGGGAGGTAAGGCAGCAGCAATCAGTAAATGTCCATTGGGGAAGGGGAGGTAAGGCACTACAAAACACTAAATGTCTACTGGGGAAGGGGAGGTAAGGCATCAACAATCACTAAATGTCTGCTGGGTAATGGGAGGTAAGGCACCAGAAATCACTAAATGTCTACTGGGGAAGGGGAGGCAAGCCCCAGAAATCAATAAATGTCTACTGGGGAAGGGGAGGTAAGGCACCAGAAATCACTAAATGTCTACTGGGGAAGGGGAGGTAAGGCACCAGGAATCACTAAATATCTACTTGGGAAGGGGAGGTAAGGCAACAGCAATCACTAAATGTCTTCTGGGGAAGGGGCAGGTAAGGCACCAGCAATCACTAAATGTCTACTGGGGAAGGGGAGGTAAGGTACCAGCAATCACTAAATGTCTACTGGGGAAGTGGAGGTAAGGCACCAGCAATCACTAAATGTCTACTGGGGAAGGAGGAGGTCAAGCAACAGAAATCACTAAATGTCTACTTGGAAAGGGGAGGTTAGGCACCAGTAATCAGTAAATATCTACTGGTGAAGGGGAGGTAAGGCACCAGCAATCACTAAATGTCTACTGGGAATGGAGGTAAGGCAGCAGCAATCACTGAACCTCTACTGGGGAAGGTGAGGTAAGGCACCAGCAATAATTAAAGGTCCACTGGGGAAGTGGAGGTAAGGCCCTACAAAACACTAAATGTCTACTGGGGAATGGGAGGTAAGGCACCAACAATCACTAAATGTCTACTGGGGAAGGGGAGGCAAGCCCCTGAAATCACTAAATGTCTACTGGGGAAGGGAGGTAAGGCACCAGAAATCACTAAATGTCTACTGGGGAAGGGGAGGTAAGGCACCAGAAATAACCAAAGGTCTACTGGGGAAGGGGATGTAAGGCATCAGAAATCAGGCAATGTCTACTGGGGAAGGGGAAGTAAGGCAACTACAATCACTAATTGTCTACTGGGGAAGGGGGAGGTATGGCACCAGCAATCACTAAATGTCTACTGCGCAAGGGGGGATGGAGGTAAGGCACCAGTAAGCACTAAATGTCTAGAGGGGATGGGGAGGTAAGGCACCAGAAATCACTAAATATCTACTGTGCAAGGGGAAGTAATACACCAGAAATCACTAAAAGGCTATTTGCTAAGGGGGAGGGAAGGTACCAGCAATCACTAAATGTCTACTGGGTAAGGGTAGGTAAGGCACCAGAAATCACTAAAGGTCTACTGGGAAAGGGGAGGAAAGGCATCAGATATCACTAAATGTGTACTGGGGAAGGGGTGGAAAGGCAGCAGCAATCACTGAACGTCTACTGGGGAAGGGGAGGTAAGGCACCAGCAATCAGTAAATGTCTACTGGGGAAGAGGATGTAAGGCTCCAGCAATCAGTAAAGGTCTACTGGGGAAGGGGCAGTAAGGCAGCAGAAATCATTTAAGGTCTACTGGGAAAGGGGAGGTAAGGCACCAGGTATCAGTAAATATCTACTGGGGAAGGGGAGTTAAGGCACCAGCAATCACTAAATGTCTCCTGGGAAGGGAGGTAAGGCAGCAGCAATCACTGAATGTCTACTGGGGAAGGGGAGGTAAGGCACCAGCAATCAGTAAATGTCCACTGGGGAAGGGGAGGTAAGGCACTATAAAACACTAAATTGTAATGGGGAAGGGAAGGTGAGGCACCAGCAATCACTAAAGGTCTACTGGGGAAGGGGAGGTAAAGCACCAGAAATCACTCAATGTCTACTGGGGAAGTGGAGGTAAGGCACCAGCAGTCACTAAATGTCCACTGGGGAATGGGGAGGTAAATCACCAGAAATCACTAAATGTCTACTAGGGAAGAGGATGTAAGGCACCAGAAATCACTAAATGTCTACTGGGGAAGGGTAGGTGAGGCACCAGAAATCACTAAATGTTTACTTGGGAAGGGGAGGTAAGGAACCTGCAATCACTAAATGTCTACTGGGGAAGGGGGAGGTAAGGGACCAGAAATCACCAAAGGTCTACTGGGAAAGGGAAGGGAAGGCATCAGAAATCACTAAATTTCTACTTGGGAAGGGGAGATAAGGCACCAGAAATCATTAAATGTCTACTGGGGAAGGGGGAGATAAGGCAACAGAACTCAATAAATATCTACTGGGGAAGGGGAAGTAAGGCAACTGTAGTCACTAAATGTCTACTGGGGAAGGGGGAGGTAAGGCACTAGCAATCACTAAATGTCTACTGTGCTAGGGGTCAGGAGGTAAGGCACCAGTAAGCACTAAATGTCTAGAGGAGAAGTGGAGGTAAGGCACCAGAAATCACTAAATATCTACTGGGGAAGGGGAAGTAATACACCAGAAATCACTAAATGTCTACTGGGTAAGGGCGAGGGAAGGCACCAGCGATCACTAAATGTCTACTGGGTAAGGGGAGGTAAGGCACCAGAAATGACTAAATGTCTACTGGAGAAGGGGAGTTAAAGCACCAGAAATCACTAAATGTCTACTGGGGAAAGGGAGGCAAGGCATGAGAAATCACTAAATGTCTACTGGGAAGGGAATGAAAGTAACCAGACTTCACTAAATGTCTACAGGGGAAGGGGGAGGAATGGCAACAGCCATCACTAGATGTCTACTGGGGAATGGTTGGTAAGGCACCAGCAAGCAATAAATGTCTACTGGGTAATGTGAGGTAAGGCAACAGCAATCACTAAATGTTTACTGGGAAGGGGATGTGAGGCACCAGCAATCACTAAATGTGTACTGGGAAGGGGAGGTAAGGCACCAGAAATCACTAAATGTCTACTGCAGAAGGGGAGGTAAGGCACCAGAAATCAGTAAATGTCCACTGACGAAGGAAAGGTAAGGCACCAGAAATCACTTAATGTCTACTTGGGAAGGTGGAGTTAAGGCACCAGCAGTCACTAAATGTCTACTGGGGAAGGGGAGGTAAGGCACCAGGAATCACTAAATGTCTACTTGGGAAGGGGATGTAAGGCACCAGCAATCACTAAATGTCTTCTGGGGAAGGGGGAGGTAAGACACCAGAAATCACTAAAGGTCTACTGGGGAAGGGGAGGTAAGGCATCAGAAATCACTAAAGGTCTACTGAGGAAGGAGTGGTTAGGCTCCAGAAATCACTAAATGTCTACTGGGGAAGGGAAGGTAAGACACCAGAAATCACTAAATGTCTACTGGGGAATGAGAGGTAATGCACCAGCAATCACTAAATGTCTACTGGGAATGGAGGTAAGGCAGCAGCAATCACTGAACCTCTACTGGGGAAGGTGAGGTAAGGCACCAGCAATAAGTAAATGTCCACTGGGGAAGGGGAGGTAAGGCCCTACAAAACACTAAATGTCTACGGGGGAATGGGAGGTAAGGCACCAACAATCACTAAATGTCTACTGGGGAAGGGGAGGCAAGCCCCTGAAATCACTAAATGTGTACTGGGGAAGGGAGGTAAGGCACCAGAAATCACTAAATGTCTACTGGGGAAGGGGAGGTAAGGCACCAGAAATAACCAAAGGTCTACTGGGGAAGGGGATGTAAGGCATGAGAAATCAGGCAATGTCTACTGGGGAATGGGAAGTAAGGCAATTACAATCACTAATTGTCTACTGGGGAAGGGGGGGGTATGGCACCAGCAATCACTAAATGTCTACTGCGCAAGGGGGGCGGGAGGTAAGGCACCAGTAAGCACTAAATGTCTAGAGGGGATGGGGAGGTAAGGCACCAGAAATCACTAAATATCTACTGTGCAAGGGGAAGTAATACACCAGAAATCACTAAAAGGCTATTTGCTAAGGGGGAGGGAAGGTACCAGCAATCACTAAATGTCTACTGGGTAAGGGTAGGTAAGGCACCAGAAATCACTAAAGTTCTACTGGGAAAGGGGAGGAAAGGCATCAGATATCACTAAATGTGTACTGGGGAAGGGGAGGTAAGGCACCAGCAATCACTAAATGTCTACTGGGAAGGGAGGAAAGGCAGCAGCAATCACTGAACATCTACTGGGGAAGGGGAGGTAAGGCACCAGCAATCAGTAAATGTCTACTGGGGAAGGGGCAGTAAGGCAGGAGAAATCATTAAAGGTCTACTGGGAAAGGGGAGGTAAGGCACCAGAAATCACTATATGTCTACTGGGGAAGAGGAGGTAAGGCACAAGAAATCAGTAAATATCTAATGGGGAAGGGGAGGTAAGGCACCAGCAATTACTAAATGTCTACTGGGAAGGGAGGTAAGGCAGCAGCAATCACTGAATGTCTACTGGGGAAGAGGATGTAAGGCTCCAGCAATCAGTAAATGTCTACTGGGGAAGGGGCAGTAAGGCAGCAGAAATCATTTAAGGTCTACTGGGAAAGGGGAGGTAAGGCACCAGCTATCAGTAAATATCTACTGGGGAAGGGGAGTTAAGGCACCAGCAATCACTAAATGTCTCCTGGGAAGGGAGGTAAGGCAGCAGCAATCACTGAATGTCTACTGGGGAAGGGGAGGTAAGGCACCAGCAATCAGTAAATGTCCACTGGGGAAGGGGAGGTAAGGCACTATAAAACACTAAATGTCTACTGGGGAAAGGGAGGTAAGGCACCAGCAATCACTAAATGTCTACTGGGGAAGGGGAGGAAAGGCACCAGCAATCACTAAATGTCTACTGGGGCAGGGGAGGTAAGGCACCAGCAATCACTAAATTGTACTGGGGAAGGGAAGGTGAGGCACCAGAAATCACTAAAGGTCTACTGGGGAAGGGGAGGTAAGGCACCAGAAATCACTCAATGTCTACTGGGGAAGTGGAGGTAAGGCACCAGCAGTCACTAAATGTCCACTGGGGAAGGGGGAGGTAAATCACCAGAAATCACTAAATGTCTACTAGGGAAGAGGATGTAAGGCACCAGAAATCACTAAATGTCTACTGGGGAAGGGTAGGTGAGGCACCAGAAATCACTAAATGTTTACTTGGGAAGGGGAGGTAAGGAACCAGCAATCACTAAATGTCTACTGGGGAAGGGGGAGGTAAGGGACCAGAAATCACCAAAGGTCTACTGGGAAAGGGAAGGGAAGGCATCAGAAATCACTAAATTTCTACTTGGGAAGGGGAGATAAGGCACCAGAAATCACTAAATGTCTACTGGGGAAGGGGGAGATAAGGCACCAGAAATCAATAAATGTCTACTGGGGAAGGGGAAGTAAGGCAACTGTAGTCACTAAATGTCTACTGGGGAAGGGGGAGGTAAGGCACTAGCAATCACTAAATGTCTACTGTGCTAGGGGTCAGGAGGTAAGGCACCAGTAAGCACTAAATGTCTAGAGGAGAAGTGGAGGTAAGGCACCAGAAATCACTAAATATCTACTGGGGAAGGGGAAGTAATACACCAGAAATCACTAAATGTCTACTGGGTAAGGGCGAGGGAAGGCACCAGCGATCACTAAATGTCTACTAGGTAAGGGGAGGTAAGGCACCAGAAATGACTAAATGTCTACTGGAGAAGGGGAGTTAAAGCACCAGAAATCACTAAATGTCTACTGGGGAAAGGGAGGCAAGGCACGAGAAATCACTAAATGTCTACTGGGAAGGGGATGTAAGTAACCAGACTTCACTAAATGTCTACAGGGGAAGGGGGAGGAATGGCAACAGCCATCACTAGATGTCTACTGGGGAATGGTTGGCAAGGCACCAGCAAGCAATAAATGTCTACTGGGTAATGTGAGGTAAGGCAACAGCAATCACTAAATGTGTACTGGGAAGGGGATGTGAGGCACCAGCAATCACTAAATGTGTACTGGGAAGGGGAGGTAAGGCACCAGAAATCACTAAATGTCTACTGCAGAAGGGAGGTAAGGCAGCAGCAATCACTGAATGTCTACTGGGAAGGGAGGTAAGGCAGCAGCAATCACAGAATGTCTACTGGGGAAGGGGAGGTAAGGCACGAGCAATCAGTAAATGTCCACTGGGGAAGGGGAGGTAAGGCACTATAAAACACTAAATTTCTACTGGGGAAAGGGAGGTAAGGCACCAGCAATCACTAAATGTCTACTGGGGAAGGGGAGGTAAGGCACCAGCAATCAATAAATGTCTACTGGGGAAGGGGAGGTAAGGCACCAGCAATCACTAAATTGTACTGGGGAAGGGAAGGTGAGGCACCAGAAATCACTAAAGGTCTACTGGGGAAGGGGAGGTAAGGCACCAGAAATCACGAAATGTCTACTGGGGAAGGGGAGGTAAGGCACCAGAAATCACCAAAGGTCTACTGGGGAAGGGGAGGTAAGGCACCAGGAATCACTAAATATCTACTTGGGAAGGGGAGGTAAGGAGCCAGCAATCACTAAATGTCTTCTGGGGAAGGGGGAGGTAAGGCACCAGCAAATACTAAATGTCTACTGGGGAAGGTTAGGTAAGGTACCAGCAATCCCTAAAGGTCTACTGGGGAAGGGGAGGTAAGGCACCAGAAATCACTAAATGTCTACTGGGGAAGTGGAGGTAAGGCACCAGCAATCACTAAATGTGTACTGGGGAAGGGGGAGGTAAAGCACCAGAAATAACTAAATGTCTACTGGGAAAGGGGAGGTAAGGCACCAGTAATCAGTAAATTATCTTCTATGGAAGGGGAGGTAAGGCACCAGCAATTACTAAATGTCTACTGGGAAGGGAGGTAAGGCAGCAGCAATCACTGAATGTCTACTGGGGAAGGGGAGGTAAGGCACCAGCAATCAGTAAATGTCCACTGGGGAAGGAGAGTTAAGGCACTACAAAACACTAAATGTCTACTGGGAAAGGGCAGGTAAGGCACCAACAATCACTTAATGTCTACAGGGGAAGGGGAGGTAAGGCACCATAAATCACTAAATGTCTACTGGGGAAGGGGATGTAAGGCACCAGAAATCACCAAAGGTCTACTGGGGAAGAGGAGGTAAGGGACCAGAAATCACTAAATGTCTACTGGGGAGAAGGGGGTGGTAAGGCACCAGAAATCAGGCAATGTCTACTGGGGAAGGGGAAGTAAGGCAACTACAATCACTAATTGTCTACTGGGGAAGGGGGAGGTATTGCACCAGCAATCACTAAATGTCTAGAGGGGATGGGGAGGTAAGGCACCAGAAATCACTAAATATCTACTGTGCAAGGGGAAGTAATACACTAGAAATCACTAAAAGGCTATTTCCTAAGGGGGAGGGAAGGTACCAGAAATCACTAAATGTCTACTGGGTAAGGGGAGGTAAGGCACCAGAAATCACTAAAGGTCTACTGGGAAAGGGGAGGAAAGGCATCAGATATCACTAAATGTGTACTGGGGAAGGGGAGGTAAGGCAACAGAAATCACAATATGTCTACTGGTGAAGGGGAGGTAAGGCACCAGAAATCACCAAAGTTCTAGTGGGGAAGGGGAGGTAAGGCTCCAGCAATCAGTAAATGTCTACTGGGGATGGGGCAGTAAGGCAGCAGAAATCATTAAAGGTCTACTGGGAAATGGGAGGTAAGGCACCAGAAATCAGTATATATCTACTGTGGAAGGGGGGTAAGGCACCAGAAATCACTAAAGGTCTACTGGGGATGGGGAGGAAAGGCATCAGAAATCACTAAGTGTGTACTGGGGAAGGGGAGTTAAGGCACCAGAAATCACTAAATGTCTACTGGGAAGGGAGGTAAGGCAGCAGCAATCAGTAAATGTCCATTGGGGAAGGGGAGGTAAGGCACTACAAAACACTAAATGTCTACTGGGGAAGGGGAGGTAAGGCATCAACAATCACTAAATGTCTGCTGGGTAATGGGAGGTAAGGCACCAGAAATCACTAAATGTCTACTGGGGAAGGGGAGGCAAGCCCCAGAAATCAATAAATGTCTACTGGGGAAGGGGAGGTAAGGCACCAGAAATCACTAAATGTCTACTGGGGAAGGGGAGGTAAGGCACCAGGAATCACTAAATATCTACTTGGGAAGGGGAGGTAAGGCAACAGCAATCACTAAATGTCTTCTGGGGAAGGGGCAGGTAAGGCACCAGCAATCACTAAATGTCTACTGGGGAAGGGGAGGTAAGGTACCAGCAATCACTAAATGTTTACTGGGGATGTGGAGGTAAGGCACCAGCAATCACTAAATGTCTACTGGGGAAGGAGGAGGTAAAGCAACAGAAATCACTAAATGTCTACTTGGAAAGGGGAGGTTAGGCACCAGTAATCAGTAAATATCTACTGGTGAAGGGGAGGTAAGGCACCAGCAATCACTAAATGTCTACTGGGAATGGAGGTAAGGCAGCAGCAATCACTGAACCTCTACTGGGGAAGGTGAGGTAAGGCACCAGCAATAAGTAAATGTCCACTGGGGAAGTGGAGGTAAGGCCCTACAAAACACTAAATGTCTACTGGGGAATGGGAGGTAAGGCACCAACAATCACTAAATGTCTACTGGGGAAGGGGAGGCAAGCCCCTGAAATCACTAAATGTCTACTGGGGAAGGGAGGTAAGGCACCAGAAATCACTAAATGTCTACTGGGGAAGGGGAGGTAAGGCACCAGAAATAACCAAAGGTCTACTGGGGAAGGGGATGTAAGGCATGAGAAATCAGGCAATGTCTACTGGGGAAGGGGAAGTAAGGCAACTACAATCACTAATTGTCTACTGGGGAAGGGGGAGGTATGGCACCAGCAATCACTAAATGTCTACTGCGCAAGGGGGGCGGGAGGTAAGGCACCAGTAAGCACTAAATGTCTAGAGGGGATGGGGAGGTAAGGCACCAGAAATCACTAAATATCTACTGTGCAAGGGGAAGTAATACACCAGAAATCACTAAAAGGCTATTTGCTAAGGGGGAGGGAAGGTACCAGCAATCAGTAAATGTCTACTGGGTAAGGGTAGGTAAGGCACCAGAAATCACTAAAGGTCTACTGGGAAAGGGGAGGAAAGGCATCAGATATCACTAAATGTGTACTGGGGAAGGGGAGGTAAGGCACCAGCAATCAGTAAATGTCTACTGGGGAAGAGGATGTAAGGCTCCAGCAATCAGTAAATGTCTACTGGGGAAGGGGCAGTAAGGCAGCAGAAATCATTTAAGGTCTACTGGGAAAGGGGAGGTAAGGCACCAGCTATCAGTAAATATCTACTGGGGAAGGGGAGTTAAGGCACCAGCAATCACTAAATGTCTCCTGGGAAGGGAGGTAAGGCAGCAGCAATCACTGAATATCTACTGGGGAAGGGGAGGTAAGGCACCAGCAATCAGTAAATGTCCACTGGGGAAGGGGAGGTAAGGCACTATAAAACACTAAATGTCTACTGGGGAAAGGGAGGTAAGGCACCAGCAATCACTAAATGTCTACTGGGGAAGGGGAGGAAAGGCACCAGCAATCACTAAATGTCTACTGGGGCAGGGGAGGTAAGGCACCAGCAATAACTAAATTGTAATGGGGAAGGGAAGGTGAGGCACCAGAAATCACTAAAGGTCTACTGGGGAAGGGGAGGTAAGGCACCAGAAATCACTCAATGTCTACTGGGGAAGTGGAGGTAAGGCACCAGCAGTCACTAAATGTCCACTGGGGAAGGGGGAGGTAAATCACCAGAAATCACTAAATGTCTACTAGGGAAGAGGATGTAAGGCACCAGAAATCACTAAATGTCTACTGGGGAAGGGTAGGTGAGGCACCAGAAATCACTAAATGTTTACTTGGGAAGGGGAGGTAAGGAACCAGCAATCACTAAATGTCTACTGGGGAAGGGGGAGGTAAGGGACCAGAAATCACCAAAGGTCTACTGGGAAAGGGAAGGGAAGGCATCAGAAATCACTAAATTTCTACTTGGGAAGGGGAGATAAGGCACCAGAAATCACTAAATGTCTACTGGGGAAGGGGGAGATAAGGCACCAGAAATCAATAAATGTCTACTGGGGAAGGGGAAGTAAGGCAACTGTAGTCACTAAATGTCTACTGGGGAAGGGGGAGGTAAGGCACTAGCAATCACTAAATGTCTACTGTGCTAGGGGTCAGGAGGTAAGGCACCAGTAAGCACTAAATGTCTAGAGGAGAAGTGGAGGTAAGGCACCAGAAATCACTAAATATCTACTGGGGAAGGGGAAGTAATACACCAGAAATCACTAAATGTCTACTGGGTAAGGGCGAGGGAAGGCACCAGCGATCACTAAATGTCTACTGGGTAAGGGGAGGTAAGGCACCAGAAATGACTAAATGTCTACTGGAGAAGGGGAGTTAAAGCACCAGAAATCACTAAATGTCTACTGGGGAAAGGGAGGCAAGGCACGAGAAATCACTAAATGTCTACTGGGAAGGGGATGTAAGTAACCAGACTTCACTAAATGTCTACAGGGGAAGGGGGAGGAATGGCAACAGCCATCACTAGATGTCTACTGGGGAATGGTTGGTAAGGCACCAGCAAGCAATAAATGTCTACTGGGTAATGTGAGGTAAGGCAACAGCAATCACTAAATGTTTACTGGGAAGGGGATGTGAGGCACCAGCAATCACTAAATGTGTACTGGGAAGGGGAGGTAAGGCACCAGAAATCACTAAATGTCTACTGCAGAAGGGGAGGTAAGGCACCAGAAATCAGTAAATGTCCACTGAGGAAGGAGAGGTAAGGCACCAGCAATCACTTAATGTCTACTTGGGAAGGTGGAGTTAAGGCACCAGCAGTCACTAAATTTCTACTGGGGAAGGGGAGGTAAGGCACCAGGAATCACTAAATGTCTACTTGGGAAGGGGATGTAAGGCACCAGCAATCACTAAATGTCTTCTGGGGAAGGGGGAGGTAAGACAACAGAAATCACTAAAGGTCTACTGGGGAAGGGGAGGTAAGGCATCAGAAATCACTAAAGGTCTACTGAGGAAGGGGTGGTTAGGCTCCAGAAATCACTAAATGTCTACTGGGGAAGGGAAGGTAAGGCACCAGAAATCACTAAATGTCTACTGGGGAATGAGTGGTAATGCACCAGCAATCACTAAATGTCTACTGGGGAAGGGGAGGTAAGGTACCAGCAATCACTAAAGGTCTACTTGGGATGGGGGAGTTAAGGCACCAGCAGTCACTAAATGTCTACTGGGGAAGGGGAGGTAAGGCACCAACAATCACTAAATGTCTACTGGGAAGGGGTTGTAAGGCACTTGAAATCACTAAATGTCTACTGGGGAAGGGGAGGTAAGGCCCCAGGATTTACTAAATGTCTACTGGGGATGGGGAGGTTAGGCACCAGAAATCACTAAATGTCTACTGGGGAAGGGGAGGTAAGGCACCTGAAATCACTAAATGTCTACTGGGGAAGGGGAGGTAAGGCACCAGAAATCCCTAAATGTCTACTGGGTAAGTGGATATAAAGCACCAGAAATAACTAAATGTCCACTGGGGAAGGGGCGGTAAGGCACCAGAAATCACTAAATGTCTACTGGGAAGGGGTGGTAAGGCACCTGAAATCACTAAATGTCTACTGGGGAAGGGGAGGTAAGGCCCCAGGATTCACTAAATGTCTACTGGGGATGGGGAGGTAAGGCACCTGAAATCACTAAATGTCTACTGGGGAAGGGGAGGTAAGGCACCAGAAATCACTAAATGTCTAGTGGGTAAGTGGAGGTAAAGCACCAGAAATAACTAAATGTCTACTGGGGAAGGGGCGGTAAGGCACCAGAAATCACTAAATGTCTACTGGGAAGGGGAGGTCCGGCACCAGCAACAAATGGGAAAAGGGGAAGGAAAAGTAGTTTCATTTGTGTGTGGGGAAAAGAGCAAAGATATGTTTAGAATGGCTTCGATTTGGATTCTCATTTTAAAAGGAGTGATTGGAAGCCATTAATAAAAACCAGGCATGTTTTTAGTTAGTCTGCAGTAGATGATTAATAAATATAACTATTTGTTCATGTCATAGCTGCTCTTGGGGACATGAAAATAACTAATCACATCTGATCAATGTGATGAGACAATACGTTAGAAAGAAAATTTTTTAAACTGCTGGCAAGAAAGTTGAGGTGGTAATTTCCATTCAGGCAGTCAGGAACCATTTTCTATACTCTGTGGATGCATCCACATGTAAGTGTGTGGAGGTCAGAAGACAGGTTGTGTTCTGAAATCTCTGCAGTGATGTTGGAGGGAGACACATTAGAAATTCATGTAAACAGGGATCCTCCCTAATGTTAGTATATACACTAGAAGACATCACAGGCTTTTAAAAATTCTTCACCATTAATAAAAACTCCCCCCCCCACATGCATACATATTCACAAGGATTTTTTAAGAGATACTGAAAAAACATAATTTATTAAGAGAAATTATACTAAGAATAATTATGAATGATTTCATAGAATCCTGGTTATAAAACTGGTCAGGTCTGATAAATTAAATTATGAATGGTTTCGTAGAGTCCTGGTTATAAAACTGGTCAGGTCTGATAAATTTAAGAATCTCAGTTTTATTTAAAGCAAAGGCACCAGGCAAGCATGAATGTTTAAACATTCAAAAGACAACAGGATAAGGTAACAGGCTGCTACCGTATATAAAGTATACATCTGATATCAGAAATCTCATAATAAATTTCATAAGTAGTATGAAAATTGATGAAAATTTAATATCACAGTACAATAAATAGAATTTAACCTGTATTTCCATACAGATTAATGTTTTATTTACATATAGATCCTATAGATCTCACATTAATTTTTATGTACATACGATTTTAGAAACCAGTGTATTTATTAGCACCCCATTTCTTTTTCTACTTATACTTCTCTGAAATAATACTTTCAATAGATGAAGCCTTTGTTTAAGTGTTCCTTGTTTTGTTCATCCTGTTATTTACTGTTTGTGAATGGCATAAGTGGGAGACTGAAGGTTACTCTGTGTTACCTTGATTTTTCATGCTGTAGGAAAAAGCTGTTCAATATGTTTTCAGAACAATAAAAATGAGGCAGAGCTGAGACTAACAAAAACATCTATTTCCCAGATGGCTCAGTGAAAGAGGAAGTAATGTTTCAAAACTGACTTTAAATTAACACAGTTTACATGAGGCCTTTGAGCTTAAAACTTTTAATGAGAAAGCTGACTTGCAATAATATTGTAAGAATATTGTTGGCTAAGACAGTATCAGTGATCTCCTTTGAATTGTGGATTAAAATAATATTTAAACATTTTTATCTGTTCTTGGTTAAGTGTTCAGAAGATCTAAGATGTTTTGGTTGCAGAAAAGAAAACTTTACCAAAGATGCAGATGCAGAATCACTAGCCATGAGCCTTTTTTCTAGCCTTCTGGAACAGGGGACAGTTTTTCAATTGGTTAACATAGTAGATCTAATTTTTGTTCCAAATATTCAAAATAGAGGCATAAATCTGTAAACAAACATTTAAAAGTACGCTAGGAGACACTGCTTCATTGGGCTATTCAAAAATCATGGAAATTACTGTTTCACAGAAAACCAAAACTGAGTAGAGATTGAAGTAAGTGCCTTGATTTAGTTAAAACAGTTGTACTATGTTTACCTGTTTAAGCATAAGGTGTGATAAGTATTGTAAGGAATAAGGATGCATACACATTGCAGACTGTTTTTCTACTGTCAACACAAAACTGCAAATTGTATGAACAGGAGATTACACCTGCCATTTAGTCATTAGACACCTAATCCTTCATTAATTATAAACATTTGCAGAATGAATATAGAAGCATAGAAGTAAACATTCATGCATTTAGTTGTGTGTAGTATCAACAAAGTGGTTTCTCAAAATATGCAATATTGATCATGTAGGATTAGATGCTATGAAGTAGAATTAGAATACGTAAGAGTTATGTTTAAAAACAAACTGCTTTGAATCATTTTTTCAAAAGTAACACATATATTTATTTTTTGTTATTTCATACACATGTTTGAGAGATGTGCTATGCATTGATTATTTACAATTTGAAATGTTTCCCTATGGATACAATCTGACAGATGCCTGTAATTCACTTGCCTTTGTAATTTTTAATTTTGAAAATGTTATCATTTTATGTTTATGGATGTTTTGCCTGCATATACATCTGTTTGCACCTACATCAAGTACCCACAGAGACTGGAAGAAGGAATCAGAGTCCTGGAAGTGGTGTTCTAGACATTTGTGAACCTCCATGTGGATGTTGGATGTACATTTGAAATAACAGTAAGATTTCTCAGCCTGTGATGTATCATGCCAGCCTCTGAGGCAAACTTTTCTTACCAAATTCTTTGTTTTGTTTCAAAACATGAAAGTTTAAAACTGGTACAAAAAGTTAAATCTACCACGTTTGAAAGTCCAGGAACCTAACTTACAGGTTATCAGTTCAATTGCTAGTTAAAAAGCAGAAGCAAAAGTGCCTCTGCACAAAGGACAAGTTTGATGGGAGAATCTATTATTCTCAAAAATCACATGCCTTATCCCTTAGTAGCTTATATATTCAGAAATTTTCTTTTTTCCTATTTTTCAAAAATTGAAAATATAGATTATTTTCAAACAATATATATTCTGCTTACTGCTTGCCCTCCCTCAACCCCTCTCAGTTCCTCCACAACTGGACTTCCATTAGAATCCACACCCTTTCTGACTCACCTCAGAAAACAGGCATCTAAATAATGATAATAATAATAATAATACAAAATAAAAATATGAAATAAACTGGATAGGATGAAAACAGAAGAAAAAGAGCGAAAGGAAAAAAGGCAAAAGAAACACATATAGATACAGATACACACACTGGAATATGGACACATTGGAATCCCATAGAAACACAAAACTAGAAACTGTAATATATACATAAAAAACCTGTAAAGTGAAAAAAAGAAGATAAAAGGGGAGAAAAGTCCTAGAAAATAACTAGGAGACAAAGAACCTCCAAAGGAGCCATTGAGTTGTTTTTGTGTTGGTCATCTACTGCTGGGCATGGGGTCTGCCCTTAAAAATGATTTGTACCTGAAGTGAGACTCTATAGGAAAGAACTAATTGTTTATCTGTGAGTGGTTATTAACCAGACAGCTTTCTGGGTAAGGGTGATGGTTTGAGTTCACTTCTCATCTGAGTGCTGGGACCCCATCTGTGCAGACCTGTGCTGCCCCTCTGCCTGTTGCCACAGTCTTTGTGAGTTTGCATCTGCATAGATTCACTTGTATTTAGAAGATCTTAGTTCCTTGGTGTCTCCCATCCCCTCTCACTCTTATAATCTTTCTGCTTCCTATTCTGCAGGGTTCCCTGATCCTGAAAGTGGAGGATTTGATGTAGACATTCTATAAGGACTGAGTTGTCTAAGGTTTCAGATTCACTGAAGATTGTCCTGCCATAGTTCTGTGTATTTTTTCCCATCAGTTACAGGTGGAAGCATCTCCAGTGGTGGCTGAGCACACACTGAACTATGAGTCAAGCAGAATGTTTCTAGGTGTCATTTTATGGCTACATTCTTTTAGTGGAAGAGTAGTATTTGGTTTACCCATAGACCCCTGGCCTATCCGGTCTTAGGTAGTAAAGTCACCCTAACCCTGTGTGAGGGCCAATATGTGCTTTTAAATGCAATGGTGTTCCTTTTATGAACATGAGTGTCCTTGTATTTATACGTATATTTAGAATTGCAATATCTTCTTGGTGGATTTTTCATTAGGTGAGTATGCAATGTCTTTCCCAATTTCTTTTGGTTTGTTTTTATTTGAAATCTATTTTGTCAGCTATTAAAAGGGCTACAGTTGCTTGTGTCTTGTGTTCATTTGCTTGAAATACCTTTTACCATCCTTTTGTCATGAGATGTTGTCTATCCTTGACATTAATTTGTGTTACATGGATGCAGCAGAAATACGAATTCTGTTTTTTAAACTTGTCTGTTAGTCAGTGTATTTTATTGGGTATTTGAGACTATTGCTGTTAAGAGGTATCAGTGGGAGGTCTTTGTTGATTCAGGCTATTCTGCTTTTGTCCTGGAGTTCCCCCACATGCACTTTTGATGCTAGTCTAGGATAATTTATTACTTGTGTATTATTGTATATAGTGTCTTCAGGTTGAAGTCACACTCCCAGAACCTTCTGAAGAGCTGGATTTGTAGATAGATATTGCTCAAATTTGATTTTATTATGCAATGTCTTATTTTCTCCAACTATTGTAAATGATTATTTTGTTGAGTATATTAGTCTGAATTGGGACCCGTGGATTCTAAGAATTAGTAGAATACAGAGACTCTTATGGTTTTAGAGTCCCCATTGACAAGGCAGGTGCCATTCTAATAGTCCTGTCTTTATGTATTATTTGGTCTTTTTTGCTTGCAGTTTTAATATTCTTTCTTATCCTACATTTTTAATGTTTTGAATATTATGTTCATGGGGAATTTCTATTTGGTCCAGCCTATTTGGTGCTTTGTATGTTTCCTGTAACTTTGACAGATGTCTCATTCTTTAGGTAGGAGTATTTTTTTTCTGTGATTTTTAAAAAATATTTTCTGTGCTTTTGACCTGAGCTTGTTCTCTTTCCTCTAGTCTTATTATTCTTAGATTTTGTCTTTTCATGGGGTCCCAGATTTAGTGGATGTTTGTGCCCAGATTTCTTTTTAGATTTAACATTATCCTTGACAAAAGAATCAATTTTTTCTCTCTTGACTTCAATGCCTGAGATTTTATTATCCATCTCTTGTGTTCTGTTGGTGATGCTCACCTCTGAGATTCTTTTTCAAGTTCCCAAATTTTTAATACCAGTGTTCCCTCTGCTCTGGTTTTCACTATTGATTGATTCCATTTCTACTTTTGTGTGTTGATCATTTTTTCTTTTTATTCCACTGTTTGTTTGTGTTTTCATAGATTTCATAAATGGATTTATTCCTAATTCCTTTAAGGTCCTTGGGCATATTCACAATAGCTATTTTGCAGTCTATGTCATGTCCTTCAGCTATATCGCACTTCTCAGTACGTGCTGTAGTAGAATATTGGGCTCTAGTGCAAACACACTATCCTGATTTTTGCTGATTGTATTTCTGTACTGGCATTTTTGCATTAGGCATCACTTTGGGATGATTATGATTTTAGATGGTGATAATGGACCTTGTGTTTATTGAATGTGTGTTCTGTTTTTAGTTTCTGCTGGCCTCTTTGCTTCTTCTGAGGGTGTGGTAGTTGTGTGTTGCCTGATAGGAAATTTTTCTTGGCTATTGATAAGTGTGGTGAGTGGGGATCCCAAGTAGATCATGTTTTTAGGTATTGGGAGTTGACACCAAGGAATGGAGAGAATTTAGGGTATCCATAGGAGGGAGCAGAGCCTGGTGTACCTACAGGAACTATGTAGATGCCTGGGATTGGGTGAAGCTAAGAAGGAGAGACCACAGCAGGTGGTCTGTTACAAAGCTGGGATGAGCCTTGCATTGGGAAGGGGAATTGGAAGAGGAGAAAGAGTGTACATAGCCTATCTGTTTCTCTGGACAGCGTGGCTTGTAAGTTCACAGAGAGTTCCTGCAGGAGTTAGTGACTGAGACAAAGGGATAGGGTCCTGAATGAAGGTTATATAGCCTGCATAATGCACAGGGAATGGGGGCAGAGCCGAAAGGGAGGCTGCAGCAGATAGTCAAATACAAAGCTGGAGATAAGACTCCTGCACTGGTATTGGAGGAGAGGAGAGAGAGTGAAGTACATATTTAGAAAATATTCTAAAATTGACTCATTTGTAGTTTTAACCTTTACCTCAACAAAAACACATAATAGGTAAGTTTACTTAGAAAATATTCATAAAATAGGACAAAGTGTTGTATTACCTTCACTTTCACATAATATTTTATTGTTACAATACCTTTTGTTACCCAATCAGATGAACTGTGGTCTTTTTCTTATATTTGTTACATTCATTACTTATTTATCAGTTACATAATCATATATTAAGCATTGAATATGCACCTGACATCAAGCTCCCCTATAGCAATACAAAGAATACTCACTTAGTAGATGTCTTACCATTATATAAAACAAAATCAATGTTTGGGAATGAAGTCAGAATATTCATTACCTCTGTGATACCACAGAATATAAAAATGTATAGAGGAGGTAATTCATGACCAACTTTAAAATCCAAGGTGAGAAGCTTGTCTACCTGGAATACTTTTCCCATAGAAATTTTTGGACAAATATTCAAACTCTGGAATCATTTTATTAATATGAGTAAGGTACAGAAATTGGTTGCATTTTGACATATAGAATTTTAATTGTATTATATTTTATGTATTCATTGTTTATTCATTTATTTAATTTTTAGAGTGGTCTATGCATGTCATATTTCACATGTGGAGGTCAGAGGAGAATTTGCAGAATTAATATTTGTTCTTCTAGTATGTGAACCCCAAGGCTCAAACTCAATCAACAGGCTTGCCCTTCATTCAAGTGATTCATCTTGTAGACCTTATTATAATTATAGCATCATATATGTTGTTATAGATTATCACATTTACATTTTAGAAAAATAATTGACCACTAAAAAGTTTTCTAAAGAAAGAACAAATTTCCCACTTCATAATGTGTCACAGTTGCTAACAATTTTACTCTCAGACTCTAGTCATCTTGCAGACAAACTCAATCTATAAACATTGAATGATAAGTAATTATATAGGGTAGCAAGAACCAGTTTAGAATTGAAAAATTTGATCAGAACCTGTTTTTAGCCTCCATATAATGTTGTGTTTCAACATTTATTTCAACTACAGGTTACTGAATATAACCGAATTAATGGGTAGAAATATTTTATATGGTATAGCCCTGTCTGCAAACAACAATTAAGAATCTCATCCTGGTTCGGTGGTATTAACCGTCACAGAATTAAACATCCTTCATTCAAACATAAATAGAAATTAATAACCACCAAAGTAACAATGTGACCCAGAAGATATCTGCTAATTTTCTTCATCATTTTTTTCCCTGTAGCCTGATACAGTGCATCTATTATAAGAACTGATCACATATGTAGCTCATATAACTGGATCCTAGAAACCTGACTTGGAGCAATGGGAGAATAAATAAATCATTTAAAACAATGTCTATCACATATACATCCAGTAAGTTTGAGACATTTTCAAAATTTTGTGGTTTTTTTCCTTTCAATTGAAAACTTTAAAAATTAAAAATTATTTCCTTATTAAAGATTTCCTGTTGGCTGTTAATTATTTTTATGTATATTTAATTTATTTTGTAATTTATACATATATGTATAATTTGTATTATACTCATAATGTATAAATTGCAGTATACATTTGTGTATTTATGTATATGTAAGCATGTGTATGTGCAAATAGGATATGTAAAAAATGTATTTAAAGTTAAATACAGTAAAAAAATTACAATTAATTGAAAAACTTTAAAAACTAAAAAGAAAAGGAGAGGTATAAGTTACTTAAACATGGGATCAGGTGACCCACTTACTCAGATGGAGACTTACCGGTAGTCTGGACACTCAGCACATCTCTCATATTCAATATGAATACAAGTATTCTATTCTCAGTAGGAGGTCTACTAATGGGAGCAGCCTGGAGGGGCATGATTATGGGATCATCTTAGGTAAAGAAGTGGGCATGGGTACCCATGCATGTACTGTTCTTATATGAAGGCCAATCATCTGTCAATATCCATAATTGGAACAGGGGAAAGCTTTGCTATTCCCACGAACCTGGCACAGTGAAGACCCTGCCATTCCTGTGCATCTGAAGGTTTGGCATCCTCTCATGGCTGTGCTCACAGAACAATACACATTCACTCAGGACTTCATTTGCTCTCTGCAATCATGTGTATTGCTGATGGTGAAGAAGAGCTCTGGAGAAAAAAAAAGCTGGAAAGAGAAAGGAAAAAAACATGAGTTAAGTAGTCTAAAAGGAAAGAGAATTGGGGGTTTTGTATAGAAAAATAGGCATCAGTGTCAGAATATTCTGTCAATATTAAACTAAAGGTGAGGTCTGAATGAGATCATTGAACATAGTGATATGACATGCAAATGAAAACTTTGGTGGGAAGTATTTTAATTGAATGATTAATAAAATATCATGATCCATGTTTAAGTCAGTGGTAGAACTTTTGTGTATGAAGCTCAGAGTTGATCCCATCAATGCAAATTTATATTATCTAACAATCTGTGGGATTATGAGTGCTTACAAACCAACACATGGATCTTTAATTTACTAAAAATGCAATTACATAATAATAATAAAATGAACAAAAATCACAGTTATTAACATAGAGATGTATTTGTGACACACCATGATGTACATAATAGCAGTTTATACAAGAGTAATGCATAATAGATGACATATTAATGACTCTTCTTTTTACTTTGCTTCCTATCTTTTCAGCATAAATGCATAGGAACATGAAAAGGCTCTGTATACCCAATCTTGCACTATTTAGCCAACCCCCTTTCAGATGTCTAATATTCTAGCAATTTAATCAAATTCTGTTCATGCCTTATGCCACTTTCCCACATCCTTGTTTTCCTTGTAATTAAAAAACTGCACAACACAGTAGGGAAGAAATTCTGTAATGTGGCATCACAATATCCTTAATTATACTACTTTATTATGTATAAGAAACTAGATATAAATTAACCACTTTAGGTTTGGGTTTAAAAGGGAGAATTTGACAGGTTGGCCATCTTAAAGTAACACTGAAAACATTAACATTTAGCATATAAATTAATTGTGTTTTACAGAACCAATCTTCTTTTGTCTCTCTCTTATTATTGTTAAATCAAATGCCTTCATGATATAAGGATTTCCTTATAAAAGCCTGTCATTTTAATCCTGGTCTTTGACCTAAGAGTAATGAAACTGGCACTTCCTGGGAAAAGTAACATTAAAAACAAAACAAAACAAACAAACAAACAAAAAACATGCAAAGCATTTCAAATCGACGGGATTGAAAACTAAAGAGTGAGAAGCTTTGCATATAAATTGTGGAGGCCTACAGTCAGACTGTCCTTCCTGCGGCTGTGGCTCATTGTCTCCTTTTATAATTTCCCTGTTTTATTTTTAATAACTGAAATTGATTCAGTTGTATTTTTGCTTACACAGCATGTATCCTCTGTTTATGTAGTATGAGTCTTTTGAGAATCAAGACTTTTTCTTTTCATTCCATTCATTGGGAACTGTCTGCTCCTTAGATCTGGAAAATTAGAGACCTTCACCAAACATTTGTTGAGTGAATGAGATGATTTTAGCCATTTTTTGTCAGACATCATACTTGACAGATTCTTCAGAATGCTCTCTTTGTAGAATGACTATGCACTTACATAATAAAATGCAATTATTTTTCTTAAAGTATCTAAACAAATAACTGGGACTAAGTAGTCTATATGGAAAATGGGTGTTAATATTTTGCAATGTTATTACCATAAGAAAAGTAGTCTATTTGTAGTGGTACAAAAGGAAGCTCAAACAGGCTTAGCAAGGTATTAGCTGAAGCAGGAAAGTTCAATAATGTCAAACTCTACCAGTATCATACTTGACAATAAGCGTAAAAATGAATTATATGTGTGCAGCACAGATCTACCAAAGGATAAGGGATTTCTCTTTTCTGCACTTAGTTTGATTGTCACCTTCAGAAATGATAGCAATTGTCAAAGTCAAAGAACAGTATTTTTCAGTGTAATTCCACTATCACCTATATCATTGATTCTCAAATGTTGATGTTCCAATGAAGCAATGGGTAATCTTAAATTGCATTTTCTTACAGAGTAGGTCTTAGTGGTGAGAACAGGACCCAAGAGTCTAAATCTTTAACAAGCTCTCAAGTGCTGTCTTTAAATTGTACTTTGTATAACTTGTAACCAGCCTAGAGAATATAACTCTTGAACAAGTTTTTCCTTCAATAATTCTTCAATAGACTTCTTCAGTTATGTATTCTAACTATGAAATAAATCTACTAGACCCAAATGTAGGAGTTGAAGGGAAGAATTTGACATGGGGGCCTGTGAGAGGCTCCTCAGGGCATTTCTCGGGTCATTTTCAGAGCAAAGGCAAGGGATTACCTTTTCTATCCCTTGTTGATCTACATTTGTTAGTCCAATGACTGCCTTTGCCATATCTTTTACATAACCCAAAAGGGAGAGTGTTGAAATTATTTTTTGAAAAAAAAAATGTTGTTTTTAGGAATGCCCTGTTTATGGTTCCCTTTTTAGGTGACCTTGTTTACTATGATTGAATCAATTGATATTACTATTTTTCTTCAAACCTCTGGAAATCATCTCTCCTATTCAAGCATCATCATGGTCATGAGATTCAATATTGATTATATCTTGGATCCATTCCTCCAAGGGTGATTGCTGATCTTGCCTTTAATGGTGTAATTACCCTTTTGCATTGTGCATTAGTATTTTCAAAAGACAGAGATTCAATTATTATTTGTCTAGCTTCTGAATTTGGTGTCCATCTATTTACTGCTGAAGATAATCTTTGTAAGAAATCAATGAAGGTTTATTTTGGGCCCTGTATAACTTTTGTAAATGGCTCAATTTTCTATCCTACCTTTTCAATTTTGTCACAAGCATTCAAGGCTGCCATTAGGCATAAAGCTAGGGTGTGGACATCATATAAAGATTGTCTTTTTATATCAGCATAATCACCTTCTCCAAGAAGTTGGTCTTGGGACATTTTAATACCTCTAGCCCTATTCTGTTGTTCAATGGTCTTAGCCTCATCCTTCCATCAGATTCTCCACTGTAATTGGGCACCAGCCTCTAGGACTGCTGTAACCAAATCTCTCCACTCTTGATGGATAATTCTATTATAATTTCACCTTGAGTTTAACATCTGCTTCACAAAAGGTGAATGGATGCCATATGAAACTACTGCTTCTTTGAATCTCCTCAAATCTAACATTTTCATAGGACTCCATTCAGCTTATACATGGGGGGATAGCTATCATTTGGCAGTTCCTATAAGGTTACTGGATAGATTAAGGTTGGCTGTTTGAAAGTCTTAGGCTGTTTCTTTGTAACCTTATCATGCAATCATGCAATGATGAGGTTGATTGTCCTTTAAATTTCTCTGTCTGGGTCTGAATATCTCTATGATCTATATTAATTCATTTAAAAAACATTTATCTTGGCATTCATATTAACCTATTTTAATGATAAAAGTGAAATTATCAAATAATATTTATAATTGACATTACATAAATCCCATCAACATTAGTTATCCTCTCATTTAATTGTTTCATTTTCAAACCATGTATCAAAACCAAATGCCTTCTATTATAAAAATGTTTCCATTTTTAATGTGAGGAAAAAACTTTTTTTTTAAAGATGTATTTATTTATTATGTATACAGTGTTCTGTCTGCACATATCCCTGCAGGCCATAAGAGGGCACCAGATCTCATTACAGATGGTTGTTAGCCATCATGTGATTGCTGGGAATTAAACTCAGGACCTTTGGAAGAACAAGCAGTGCTCTTAACCTCTGAGCCATCTCTCCAGCCCAAATTTATTTTTAATTTTGTGTATGTGTACATGTATGGGTTTCTATACATGAGTACAGGTGCCCATGGATGTGAGAAGAGGGATCAGATCTCCTGGAGCCAGTTAAGAGTGGTTGTGAACTATATAATGTGGATGCTGGGAACTGAACAGCCAGTCTCTTAACCACTGAGCCATCTCTCCAGCATTCAAACGCCTTCTATTATAAAAATGTTTCCCATTTTTAATGTGAGGAAAAAACTTTTTTTTAACTAATTCTTCCCTTTAATAAATCCCAATTGACTCACAAAATCTGCTGACGATGATAATTCAAATGATGGTGTGGCAGAAACCTAAGGAGGGGTCCAGAGAAAGTCAAAGGGAAGAAACTAAAGATCCAGCTGTCTGAACAGGAAACATTTAAAAGCAGCTAATTCCAGTGTGTCTGGAGCCTGAGCCTAGGCCTGAGCCTGAGCCTGAGCCTGGGCCAATGGCTGCAGAGTCACAGACAAGCAGCTTTTTCATGAATTTATGCCCCAAGTTAGGCACCAGATGTTGTGTGAATCCTAAATGGTCTTATAATTAAAAAAAAAAAAAAATGAAAGAAAGAAAGAAAACAAAAACTCAGAGGAGCCAGATCTTGAGGTAAATGCTGAAAGAACAGAAAGACAAAGGAACAATCCACAGTTATTCCTTACCTCAACAACTCCACAAATCCTCTGACTGAACGTCTCTGAGTCCTCATTCAAAACGGGCCCAGCTGAAAAGGGGTTTTAGTTTCTGTCTCCTCATGCCTTATATACTTTTCTATGCCCAGCCATATCATTTCCTTCCTAGTGCTGGGATTAATGGCATGTGACTCCCAAGTACTAGAATTAAAAGTGTGTGTCACCACTGCCTGGCTCTGTTTCTCTCCTAGAATGAATCAATCTCATGTAGTCCAGGGTGGCTTTGAGTCCAGATGGATCTCTGCCTTTTGAGTGCTAGGATTAAAAGTGTGTGCCACCATTGCCTTTAATAGCATCTATGTTCAATTTAGTGGATTGTTCTGTTCTCTGATCTTCAGGCAAATCTTATGAGGGTACACAATATATAACCACAAGGAGGAGCCATTCAAGCTTCTAAAAGAGCCATTCAAACTTCCAACAGTCCTATTTAGCTATGATACCTATGAACCACAACAATGACCAGCATAGCATGAAAACCCTAAGAGTGAAGTAGTGATATGCATGCCACAGTCATAACCAATATCTCTCTAATTGGACTTAAGACATTCTAACAAAAAGGAAACCATGGCTTTGGGGAACTTTTAAAGTAAATAAGGTAAAGAGACTTAGTGAAGAAAATCATTATGTAAACTATGGTATTTTTGCAAAAAGGTAAGCTTTTATTAGATGAAAAACCATCAAGAAAAAAAAGAAAGATAAGCCAAGAAGACATAAAAAGTAAGTTCTTATACTTTATGCAAAGTCTCCCTTGGATAAACAGGAGTAAAGAATTCTTTCTTCTCTATTCTTATTACTAATTAATAAAAGGAACAGAAAAGGAACCAATTAATAATGAGTTTCTACTATTAGCTATGTACTTGAAGAGGTGATGAGCTGATATCTTTTTAATTACTCCCCTTGATTCCCAGGCAAATATCATAAGGATGTTATTCCATTCTTTGTCTGACTCTTGAATCAAACACAGGATGTTGATGTTGGCTTCTTAGGTTTTGTTGAAAACCACTCTAACAAAGACCTGGATTTAAATTACAGCTACTACTTGTAATGTGATAAAATATTTCTGACTCCTAATATTCACTGAAGCCAGGTCCTTTCATTCCTCACATGCATCATTCTCTCAGACCACAGAAAACAATGCATGAGTAGAGGATGGCAGCAAAGATGGGAAGATCTTTTGAGTGTTCATTGGGTCAGTATGAGAATCAGAAGCCTGTATTCTGCTAGGAGTGGAAGAAGATTTCTTGAAAAAGGATATGCAGCAGATGAAAAGTTACTGTAGAGAAATAATTAAATCATTTGGATTTTTGAAGCCATATCTTTAGAGATTTCCTCATTTTTGATTTCAAATTGCTTGATTGTCTTTGCACAACTACCCAAAGATGACCCAGAGCTTAGAGATCTTAATTTAATCTCAAAATTCTAGATCACATGACATGGCACTTAATAGATTTCATAAAAAAAAATTCTTGAAAAATCATCCAGATAATGGAATTGGAACTAGAACATTATGTCAACACTGTCTGATATTAAAGATTAGTACTGATCAATAGAACTTTCTCTGTCATCCAGCCTGATAGCAAAAAGCTACATGTAGTTACTGAATACATGGTACATAGCTAATACATGAAGGAATTGAATTTTAAGGCAATTTCAAAAAGTGCAGGAGATTCCATTTTACTATTGTTTCCATTATAAATTTCATTACATTTGAAATTCAGTGGCTACATATGATTGAGAGCAACACAATTGAACCATATACCTTTACATTTTATACATTCCTGTTTATTATTGAATTATCTTTTCTGAAAGATATTGAAATATCTATGAATCTATTGTATATTGTACAAGCAATTTTTCCGATTAACTCATCATAATAATTTATGTAAGTATACAAATTGCAAATAATTATATACCAATAATCATCATGTAGCATCACATATAACATGAGTTTTATAAGAAAAGTAGTTGCAATTATTGAAGAGTGCTAAAGCAAAGTAATCTTAATCAGGATTAGAGGGTTCTAAATTATTAGCTTTTGCAGCTAACTAGTATTAGAAAAAGCGAATCCCAATTAACAGAGTAATAAGAATGAATTAAATTTATTCTACTTATGTGAATTCACTTACCCATTAACTTACAAATTCACTTTGCATTACCATAAGCCTTCACACATAGTTTCTTGACAGAAAGATTAGTAGTTTTCTTGGTCACATTCAAGCAGTAGAACCAGCTTTCCATTTTATATTCTTTTGAAATAAAAGAAGCTTAATAAGACTTGAGATACTTTTACATGAGAAACACAAGGCATCACACAGTTTATACAGGATAAACATTACAGTAACTATAAATCCATGACATTAGAGGGTACAAAAAAGCAAGTTCATACTCTGATTGAAAATTAAATAATAATGATTCCAATAATTTATATATTGTGTTATTGAAAGGAATGGAAAGTGACCAGTGGCTAGGAATTGATATAAGTATGTCAGCAGGCAAAGTTAAAACTGAGAATTGGGTCCAGAAATTATGCCAAAATCCATAGCCTTAGCCATTCTGAAGAAGAATAAAAGCAGAATAGTCATTATACTACTCCATCTGCTTTTGTGAATATCGACTCCTTTTACATTGAACTAAACTCAAAAATGCACTGGCAGATCCCACAAGGGATACAGTCCAGGTATAATGTGAAGAATTTGAATTTCAGATTCTTCTGGAGGAGGATAAGCCAGCAGGAGAAAATCCGGTGTGTCTGTGTAGATGTATCAAATGGATATTTATCAGATATGGGATGTGAGAGACTACCCATGTTTCTAAAAGTCTCCACTATCACTGAAGCAAAAAGATAAAAAAGGAGATTGACAGAGCAAATTATTTGCTTCATCTAATAAAACAGTCCTCGTTCACCTTGATAGAACCTCATCACTCCCAGTTGTACCCATTTCAGGGTCATTCCACAGAAAAGCCCAGGCTTGTTACCGCAATGTGAAGTGCATTGATAGAAAAATGTCACTTCTTATAGACACGGATGGCCTCCACAAAGAACAGGAACCATTTGACAGAACAAGTGAAACCAAAACTGTGCATATGCAAAAATAGAGTGATTCACATAAAATCTGAATCTGAATGTTTCAAGAAAAATATGTGAAAAATAAAAATCATAATCCATTGTTATGCTCTCATGTGTGTTACAAAGTCAGCTTTGTTTTCAGGCTGTGTGCTCACATAAGACATCATCTCACTATGCTTGCTTCAGCAGCACATAAACTAAAATTGGAATAATACAGAGAAGATTAGCACGACCTCTGCACAGGATGACACACTCAAATTTGTGAAGTGTTCCACATTTTTAAGGGGAAACAGATAAGACTTCCATGAATAAACTGGGGGTGAGCAGGGACAACAGAAGGGAAGGGATGGGGGATGAGAACTTAAGGGAATAGGATGGTTAAGCTGGGTGAGGGACAGAGTGAGAGAGCAATAAAAGAGATATTTTAATAGAGGGAGATTTATGGGGTTAGGGAGAAACCTGGTGCTAGGGAAATTCCCAGGAACCCACAAGGAGAACCCCAGCCTAGACTACTAACAGTAGTGGAGAGGGTACCTAAACTGGCCTACCCCCATAATCAGATTGGTGAATGCCCTAACTGTCATCATAGAGTCTTCATTCAGTAATTAATGGAAACAGA
Source organism: Onychomys arenicola (assembly GCA_949786405.1). Taxonomy (NCBI): domain Eukaryota; kingdom Metazoa; phylum Chordata; class Mammalia; order Rodentia; family Cricetidae; genus Onychomys; species Onychomys arenicola. The sequence goes on from OX460367.1 coordinate 27,601,632, forward strand.
TACAGAGATCCACAAGCAAGCCCCAGGCCAAGCCCTGGAAGCCCAGTCAAAGAAAGGGGAGAGGAATTACATGAGGAAGGGGTTCAAGACCATGATGGGGAAATCCACAGAGACAACTGAACCAAGCTTGTAGGAACTCACAAACTTTGAACAAACAGCTGTGGAACCTGCATGGGACAGAACTAGGCCTTCTGTATGTGGGAGAGACTGTTGTGTAGCTCGGTCTGTTTGAGGGGCTGCTGGCAGTGGGACCAGGATCTATCCCTAGTGCATGAGCTGGTGTTTTGAGCCCATTACCTATGGTGGGACACCTTGCTCACCCTTGATGCAGTGGGGAGGGGATTGGTCCTGCCTCAATTGAATACACTAGGCTTTGCTCACTCCTCATGGGAGGCCTTAACTTTTGGAAGAGGGGATCAGGGATGGGTTGGTGGGGGAGGCTGAGAGGGGAGCGGGAGGAGAGATGAGAGGGGAATCTGCGGTTGGTACATAAAATGAATAAAAAATATTCAAATTTTAAAAAAGACATCTTTTCACTTGGCTGGGAGACACACCTGCTTGGAAACCAGGTCCTGAAACAAAAAAGTTTCAAAACAAAGTGGGTGGGAGGATAAGACATTATATAGACTAGCTAACTGTGTATAACTTATACCCTGATTACAGCATATTTATAGCTTTCTCCCTCTTTTTCTAGTGAATATCTAGTCTGATTCTCACTATTATAAATCTAATATTAAAGGAAAAATATCAGAAACTTCTGTACAAAATGTCTTTCCTTAGGGAGTACATAAGAAATAGCTGAAACCACTTTCAGACTACATTAGTTTGACTTACACAGATACACAATATACATTTAGCATATGTTGAATCATATGATATATAAAATATCTACACTAATATATTTAACTATCTGTTGGTAACTGTTTAGGTGAATATTGTACATTATTTCATTATACACTTCTCATAAGGGATAATAATTTTCCATTATATAAAAAATATTGGAGTTTTCTCTTATAGATTATTTCATTAAAAAGTTTAAGTAATCTAGTGCTGTGGAATAATGCTTTTGTACACTGGTTTAATAAAATGCTGAAGTAGCCAGGCAGGAAGTATAGGTGGGATAAGGAGACAAGGAGAATTCTGGGAAGAGGAAGGACTGAGGCAGTAGATGCTAGTCCACCATCTAGGGAGCAGCATGAAACAGCACACAGGTAAAGCCATGGGACACTTTGCAACATATAGATTAACAGAAATGGGCTGAATTTAAATGTAAGAGCTAGTCAGTGGTAGGCCTAAGCTAATGGCTGAGCAGTTTTAATTAATATAAGCTTCTGGGTGATTATTTTATAAGTGGCTTTGGAGTCTGTGGGGCTGAGCAGGATCAGGGAAAACTTCAGCTACAATCTAGGCTGCATAATAATTGGATATATTCTGAAGGTTTGGGTAAGTGGAAAAAATTCAATATATATCTGATAGACTGAAAATAACAAATAATAATATTGTGAACTGTAAAAATCACAAAATGATGCAACTTGATCTTCCTAGGAGAAAGCTTTATGCAATGTATACAGACATAAAATAAAACATACAACTTTGATTACATTCAGTTCACAGTGGATTAAACCATGACTCTGGAATGAGCATTGATTTGTGCTTCATGATTCCAACAATATAGAAGAAAGTGATTAAGTATTAGTAGAAGTAACAGGATGCAGACCACTATAGACAAGCCCAATTGGCAAAATATATAACATTATAGAGCTCAGTTACAATTAATACATCTACAGCTCAACGCCTGCACCAAAGGCTCAAATATCATTGTGGAAGGGGCAGAAATAGTCAAAGCCACATGAACAGGAAATTTATTGTGAGATTGTACCTCATAGAAATGTCAGAGATGCTATACCTGTGAAGTCTCACAAACACGGCTTCCTAAATGTGACCTAAACAAGTAAGACACCAATAGACATGCTAATGTGGAAGGCAAAAAGTTCACCAGACCCCAACCTTAGACAAGGAACTACAAGTAACTACAGTAATGCTGAGAACAGGAGAAATATTCTTCCTCAAGGAAGAGTATACAATCGGTTCCCCAATACCAAATGATCATTCCTGAAACGTGTGTGTGTGTGTGTGTGTGTGTGTGTGTGTGTGTGTGTGTGTGTTATTATATATACACAAGTAACATTATATGGAATGATTTGGTTGTATTTATATATTTAAGTATACATGCACTCACCACTTTTGCATCAACAATATCTCAAAAATTAAATAAAATGATGCCATGTTTATGAAAGTTAGTAAGAGAGGGTATGTAGGAGGAGTGGGGAAAAGGCAAAGGAAAGGCAGTAATGATGTAAACATAATATAAAAAAAAAATAAAGTCACACACACACACAAACCTAGGAACTTGCTGTATGACATCTCTGTCCTCATCAATAAATACCCATTAATGAAATACAACTAACACTACCAATACAAATATTTCTGATTCATTATACTTCAAATATCCATAGATGACCTCAATACTCTATGACATGGAACCTCAGTATTTTCCTGGACCCTTGGGCTCACCAACACCCTGACCATTAATCTAAGAAGTGATAGTACAGATAGGCACTGCTCTAAAAGGGTCCAGTTGAACACAGAAGCTCTGAAGTGCCCAAGGCTCTGTACCATTAAATGTCATTTTTGTATCACAGAAGACAGAGTACTTTTCTAGTCTGCATAAATTTGGTAATTTAATTTAACAAAAAAAAAGTTTGTTGTGGAATATTAGTTTAAGATGTGTTATATTAGTTTATGCTGTGGAACATTTGTTTAATTGTGCAAACATATGTTTCGTTCTTTTATGTTGCACTTGTTTAACTCTGTAAAGCTGTGTTACTTTTTTGCATAAAACACCTGATTGGTCTAATAAATAGCAGGAGAGAGAAATGGGCAAGGCTGGCAGGTAAAAAAATAAATAAGAGGAGAAATCTAGGGAAGTGATCAAGGAGCAAGAAAAGAACGTGAGAAGATGCCAGGGGCCAACCACCCAGCCACACAGCCAGCCTTGAGTATGAAGGAAAGAAAGACATATAGAATAAAGAAAGGTAAAATGCCCAGAGGCAAATGTAGTTAAAGAGAAACAGGGTAATTTAAGTTAGAAAGGCTGGCTAGAAACAAGCCAAGCTAATGCAGGGCATTCATAAGTAAGAATAAGTATCTGTGTATTTATTTGGGAGCTGGCTGGAGGGCCCCCAGAGTTTAAAAAAAAAAAAAACCAACTACAAACCTTAATATATTAAAATGAACAAACCTGGCTCATTATTTTAACTCAAATGAAATATTTATGAACACATTGAAGGTCTTCACTTCTTACCAGTGTTCTTCAGTGAACTGATAGCATCACTTTATAATTTCAGTAAAATGATAAAGGTGCAGAGACAATGAATTCAATGGCCATTAACCAGAAATCTTTCAAGAGTTTCAAGACAAAGATGTGATGTGGTCTTGATTATTAAATAATTTAATGATATATTAGTGCTTCAGGATCAAAAACATTTGTATACTTAAAATATTCCTCTTTACTTAACTAGACAAGGACATAGTTTAGTGGTTAAAAGCAAGTCTATTATGGCCATGGCAATTTATCACTTTAAAGCAGTTGCAAATTACTGTTTTTAAGAGCAAAGCAAGTTGGTAAAGGGTAAGTCACTCATTCAACAAGTACTCATAATTTATTAAACAAATCTGTGTGTTTTGGGATAACTATAAAATTAAACTTGAATTTCACATGAAAATTTTATAATCTAGAAGATAACATGATCTATAGTTAGGCTATTTTAAAGACCTGTCCTTTTCAACTGGGCCAAAGTTTTTATAGTAGTGGTTTATTTGTGCAAGTTTCTCTTAAATGTTTACCCCTGTATTTACATACTGAAGAAGCCGTATTATATAGGTGTGAAGGGATGAGGAAGCCTTCATTGAATATGTAAAGACAGGATGAAATTCTGAGTGAATGTGTATTGTTGACTTGGGCACAGCCATATCAAGGACCAACACCTCAGACCCATGGGAATTTGAGATAGCCTTCCTTCTTCTAGTGTTAAGCTCAGAAGGGTGGAAAGCTTCCTTTGGTCTAACTGAGAATGTTAACAAATATATATAAGCACAAGTACTGAATATACCATATTGAGCCATGGAACATAGAAAATCTAGCATATATGGATCTGGAAACTTCTTCCCTGCTGGCTAGTGAAAAGTGGTGGAAAATGCTGTGTACACTTTAGTGGGAGAAAAGCAATCACCGATCTTAACCACCTCAGAACTTGCAATCTACGGTACTGACTGACCTGAGATGAATATGATCAGAACACATTTCATGAAATTCTCATAATTAACAATTATTATTTTTCAAAGACTTATGATGAGTTCTCCAACTGTCATCCCTGTTTTACTGTGGTGACATTGACATCACATGCACAGTGAATGAAAAAGAGGAGTCAGCTAATCCTCTAAGATCACTACAAAGTGAACTTTGCATGAATCTTTTTTTTTTTTTTTTTTTTGGTTTTTCAAGACAGGGTTTCTCTGTGTAGCTTTGTGCCTTTCCTGGAACTCGCTTTGGAAACCAGGCTGGCCTTGAACTCACAGAGATTCACCTGCCTCTGGCTCCCGAGTGCTGGGATTAAAGGCATGCACCACCACTGCCCAGCATTGCATGAATCTTTTATGTCACTTTTAGGAATTTTTTTCAATATCTTTTCATTCATTTAAATATGTCTTTTGTCCCTTAACTCAGAAAATGTCCCCTGGATGCCTTGTATGTTGGACCCTTCTCTAGCTTCATTCTACAGCTGTGACAACACTCTAGCCAAAAACAAGAGTATTTGAAAAGAGTAGAATAAGAAAAGCTTTTCTTACTTGGCTTATACTTCCAGATCATATCCATTATCAAGGGAATTTAGGGTAAGAGGAGATAACTGTAGAGAGCTGCATGTAGCCTCACCTTAAAGATGGTGCTGGCTTCCACCCTCTGCCTTCCCACGGCAAGTACTCTTTGTGGTAAACAGCTCCTTATTTGGCTATGGCTGGATTTGTGTGCTGCTTGCATATGCATGGACCTATGGATAGTGCCCACGTGGCTGTCTGGGGTTGGTAGCCCAGATCTACTTAAGGGCTGGGAGAGGCTTGCCCGGGAGGAGACATCACTACTAACAAGGTCCTGAATAAACTGCTTAAAGAAGAGCTCCGGTGTTGCGTCATCCTTGCTGGTCGAGGCAGTCGCAACAAGTGGTGGCCCATACGGGGAACTACCACGTCTCTCCGTGGGGCTCAGAACTTTCTGCAGTCAGGGGGTATACTGGTAAGTCCTCAGATAATTTGGGGATCCTCGACAAAAGCAGGTTTTTTGATCTCACCTGTAGATAAAGGGGGAGCGGGACAGTAGAGCCGCGACCATAGCGGACAGGTAATCAGAAAAACAAAATAAGCAAGTAAAACCAGAAGGCTGTGGCTGTTTGGTAAAGGCTCCGAGAAACCTCTCAAATTGAGGAAGAAAGGATATGCCAAGATGGGCGCTTCCTCCTCACACCCAATTTTTCTGGCTCTTAATGAGCTGCTTCTAAGAAATTGAAGATAAGGAAAAGCACCCCAGAAAGATTTCTGGAAGAGTGTGATATTGTTGCTCCTTGGTTTGCAATTTCGGGAAGTCTTACAGTGTCTTCCTGGGAGAAATTGGGAAGAGACTTAGACTTCGCCGCAGAGCAAGGCACACTTAAGCATGGGGTTAGACCAGTCTGGAAATTAATAAGAGGGTGTTTAGAAGATCAGAGACGCAGTGAGGCAGTTGAGAATGGCCAAACTGCTCTGGAAATACTGCAAGAAGAAAGATCAGAAAAGGCAACCTCAGAGAAAGCAGTACCTGAAAAGGCAGGGTCAATAAAGAATAAAGAGGCAAAAGATGAGAAAAAACATACAAGTTTATATCCTAGCCTTTCTGAGTTGGAAGACTTGGGTGCTTCCGATCTCTCCGACTCTGTCTTGGATGATGAGGATATTGAATCCGTTTGTGAGTCATTGCAACGAGTGAAGGTTAGAAAGACAAGAAAAGAGAGAAGAGGATCTAAACAGTTAGAAAAGGGCCATGAGAGTGTGGTCCCTTCTGCTCCCCCTCCGTATCCTGGAGCAATGGGGGCAGAGGGCGGAGTGTCTTTTAATCCTAGAGTATGGAGAGAAGTTAGAACAGAAATGCAAGTTGCATTCCCAGTATTTCAGAATCCTCAGAATCAGAGATATCATGAACCTCTAGATTTCAAGATTATTAAAACATTAGCAGAATCTGTCCGGACATATGATATTACAGCTTCCTTTACAGTAGCTCAGTTGGAAGCTCTGCATAGATATGCTATGACTCCGTCAGACTGGATGAACCTTGCACGAGCCTGTTTAAGTTCTGGTCAGTATTTAGATTGGAAAGCCTTTCTGATAGAGTTCACTAGTGAACAGGCTGCAGCTAACAGGGCTGCTGGTGGAGGCCAAGCTGCTTGGGATATGGATATGTTGCTCGGGCAAGGTAGATTTGCAAATCAGCAAAATGGGTATCCTATCCAGGTTTATGAGCAAATTAACAACATTGCTACCAGAGCTTGGAAGGCATTACCCAATAGAGAAGTTAGTGGTAATCTCACTAAAATTGTCCAAGGATCCATGGAACCCTTCTCAGACTTCGTAGCTCGCCTAGTGGATGCAGCTGGAAAGATATTTGGTGATCCTGATACAGCCATGCCATTAATTAAGCAGTTGGTTTTTGAGCAGTGCACTAAGGAATGTAGAGCTGCCATTACACCTTACAAAACTAAAGGATTGGAGGTTTGGATGAAAGTGTGCAGGGAATTAGGGGGACCACTAACCAATGCTGGGCTGGCTGCTGCAGTCTTACAAATTAGTCAGAAGAGGGCAGGCGGCACTGGGACTTGCTTCCGATGTGGTAAAATGGGGCATATGAGATGTAGCTGCCGCCAAGGAGGAAGTAATCAAGGGGGAAGTAACCAGAGACCAGGGAATGACCAACGCCCTGTCCCGGGACTGTGTCCTAAGTGTAAGAAAGGAAAACATTGGGCGAGCGAATGCAGGTCAATCAAGGACATTAATGGACAGCCTCTGAGGAATAATACTCCTCCAAAAAACGGACAGCGGGGCCCCCGGCCTCAGGGCTGGCAAATATATGGGGAAATGGAGGATCAGAGACAGGAAGGGAATCAAGAGCAGTGGCCGACCCTCAGACATCCCAAACACCGCGGCAAGCCACTGCAGGTTCAGCAGGATTGGACCTCCGTGCCACCACCAGACTCATATTAACCCCACAAAAGGGGGTGCAAGTAGTGGGGTCTGATTTTCAAGGCCCCCTTGACCCTGGGACAGTGGGATTGTTAATAGGGAGATCATCTACTACATTAAGGGGATTGCGAATCCATCCTGGGATAATTGACTCAGATTATACAGGTATAGTTAAAATCATGGTTGAATCACCAAAAGGAATCACTGCCATTTCCCCGGGAGACAAAATTGCACAACTTATCCTGTTACCCTGCTTACATGATTCTCACCCAGCCTATGACAAAGAAAGAGGAAGCAAGGGATTTGGATCCTCAGGGACAGATTTAACATTTCTATCTTTAGACTTAGATCAGAGACCCACATTACAGTTAATCATTAATGGCACCAAGATAATGGGACTTTTGGATACTGGGGCAGATCACAGTATCATAGCTAGCAAAGACTGGCCTTGAGGTTGGCCTATACAGGCTTCCTCACAAACATTGCAGGGATTGGGTTATGCCAGTGCTCCTAATATTAGTGCAAATTTGTTGAATTGGCAAGATTCAGAAGGTCACTCTGGCATTATGCAACCCTATGTTCTTGAACTTCCAGTGTCCTTTTGGGGGAAGGATCTTATGAAATCCATGGGCTTTCAATTGAGTAACGAATATTCCAAAGAATCCAAAAATATTATGAAAAATATGGGGTGTCATCCTAATTTTGGCTTGGGAAAATTTTTACAAGGCAGAAAGGAGCTGATACAAGCAGTACATAGGAAACCCAAACAAGGATTGGGTTTTTCCTAGGGGCTGCTGAGGAGGGTATTCCCATATCCTGTATAACGGAGGAGCCAGTGTGGGTTCCTCAGTGGCCACTCTCCTCCAAGAAATTACATGCTGCATATCAGTTAGTGAAAGAGCAATTGGAGGAAGGGCACATTAAACCCTCCCTTTCTCCCTGGAATACACCCATATTTGTCATCAAGAAGAAAACAGGAGAATGGAGATTGTTACATGATCTTAGAGCTATAAATGAGCAAATGAGAATTATGGGACCCATACAATGTGGTCTTCCATTGCTGTCAGCCTTGCCTGAAAATTGGCCTATTATTGTGGTAGACATTAAGGACTGCTTCTTTTCCATTCCGCTGAATAGCAAAGACAGTGAGAGATTCGCTTTCACTTTACCGTCCATTAATCATGAGGAACCTGATAAAAGATATCAATGGGTTGTATTGCCACAAGGCATGGCCAATAGTCCTACTATGTGTCAACTGTTTGTAGCAACTGCTTTAGAGCCCTTGAGAGCACGTTTTCCTGGCCTGAGATGCCTCCATTATATGGATGACATACTGTTAGCAGCTAAGGAGGAGAGCATTCTTCAAGTAGCATATAGCTCACTTGTAGAACTGCTAAAGCAAAAGGGACTCTGTATCGCCCCTGAGAAGGTGCAACAGAGCAAAGTTGTCAATTATCTTGGCTCTAAAATAACTAATTATCATATCATGCCACAAAAGGTAGAATTAAGGAAGGATCATCTTTGCACATTGAATGATTTTCAGAAATTATTAGGAGATATAAATTGGATAAGAGGAAGTTTAGGAATGGCCAATTATGAATTAAAACCATTTTATGATATTCTAATTGGCGATGCAGCCTTGGATTCACCGAGGCAACTAACCAACGAAGCCCGAGAAGCCTTAACAAAATTAGAGGATAGGTTACAAAGGGCTTTTCTTCAAAGAGTGCAAAATAATGATGATATTGCCCTGTGCATTCTGCCTACCCAGTTACAACCTACGGGGATTTTATGGCAAAAAGGACCCTTATTATGAATTTATGCTAAAATCTCACCTGCAAAATCAATTGAGTATTATCCTACTGCTGTAGCATTGCTTGCACAGGAGGGTATTCAGCAGTGTTTACAATATTTTGGAACATCACCACAAACGCTAGTTGTTCCTTATGATTCTACTCAAGCCAAGATATTATGTGCTGCCGTAGATGATTGGGCAATACTGCGTTGTACCTATCCAGGACACATAGATTGCCATTATCCTAAACATCCACTATTAACTTTCTTTAAAGAACATCCTGTAGTTTTCCCTAAGGCAACTGCTTCCCAGCCCATTCCAGTAACCAGTGTTATATTTATAGATGGGTCTAAGACGGGCTGTGGTGCTTATATGGTGGATTCTACTGAACCCATAAAGCATCAATTCTTGCCAGGTGCACCCCAACAGGTGGAGCTTTCAATAGTTCTTGAAGTTTTTATGGCTTGTCCGTTTGCATTTAATTTAGTGTCAGATTCTAGTTATGTTGTTAATGCCTTGAAAAGCCTTAAATGTGCAGGGCCCACCAAATCTTCTAGCCCTGTTAGCTCATTGTTTGGCCAATTACAGAAACTGATCTGGCAACGTAAGAATTCCTTTTTTGTGCAACACATCCGTGCACATACCAGTCTGCCAGGTCCATTGGCTAAAGACAATGATATAGTGGACCAGTGTACTAGACAGGAATGGATGTTTGTGGCTTCTGCCATACAACCAGCACATGCTTTCCACAAAGAATTTCATGTTAATGCAAGGACATTACAACAAAAGTTTTCTATCTCACGTGCGGATGCACGAAAGGTGGAACTAGACTGTCCCCAATGTGTCATTTTTCATCATCCTTCTAGATTAGGAGTTAACCCTCGTGGTTTGCTCCCCCTAAAAATATGGCAAATGGATGTTACATACATCTCTGAATTTGGACGTGTCAACTACGTACATGTATCTGTTGATACCTGCTCTGGAATCATTCACGCCACCCCAATGGCAGGAGAGAAAGCCTCTCATGTTATTGCTCATTGCTTAGAAGCTTGGGCAGCATGGGGTAAGCCTCAACAGTTAAAAACAGACAATGGTCCTACATATACTGGACAGATGTTTGCTTCCTTCTGTCAACAGATGATGTGCAACTTGTACATGGCCTACCATATAATCCACAAGGTCAAGGCATTGTGGAGCGTGCTCATTGCTCCTTGAAGGAATTGCTTCAAAAACAAAAAGGGGGAATAGGCTATGGCCGTACCCCTAAGGACAGACTCTCTCTTGTATTATTTACCCTGAATTTTTTGAATTTGGATGCTTCCAATTGTTCTGCTGTGGACAGAAATCATTGTCAGCACAGTCCTTCTAAAGGAATGTTGAAATGGAAAGATGCCTTGACGGGTGTTTGGCATGGACCCAATCCCGTGCTGACATGGGCACGAGGTTCTGTTTGTGTTTTCCCACAGGATCAGCAAGACCCGGTGTGGGTTCCTGAGTGCCTCGTGAGAAGAGTCATTGCCAAGAAGAACATGTCTGTGCAGACAGTGATCTCCCTGTTCATGCTAATGATGATTCGGCTGGGAATGACAGACCTAAGATGGGGGATACTGTCAGTGTTTCTGAGACCAATGCCAGTCCATCATGATGCAATATTATTCCCACAGCTATTCAGTAGTAATAAAAGTATGGATGTTCCATACCTCCCTATGGACCCAGAGGAAGCTCCTATAGGAGAAAACAGGTCTTTTGATTTAAACGGAACTCTTTGTTTCCAAATTGTCAGAAACAGATCAAATGTTTCCCCATGTGTTTTGATATATAACCAGACGGCTGGATGGTTTGATTTGCCTGGACCAGGCCCTTGTTTTTCAGCCAATGCCTCTTGGGTGTCTGGATGGTGGCCTGCTAAAGTGTTGGGAAATGATACACTTAGTCAACCAAAATGGGCCCCCTTTTGTTGGGGTCAAGATGGAGGGAACGTCTGGCCCTGGACAGGTTGTCAGTCTCGTGCTGTGATCTGGGCCAATCAAGGGAAGAGTTTCACTTTTTCTCCTGGAATAAGCACAGACTTTAATCAGACTTTTGCAGGTAGTAATTATAGTGAGCAAAATCCCTCTCAATTGTATATTTCTAATCCTTTTGATAATTGGCTATTGTGTGGCATTAATGGAAGTTGCATGAATTTAGAGCCCCTAGTTATGATTGCTGGGGGAGTGCATGAGATTAGTCAGTTTTCATGGAGTAGCTCCAAGCCTTGGGGCTCCTGGGATTCTGTGCCTAGCCCGTTATCCACGGCCATCACTGCCAGAATTGATACAGGCCGTGCGTATGACGGAGTTGAGCCACTGGCTAATATTACTTATAATCCTACTCCAGTTTGTGTGTATCCTCCATTCTTGTTTATAGTGAGCAAAGGGAGGCCTGTATCTTGCCATAATAATACCTGTTTTTATACTCAATGCTGGAATGCTTCTAAATATGATTATGTTATAATTACCCATATGCCTCGCTGGGTGCCTATGCCAGTTGATGTTCCTAATGCTATGACCCTATTTAGACAAAACAGAGATTTTGGCATTACTGCCGCCATTGTTACAGCTATTTCTTTGGCGGCTGTTGGAGCCGCTACAGCCGCCATTGCCATGAGTCATACTGTACAGACGGCACAGACCTTGAATAATCTTTCTGTCAATGTGGCACATGCTCTGGATGTGCAAAAGGTCGTCAATGCTCAAATACGAGGAGGATTGATGGTGGTCAACCAGAGAATTGACCTGGTTCAAGAGCAAATTGATACCCTCTGGCAGATTGCCCAACTTGGCTGCCAATGGAAGTATGAAGGGTTATGTGTGACTAGTGTCCAATATAATAATTTTACCCATGCTGCAGATTTATCTAAAAGGTTGTCTAGTTATCTTTTAGGCAATTGGACCGGAGAGTTTGATAACCTGATGGACCAGCTGAGGGTGGCTATTGTCACGGTGAATTCGACCTGGATGGATACCGGACTGGCAGAGGGATTATCTTCCTGGATTGCTACAGCCATGGATCACCTGAAGGAGTGGGCGGGAATAGGAGCCCTAGTAGGCTTACTGGTGCTCACCTCCCTAGTATACTTGTGGTGCATTTGTCGCATTAGGATCTCACAGAGTCGCCATGCGGCCATGATTATCCAAGCCTTTATGGCCATTGAAGCAGGACAGTCTCCCCAAGCCTGGCTGGCTACTTTAAAAGATATTTAGGCACAGGATGCAAGGCCTGCGCACTGCACTTGAGGGTACGATCCGCTGACCTCAAGAAGAGCAAGTCTGATTGCATGTGGGTTGGTACCCTAACTCCCACCTCTGTGAAAAGGGTATCGGACAGGTCTAGTGTTCTCTGGGTGGACGACGCCTGGACAAACATTAGTACATGTTCCATTTTAGCAGAGCTCAGACCTCTACTCTTGCCTGTTGCTCTGCAAAACAAAAAGGGGGAACTGTAGAGAGCTGCATGTAGCCGCACCTTAAAGATGGTGCTGGCTTCCACCCTCTGCCTTCCCACGGCAAGTACTCTTTGTGGTAAACAGCTCCTTATTTGGCTATGGCTGGATTTGTGTGCTGCTTGCATATGCATGGACCTATGGATAGTGCCCACGTGGCTGTCTGGGGTTGGTAGCCCAGATCTACTTAAGGGCTGGGAGAGGCTTGCCCGGAGAGAGATATCGCTACTTACAAGGTCCTGAATAAACTGCTTAAAGAAGAGCTCCGGTGTTGCGTCATCCTTGCTGGTCGAGGCAGTCGCAACAGATAACCACAGAGGGATAGACACTGCTTGGTGGCTTTCTCCTTGGTGTGCTTTCTGGATTACTTTGACAGCTTTCTTTTATAAGCCAGGGCCTGCCTAGGTTTGGTACTACCCACAGGGTAACCTGCCTGAATTAGTTACTTACTGATCCAGACAATCCTCAACAGACATGTCCACGTAATCTGATCTAGACAATTGATTAATACAGGGTTTCTTTCAGATGATTCTTGGTTGTATCAAGTTCACAATTAAACTAACTATCAGAATTTTCACTAGAGCTTCTGTTCATGTAATAAAGAACATAAAAGACAGAGCAGCCCATCTAAACTTGTATTGGTGTAGAAAAATCAGAGTCTTCCAAATAAATACAAAACAAATAAATAGCTACAATGTGGTCTAAGTTCTACAAAGCGAGTGTGTGCTAATGAGAAGATGTCACTGACAGTGTGGGAAATGAAAAGAATTAGCTGCCTAGTGCAGTAGAGTTCAGCGCCCTCTGGATCTGAACAAGACAGAATTGCACCATGGGAGCTGCGATGCAAGACTAGCCTCGGTGTTTAGTAGGAACTCGAATTTCTGGAGCAGAACCATAGCAAGAACAATCTGAAACAAAATTAGTCTGAAAAATGGAATAGAATATGTCCAGTGGAGTTTTTGAAAAGAGTGATTAACAACATGGTCAAAGCTCATATGCACTCACAGAAACTGAAGCAGTGTGCACAGGGCCTGCATGTGTCTGTCTGCACCAGGTCCTCTGCATATATATTACGCTTCCAGCTTGGTGTTTTCCTGTGGTTCCTAAGTGTGTGAAGAAGTAGGTCTGTTTCTTGTGCCTTCTCTTGGGCTTTTTTCCTTTTGTTGGTTTGTCTTGTTCAACTCTGATCTGCTAGCTTTTGTCTTCTCCTTTATACTATATTATATAATAACATTAAAAAAGAAAAGAGTTATTAAAATACAAAGACCTATCCAGGCGGTGGTGGCACACGCCTGTAATCCCAGCACTCGGGAGGCAGAGGCAGGTGGATCTCTGTGAGTTCGAGGCCAGCCTGGTCTCCAATGCAAGTTCCAGGAAAGGCGCAAAGCTACACGGAGAAACCCTGTCTCGAAAAAATTAAAATAAATAAAGAAAGAAATAAAGAAAAGAAAATACAAAGACCTGAAAAGTGTGGGTAACGCATCATATGTATATAACCACATGAGTCAAATCTTCAATTAACTTTTCCTCAAAACTACCATTGACATCTTTGCTTGAATTGGAACTTTTATTTGTTTTGGCTTCTTCCTTCAATACTGTCCGTTCTTTCTTTCTTTTCTTCCTTCCTCCCTTCCTTCCTTCCTTCCTTCCTTCCTTCCTGTTTTCTTTCTTTCTTCCTTTTTTAGACTTCTTTCTTTTTATTTTGACTTTCCACTTTCCACGTCTTGATTAATGGCAATGAACTAACACAGGTTACTTCATTTCTGGAAGTTCCAATAATGGGAGCTCATGATGCAGAGATTAGCTTGGGGTTAGCAGAATCTTTGTTGCTACTAGCCATTACCAAGTTCAGTCAGGCTGCAGCACTAGAGTGTTCTATATCCACCCTTCTCTGTGTGACTCTCCTGCAGTTTGGAATAAAGATATTAAATATACCTCCAGACTTATATAGGTTGGGGAAGATGCAAAGTGGTAGAAGATGAGAGGCTTAAAAATATATGAACTCTATTTAGAAAGAATGAGGATAGACAAGCCTGTGTGTGTGCACGAACATGTGTGTGTGTTTGTCTTCTTTAGAAGTGATGCACAATGAGAAATAAAATAGTTAAAAAAAAAAGAAATTTTAAAATTACTTTTTTTTTCTTTCAGGAAAATTCTCTTGTTTTCAAAATAAATGAAAAATACAATGCCATAGAAAAATCATTATCTCCATGTTTTGTTTTGTTTGTCTGAATCTATCTTGCTCCCTGGTACAAACTCAATTAGAAAATTCAGAGGTAAAGTTAGTTTGTTTTTTCTTTCTCTAATTTCCCTTTAATTCTTTTATTTTAGAGTTATTAAATCAAAATCACTTAAAATGATGACTTATGAAACTTATAATGCCTTTATATAACATTATCATTTTTCTTTTTATTTCTCTCATCCATTACTCATTGCCTCCTCTTTGCTGTGTATTTTCTGATATCTGATCAATTTTCTTTTCTAAGCACTGCTTCTAGATGTACGTCATTGATTAAGGAGAGGGTTGGGCCTCAGAAGCCAAAATAATCCCAATCATTTGAGGGATAAGCCAGGTGTCATTTTAAAAATGCTAATTGTTTCCAGTGAGTCATACACTGCCCTATAATCGTTTGTGGATCCCATGAAAGGCGAGAGTCATGGTACATCCACAGGTAAACCTCAGTCTGTCCTTAAGGTGCACGGATTGAGTGTCTACAAGCTGTCCTCTTTCCATCATAATAAATAGGATGGTACCAGAACAGACATCATGCATCACGTTGTAATTAGGTGTGCGACGTGCACACTTTTCTTAAGAAGCACAAACACAACTCATTAACGTGCCTGTAATTTGAATCTCTGCATCCTGCCTCCCTCTGCATTTCTTGCAACTTTATCACCTTTCTTCTTGATGATCTTTTCAGCAACTATAACAATCCTTGTCTGTTTCTCTCTTTGCAATGGAAAATCCTTCCCACATACCTATCAAAGCTGGTGCATTTACTTCGGCTATGACTTTCCTAGGCCAACTCTCACCAGTTTCTTTCCTGAAATGCTGTAATTACCTCTTAATAGTTCTGTCTACATTTACCTTTACACCTTCTTCCCAGTCCTTTTGTGTGTGGCTTGGTTTCTCAGTTATCTTTGAACACAGCTTTGCACTAGAACGGAAACCCTGAATCTTGGCAGTTTGTCTGAAGCCATTCTCCCCCTTCTTTTTTGCATTCCACGCACACTGGCTCCTTTTAGGTCTTTTATTGAATTCTCTCCTCCATGTATTTTGCCTGGTGTTTTTGTTTGTTTGTTTGTTTGTTTGTTTTTACTTACATGTCACAATTTAGTTGAATTGCTATATATACATAGAAGCCCTAAGTTATAAACTAGACTGGATTATAAATATCTCCATTCTTTCATGACACATACATGTTTTTTTAACAACTTCAACTTTTAATTATACAATACTAGTATGACAACATGATTCATTGTAAACATTAATTGTAGGCTATACACAATCCTAGCTAAAATAAATGATGTAAGAGTAAATAGTCTGTCACATTTAATACAATTCTTTCCATTTTTTTTGCATAGTAGAGTTTAAAATATGTTGAATTCATAAAAGGAAAAAACATGAATTCCAGAATTGAAGACTTTTGATGGCAATTTCCTAAAGATGTTTTGTAGTTGTTACTTTTATGTGTTTAACTTACTTCCTCTCTTTAAAATTTGCTTTACCACATATGAGCATTAAGCCCAGGAACCACTAAAAATGTAGATTAACACCTGTTTCTCTTTTCTCACTCAATCTATACTTTAATAGTGAATCTTTCTTTTTTCAATTGCTCAGTTTTCATAGAAGATCATTGGTAGAAAGAATCTTATTAGTTTCCCAACCAATTTAATACCTATGTCTTCTTCACAGAATTAAAGCATGGACATTTTGATTAGGAATTGCACTTATGCTAAAGCAAAGATTACCACTCCAGTCATTTTAATCATGGAATTTTTATGTTTTTTATTTATTTTTTAGTATTCCATGCACTATATTTTGATCATATTCTTTCATGTCCTTCAACTTCTCAGATTCTCTACGCTCCTCTCCCACCAAACTTCATATTATTTTTCTTTTTAAGACAAAAACAAAACCCCCACAAAGCCCACTACTCTTGAGCATAAGGCTTGCTAACCATAGAACTTTTAATGGCATTAACTAACAATATACAGATTTTCCCCAAATGTCCCATCTCAGCATTTGAATGGAGTTGTCATGTGTTTTAGTTCTTTTAAGTCATCCATATTCAGTTTGCCCTGTAACTGTCCCATTTGTCTTTGAACACAAATATCTGTGTCTAACTCTAAAAAACGGCAAGTGTTGTGCAATGTGAATTCCAGCTTTGGTCTGCCCAGTTACATTTCTCCTGTTGCCAACTGCACTCCCAGCATCATCCATCATAGTCATGAAAGGTCTAATAATGAGTCTCTCAAGCTGTGTATGTTATTTTCCTATGCACTGAATTGGTCATTTGCTTTTTATTAATGACTCTGTCCATGTACAAAAAAAAATTTTTTTCCAATACAATAGGTTTATGCCTCCCACATTTGTAGGTAGAAGTTTCTCCTCCCAGCTCCAGAATCAGGTCACATCTTTCCCAACTGCATCCCACAGCCGCTTGGTCTCAAGTAAACACACAGAGGCTTATATTACTTAGAAACTGCATGGCCTAAGGGTCAGGATATATTAGTTAGCTCTTTCAACTTTATTCAACCCATTCCTACTAATATTTTTCACTTGTTTTGTTTTGTAGTCTCCAATATTTCACATCATGCTCTCCTGCATTGTTTTAATACAGTAGTTTAATCTTTTTTTTTTTTTTAATTGAGACATAGTTTCTCTGTGTAACAGCCCTAGCAATCCTGGAACTCTCTCTGTAGACCAGTCTGACCTTGAACTCACATGTGCCACCACTGCCCATCCCTGGAGTTTCACTTTTTACATCATGAAATATACACAAATATTTCCTGATTATGGGGAGGAAACCAGGAACACATAACAATAACTACAAAGTAACCTCAATTACTTCCTTTCAGGAAACCCATTAAATATATCAATTATTAACTATGAGAAAATTTCATTAAACAATAAACATAAAGAAGCAGTTAATAATGTGGAGCTTATAACCTTAGTAACCAAGATTAAATTCTATATCAGACTCTCTTCTTCTAATATTTTTTACATTAATTGGAAGACTAATTGTATGTTAATTGTATGTAATTATAAGTGAGAATTCTCCAGTATCATTTCAGTATACACTTTCAATAAATTTTGTTGAACAGGAAAATAAAATGTTTTTCATAGGGACAAACATGGTCTCTGAGAGCCTATCAGCAGTACATCACTTGCCTAACATGCTCAAGACCCTTGGCTCCACCCCTAGCATGGAGAAGGAAAACAAGCATGTCTTGCAGCTATATAAAATCATTAAATATCTAAATTTATGCCCTGAAATAAATCTTCTATTTCAAAAATTCCCTTATGAATTGAATGTAAATATTTTATTATATATTTTTGTTGGTTTTTTTTTTGCTGAAAGCTTTTTAAATTTTTTCATAGAGTTTTTTTGTCCTTTTTGAGTAAAATTTTTTCATGAAATACATTCCAAACATTTCTAATTTTAATATCATCAAATGATTGCACAGTTCTTCTTGTGGTTTAAATCTTTCATCAATTGATTCTCCAATTAACCATGCTTTGTAAATCAAACTTTAACTTTATTTTAAATTATTAATGCTTAAAGTATACTATGAGGAAATAAATGAAGATTTTACAGTAGGAGTGAATATGCCTAAGTCAGATGTTTACAACTATATCTGGCATAAGAATTAAATAAACTTTAAGCATAATAAAAATGGATTTGGACAAGAAAGTGTTTCTCAAAACTGCCACTCAATGCGCATTTCCACATACAGTATGTAATGAAGCATGTCTTAAAACTTCATATTTTAAAGGTAACATACTAAAAAATAGTCTTCCTTTTCCTAAACATTTCTAAGACAGTACACACATTAAAGTCCTTGAAGAAATTAATATTTTTCAATTTTAAAGGACTAACTTTCAGTATTCTATTATTTTCTTTAGACAGCAATAAGAAAATATGTCATCTTATCTTTCTATTAGAATATTTCATTTAATTTAATTAAGTGTGTCAATTATTTGCTAATATACTAAGTAGTTGAGGGTAAAAATTAAGAATCTCTGCTGTGGGATGTCTTTTTATATGCTGTGAATATGTGTTGCTCTGATTGGTTGATAAATAAAGCTGTTTGGCCAATAGTGAGGCAGAATAAGTTTAGGCAGTACATTCAAACTGGAGAGACAGAGGAAGAAAAAGGTCAGGGGAGATGCTGTGAGCCGCCACCAAGAGAAGCAAGATGTGAAGTACTGGTAAGCCACAAAGCCACATGGCAAAACATAAATAGGAATGGGTTGAATTAAGTTGTAAGAGCTAGTTAATAATGTGCAGGAGCCATAGGCCATACAGTTTGTAATTAATATTAAGCCTCTGAGTGTTTATTTTATAAGTGGCTGCAGGACAGAATGGCCAGGTGGGACCAGAGAAACTTCAGTCTACCTATCTCCTGCATCTTTGAAATACTAATATTCTAAGCCCTTTGAAAGAGGTATCAATATAATCAGTACAATCATATTTTTTGTTCCAAGAATTATTAATATTATGCTATAAGAAAATTGGTAAAATTGGTTTATTCTATATCAGATTTGATAAATGGCCTGTAAATATGTTTGAACTAAAGTACTGATATGTCAGGTATGTGCAATATCTTAAGATTTTACTAAAAGATATCATTTAAAAAATAAGCACTAGTTTCAAAGAAGACATGAGGAATAATCTTGGCCAGCTCTCCATTATGATGTTTGCATTCAAGCAACATTTCACAAAGTTCCAATTCACCTGGCATGAATGGTGTGAATGTCAATGTTCCCTTGCTTTTCCCCCTTTCCCTCCCTTTTGAATCTCCCTCCGACCCCCATTTTGTGTCTTTGTATGTATGCACTTGGGATTAAACACAGGGTTTTATGAAAGCAAGAAAATGCTCTCCCACTAAACTACATTTCCAGTCCCCTTATATTCATATATTATCTCATAAGGAAACACTAATCATTTACAAAGGTATTTGTTACTTTTTTTCAAACTTTTCTTATTCCTAAAAGATACTTATTTGTTCTAGATTTTATAACATAAAATAATTACTTCTTCTTAATACAACCTTTCAAATATTTGAAGGAGGCTTCCATTTACTACTGAATTTTCTGTTTTCAAGGAAACCAATGCTTAGTTATTAATTCTTTCCTTGAAATTTTTGCTTTGTTCTCCTGTGAAGAGTATGAGATATGTCACTAGGTCTTTTGAACTGTGGGATCCCAAGGAAGTGAATGACTTTAACCAGTTACTGGCTAAGGAAAAAAAGTTTTGATTGTTCTCTTATACTCATAGCTCATTGGGAAAAATTATGTTTAGTTATACTAGGAGAATTATGATAGAGATGTAAGGTAGCTTACAAATTTATTCATTTCAATCACTACTATACTAAAAGAATGTAAGTGGAATGTATGTATGCATGTAATTGTGGGTACCTTCTCTTTAATAGAAATCCCTTTATTTCATAAACCAGAAGAATATTTCTTAGGTTATAAATGGTAATAATAGAAAATACAATTGTTTAATGTTTCAACCCAAATATGTTGAGTTGACTATAACAATAGTGTAGCCCATGCCAAAATAAGCAAAATTAAGCCTGAATCTACTTTAAATATATCATCATAGTAGCAGCCCAGGAAAGTGATCATTTCAATCATTTGAAATTTGGCTTATAGACTTAAGCTGTGGTGCACTTCTCCCCACCTCATGATGGCACATGACTTATGAACAGGAGTGTTATTTTCTAAAGTTACAGATTTAGATTGACTTAGATTTGAGTAGCAACAGCCACAGCACTGAGATTTCAATTGAACCTGATGTTAGAGCAAATTCAGTTGGATGAGATTAGTCCAGATGCATATTCTCAGCCTCAGCAGCTGTGGGCTCATTGGACATATTGCTGATCTGCTTTAAAATAATCAAACACCAAGCCTCATATTCATAAATTAATTACATTGGGAACTCTTAGAGAAGGCAAAACAAGAACTGGAGAAGAACAATGACACCAGCTGACTCCACGGCACACAATTGCATTCCCTGGAAAACAACAAGTAAAATACTTATTTAAGGAATTGGGAATAGTTAGATGGTATGAATATAATAAGAATATTATCAATAATTCTTTAGCAAAGCCCATTCAAAATCACACATTTGTATCATTCTGCATCCTGTGCTCTTAGTTGTGAACTCATAAAGACAGTTCACTCACAGATTGCATTCTGCAAGCTGTATATCCATGGAATAAAAAGGTGTGTTATTTCCAAAACACAAGTATGTTCCAATGCATGCTGGAAAACTATGTTAATTCAGGAAAGGAATTTTGTTAGAAAAGCATTATGATGGTGGCAGGACTTATTTATAAAGCTTTGAGTCAGAGTGGATTAAGGTCAACCAACAGTAATGAGAAAAAGGAGTCATTAGGGTCTGCTGGAAAATCGCAGTTGTAATAGACAGTGATAATTGCATTGAGGGATTCCTGGCTAAGGTGTACTTGCTGAAGGGAAGCATGTCTGACTCTATTTAAGAGAGGAATGAGCAGAAGGTGACACAGAGTCACAGTGTGGCTAAGGGGGGAAATCTGATTCTTCTTCCCTTGTAAAGGAGCGAGCCTGGCAACCTTCCAGATTTGAAATCAGTTTGCTAGGTGAAAAGTTATCAGTCTTTCTTGTTAATACACTTGAGGATTGTACAATAAGCTTAGGCTTTGATCAGAATACAGCCTTTTAGCATATCTGTGAGAGCCTCCACCATTTTTCTCCTTTAATATTTCCCTCTAAGGCAACATCAGAAAGCCTCCAATGGACCCACAGGAAGAGGAAATGAGAAAAGCCCCGATCTGTTTCTTAATTATAGGAAGACAAGGGAGGTGGCCGATGAAATTCTATTTCTTTCAGTGCTGGGAAGGTAATCAGTCTTAAGTGCTGAGATCTGACTAAATAATCCAGTGCTATATCTTATGCTCAGTGGTCTTTGTGTTGCCCACCAGAACTCGATGAGTTTTCATTAAGGTTAATTAAGACTCATCATGAGTCAGGAATCTTGCACTAGGGACACATCTTCAAGGTGTCCCTATCACAATTTAAATATCATTGATGCATAGAAAATTTTATCTTGACATGTGTTCAAATTCTTAAAGCCTCTTCACATGATGCCTTAAACACCTGCTAACTGCTCTCTGTTAACCTTGATTGCCTTATATTTATGGAGATATTACTGAGCCCTTCTCCAAGGTGTAGTCTTATGATAGAGTGGAGTGTGAAAAGGGTGAGATGACATGGTAGGAAGTACACTGGTGTCTTTTAGTCACATGTTTTTAGTCATTTAGTGACATGTCTTCGAACATTCTTTTAGTCACAGTGTCCTCGAGTTTGAATTAGGACTTTACTACATCAGACTAGACTACGATGTTCATAAAGATAATTTTTTCAATGAAAATCTCTTTTAATATTTAATAAGACAAATTAACAATAATGGTAGTTTTCCAGCTACTTGTCTTTCTAGGGATATTTGGAATATGAAGGTGTTCATAGAAATCTGAGTTGATAGTTTATTCTTTTGGTTTTTTTTGTATTACATTGTGTAAAGCATTGAACATAGAAATATTCGAGGCATTCATTATTTCATAGAGAATATTATTGAATTGTGTGAAGAAATCACTCAATTATCTACTCATGCTAGCTCATCAGCTTAGGTCTAATTTGGTGAAGTTTGTGTCTCTCTGTTCTCCACTGATAAATGAATTGAAACCTTTGACTCAATCCATGTTCTCTGCATTGGCTAGAGATCTACTAAAGCTCCATAACTCCTCAGCCAGCTCCCCCCACCAGCGTCCTAAAAGTTCATTTCAAACCTCTTCTTCTTTCCTTACACCTCCAGCAAGAAGTCTCCTCCCAAGAGCATTCAGTTATTTGCTTTGTTTTCACTGATGACACAGAAAAATAAGTAGAGAATTCTCTATTTTGTGTTCTTCCACACTAAAGCCAATCCTGTAACCTTCAGTGTGATCTGATTTGTGTATTTGAATGTGAACCAGATCATGATAGTCCCTAAGTGTCTTGCCACTGTAGTTATGGTACAATATAGTCCTCTCCACAGTTTACTAGGCCAAACAAGATCTTTTGCCAGAAGGCTGGGGAGATAATGGGTAAATGCATGTACAGAATATTTGTGTATGTACCCTAGCCCTCAACTATGAAACACAAATATGGTAGTGCATATTTATAATTACAGGGCAAGGGAAGCAATGGCAGGTGGATACTTGGTGATGGCTAGTCATTCAGTCTAGCCTGATTAAATGCTGCAGGTCAGGTCTGTACTTGCACACAGGTTCCTGTTGCAGCAAGCTCTATTACCTAATCTACTGTGCTTCTTCCAAGCAAGTGAGCATGTTCTGATGCCATGTCCTTCAATGTCATTTTTCTTTTTTTGTTCATTTTACATGCCAATTACAGAACCCCGTCTCATCCCTCCTCCCACTCCCCCCTACTCTTTGTACCCCCACTCCCACTCCTCATCCCCTCCTCCAAAGGGGTACATTCACCCATGGGGGAACAGCTAAGCCTGGTACATTCTTTTAAGGCAGGACCAAGCCCCTCCCCACTGCATCAAGGATGAGCAATGTGTCGGACCATAGGTAATGGAATCCAGAATGCCAGCTCATGCACCCAGTATAGATCCTGATCACACTATCAGGGGCCCCTCAAACAGACCCAGCTACACATCTCTCTCCTATATGCAGAAGGTATAGTCTGGTCTCATGCAGATTCCAGAGCTGTCAGTCTAGCAAAGGATAAGCAGACTGCAACCCACAGCTCCAGAGAAGCTAGGAAACAAGGAGCACCTTAAGAAGGACATAAGGATTCCTTTGGGAAGGGGAAACAAAGTCACTCTACTTTCTAGCTGCAATACATTTCTTACTGAAAGTTCATATAGTTCATTTGTGTCTTCCATCAAGACTCGTTAACTTTAGAGTATTTCTGCTTATGTCTCTATTTCCTAACAACACCTACTGCTAACTTGCTTATGTTACTACTGCAAGCTGGTAAAACATTATCTGGTCTATAAAGTGTCTGAGAAAGTTTGTTTTTGTTTTTTTCATAAATTTTAAGTCAATGCATCCTTTACTGAAGGATTAAGACCATCTGACAGTTATCCCATTATAAGTAAGTGAATAAATTAAAAATGCTAGGAACATCATTTAGGGAAGGCTTTCAATAAATGTAATTTCTCAGTGTTAATGGTTATTTGTAACTGACTAGCTTAATTGGACAAGTACAGAAAACAAACAAAAAAGGCTGTGATCCTCATGTGATTCAATTAGTTTTTAAGTATTTTGTAAATATAAAATTGACCATACCCCACTCAACCATTTTGCAATGACTCCCCCTGTTCACATTAGCTAGAATAGTACTTATGCTCTCCCAGTACCAGAAGACTGCCTCTCATTGGATGATGTGTAGTATCACCATGACTTTATCTGCAAAATAGATATTTACAGGAGTAAGGGAAATTAAAATAGAAAATATTAAGAGAGAAAGTTCCTTTTGACCATTGGCTAACCCACACACAGTGGTAATTTGGGGAATCCATTTTGAGCAAGGCAGAGAGGTCTGTTGTAGATCAAGGAACAGACTGCTGGGGTCTCTATTGATTTCAGGGGGTTCTTTTTTACCACATGTAATCTTGCATATCAGCTTCCTGCAGAAGCCAAGGGTTGATGACATAATATAGTGAAAGCAATAAGAAAACAGAGATCATATAATGTTCAAAGCTGAGGGGCCTTCTGTAAGGTCACTTCAAACTCAGGTAAAATTCCAGGTGGGTCACTTTTGTCCTATTTACTACAATGCTGCAAATGGAACTCAGCAGTTAAGGGCCCTTTTGTCTTTGGATCAGCTGTGCTTTGAATCCATTCTTTATCATAAAAAATAGTTAGACAGTATCTTAGACGCACACGATTCAAGCTTGAAAAATGGTTTTGATGCCAATTGTTTTTTAAAAGACCCTGTGTTTCACATGACTGCAACTTAACTGTGTGTTCACTGCTCAACAACTGCAAATCAATTGTAGATCTTTCTATTTTATTTTAAATGTCGTTATTCAGCCCAATTTTATTCACATTCACAGCAGTTTTCACTATCTATATGATTCCTGTTCATGGATTAATGAGGTTTTGTTGTTGTTGTTGTTGTTGTTGCTGCTGTTGTTTTTCCTTAACAGAATGCCTTGTTGGCTTTCTAAAGCTGATTTGTTTGTGTGTGTATGTTGGTGTGTTTGTGTGTGTGTGTCTGTGTGTGTGCGTGTGCATGTGCGTGCGTGCGTGCGTGCGTGCGTGTGTGTGTGTGTGTGTGTGTGTGTGTGTGTGTTTTGCTGTTGTTGGACTTTTTGTGGGGTTTTTAATCAAAAGAAAATGGTACCAACCTTCAAATACATAAAGGAGTCACACTGTTCATAACTGAACCTTCAAAATTCGATACCAGTTATGATATAATTTCATTCTAGTCTGAACACAGTTAAAGCTGGCCAGTGATCTTTCCCAGAGTCCTGAGGTGTGGATTAATTATGCATATTGCTTACACCTGTGGAAAAATCAGCCCACCTTTCTGTAGCTAATAAAATTAAATGTTAAATTGAGACTGCGCAGAGGTGGATTTTTCAGCTGTGCCTGCCATATTCAATCCTACTTATTTTCATGGAGATTATTGTATATTATATGAGTCAGATCAAAAGAAAATACTTTCCTGGAAATCTTACAGCTGTCCCTCTCTATAACACCATGAGGAGAAGCAGGGGGCAACTGCTGCCTTTTATCGATAGAAATGTGGCCTAGGACCCATTGCAAAACTGTAGAGAATCACACCATAGCTATTTTCCAGTCATAAATAATGATTTTTTAGGAGTAATCAGAATCCACTAATTCTTACAAGGTTTCATATCTGGCTTTCCATATTATATACTAGTATTTATTTTTGGAAGAATCATATTTTCCTTGTGAAGCAGTGCGTGGAGAAAGTAAGAGATTCTTTCGTAAGGTCTATCTCATGTTCACAGCCCACCTGCTGCTCAACATCTGTGTGAGCTTGGGGAGTCTTGGCCGCTTCACTTGCCCCATCTGTACATTGAAATCAATGAGATTAACAGTATCTGCACAGTGAAGAATAAGTGCAGATGAAGGCCCACTGTCACTTCTACAAGTTTCCCTGAATGGCTGAATCAGGCAAAATGAATGTTCACTCAAGTCAGGCCACCATTTGTGGTGTGTTCTGCTCCTCACGTATGCATCCTAACATTTTATCTATCGTCTGTCCTTACAGAGCAAAAATTCAGTCCTCTGTCATCAGTGCTTTTAAGGGAAACATATTAGATAGGATAAGCCCAAAATTCTATCTGTAGTAATAGTTTCATAGGAATCCTGCCCAGTGATAGAGTTCCTCACTAGACATTTCAGATAACATCTTCTCATTGGGATGGATCCTATCTAGATGAGTCAGAAACTAAAGCCACGAATCTGTGATGAGCACACCCAGTGACTAAGAGATCAGAGAAGTGACAACTTACCAGAGCGAGCATATTTTTTTAAGAGAGAAAAGGAGATACAAGTATAAAAGAACTCAGCACTAAAATGCATGTTTGCACTTTTACAGTAAAGAGAGAGTTTCTGCATTTAGGCTATGTCCATGGTCACCTTTGGAAAGAATATGGACATTTGAGCTGTAGTCAAAGAGAGTCCCTTTTCTCCTCTGTTGTGGTTCACTTTCTTTAGCATAGGTTTGTTTATAACTAAATACTCAGCAAATTTCATGAAAGCTAAATTAAATGTAAAGATAGCTCACAAAACACTACAATGTTTATGTTTCATGTATGAATTAAAGTAAAAGTATTTTAAATTTTGATACATTTACATTTATAATTTGGTACATTTACAATTATAAATAAAATGAAAATACATTAAATAATACCTAAGTAATGGATAAGATGTACACATGCTGTGTTACCAAAAATACAATTACTTTGAAATATATGTATGTTTATCTTGGTTTCATTCCACCTGTTTCAAAAACAACTTGAAATGGTTCATTAAATAATGACAATAAAAAAACTAAAATTGGAAAAGTCTTTAAAATGTTTCTAAACACCAATTTAAAAAATGGAGCCAGGCAGAGGTGGCGCATGCCTTTAATCCCAGCACTCAGGAGGCAGAGCCAGCAGGATCTCTTTGAGTTTGAGGCCAGCCTGGGCTACCAAGTAAGTTCCCAGGAAAGGCGCAAAGATACACAGAGAAACCCTGTCTCGAAAAACCAAAATAAATAAATAAATAAATAAATAAATAAATAAATAAATAAATAAATAAAATAAAATAATGGAGACACAGCCTTTGAGGCTATAGGCCATTATGACAGAGAAAAATGGGAACATAATTACCTAAGTATGAGGGGTTTTTATGGCTTTACCATGAACTGGTACTAACTTTCCATATTTTGTGGCTTTCTATCCTCAGCAGTAAAATGTATTTCTCCAAAATATAGACCATTTCTCCTCTCTTGTGGTGTCTCTCAGTGCCTGTTGTGCAACAAAGGGCAGAGGAGATTGAGGTGGCCATGCTTACTCCAGGCAACAGCAATTCCATGCTCCTGGATGGACACAAACACCCAATCCTTGCTGCAGAGAGAATGCAAAGACATCTTCAGACCAATGGAAAAGAGGAGGGATGGAATTGCCAGGTGGGACCATTAACTCCAAGTGAAAACACAAACCCCCTCAGAATCAGTGGCTTTCCCATCTCTGGCAGGACTAAGAAGAAAGAAGTTGGCTGACTTTGATGGCTATGCCCATCTGAATCCTCACTTTGTAATTCAGCTTAGCGCCTGGCTGCTGCCAACTGTGTGCTTGCCTTCTCGGGTAATGATTTTGTACATACCCTGTTAATTAGGCTTCTTTGTCATGTGGCCAACTCTTGTATTTTCAGACAGAGAACCAACACTAAAAAATCCAATTTTATGACTTTATATGAACTAGACTTTTAAACCAACAATGAGCTTTATCATAGCGAACATGATTAGGTTCTTCTTACCTGTGATATGGACACCTCAAAAGCTCTTATGGAAGGAACTGAAAGTACTATCAACATGACCTTGGAACTGTTTTGTACTGTGTAGTACTTAAGTCTGCCTCCACTGGGGAGTGATTTTGATGCAAATTGTACATTTAGAAACATGGATTTTAGGCATCAAAATGAATTGATAAAATTGATATAACTTCCTGTAAATTATTTTCTAGTTCGAAAAGTCCCTGTTCTGGATGTATACAAATTGCATAGAAGAGCAATTATGTGGCAACTGTGTTCATGGAAAGCATCCTTGGAACCCTTAACCAACAGTGTTCACATGTCCTGAAGTTGCTGGACAATATCAGTTAGTAAAATATGAATTGCAGAGACTGCATATGAAAATTCTGTCTCCATTTAAACAGAAAAATGAATGTTTACATGATAGTTAAGAAAAGAGTGTGTTAAAAACTGAATCTTACAGGATAATTCTAAGGATAGATCCATATCTCATACCTGAAGAACGGCAAATATATCTGACCAAAACTCAATTTTATATCGGATCTTTTATGCCTTAGATTTTTCAGGATTCAAAATATTTTCTAAGAATCTTATTTGGGAATATACCTTCGTTTGTAGCAGAATGCTTAGATGCTTTTGTCTGATGCTTTCCCTTTAAATGGAGGTCAGACATTTAATCTAAAGCATTCTTTTAAATTGTATTCATTATTAGTATGTATACAAGAGAAAGAGGGTGGTCCATGTGGGCATTCTTCTGCTACAGAGTGAATGTGGACATCAAAGGACAAATCTGTGTAGTCAACTTTCTTCCACCTTTCATGGGTTATGGGCATGGAATACACGTGGACATGTACAGCAAGTGCCTTTACCTTGCTGATGCTAATTTACTTTCTCAAACACAGCCATCATATTAGAGCACATTGCTGCATGAAACCATTTATCTACACTGCTTAACAAATTGATTTTTATTCATCTGGGATGTACTTTGAATGCCTAGAAGTCCCTTGAAATATAGAAATCTTCAAGCCAAACTGAATCCTAAAATTTGGGGATTTTTTTTAATAGCTCATATGAGCATCATGCCTTTGTTACAACAGACATCCCAAATAGACCTAAAACTCATGGAGCTACTCTTGATGTCGAAGCAGTTACAGGTCTGAAATCCTTTCCTATGAAAATCAATAGGACTTTTAATCAAAGCCTTCAATACTTTTAGGGAGAAAAAAATAATGTGCTCTGGATAATATGATATATTGAAACTTTTATGATCTTTTCTAAAATTAAAAAACAAAGCAGGAGAGTTAGATTTTTTTAATTTCAAATGAGTGCGATGGCTGTTTCTATGTGGAGTATATTCAGCATCTTATTAATTTTAAATGTGCTGAGAGATTTTGCTCTCATAAATTCAAAGAAACAAGATGACTACCATTGAAATTTTTAGTATTTTCCCTCTAGCAGTCAATTTAATGGAATGAATGTTAAGTCTTCCCTACTGAGATCATATTTAATTAGCTGTCAGTAAATTTGAATGATTGGGGTGTAGAGCTGAATCACATAAATGGTTCAATCATAAATAATGACTGTACAACTGAGTCTTTTAAGTCAAACTCTATACAACTATCTGTACATGTATATGCATAGTTTTGTGATGGCAGAGAACAAAACATATCACTTATGTATGCTCCTATCAAATTAGCATTCTTACGTTTGATAACAATCACTTCCTGATAAATTTACAGAGACATGTAACTTCCAAGTTTCTTCCCAATTTTATCAAAATTTGAAGAAAACTAGAAATTCTTTTTTGTTTGTTTGTTTGTTTACTGTTTTTTCGAGACAGGGTTTCTCTGTGTAGCTTTGTGCCTTTCTTGGAATTCACTTTGGAGACCAGGCTGTCCTCGAACTCACAGAGATCCACCTGCCTCTGCCTCCCAAGTGCTGGGATTAAAGGCATGTGCCACCACTGCCCAGCTAGAAATTCTTAACAACCAAGCAACTTAAGGTGATCTTTAAGGTAATTCCAACTTGTCTGTGGTCTGTCTGATCAATATTAAGACGAAACCATATCCTCTGATGCAAATTTAAAAATGGTGGTCAGTTCAGTAAAATTCTCCTTCTGCATTAACTCCATGATACTGATTACTCATATGCAATGAAATGCCGATCAACCTCAATTTCATTTTCATATCTACTGATGATAGGTAGAACTGATAGGTTTTTAATGCAGCCTGTCTGTGAACTTTCTGAGTATATGCTAAAGATAATATTCCCTGACTTTCATATCCACAAACTGAGTTTCCTGCTGCAACAATTTCTAGATGTAGAATCAAGGCAATCATTTTGAGGTCTGAAAAAACTCAAACTCCTGGATTCCTCTCTCTTCAGTTAGCTTCAGTGAGTCTGGAAACGTACACTTATCTTAACTTGGTGAGAGCACTGATGAAAGAACTATAATTTTGCCGGGGAGGGGGTGGTGGTGCACACCTTTAATCTCAGCACTCAGGAGGCAGAGCCAGGTGGATCTCTGTGAGTTCAAGGCCAGCCTGGGCTACCAAATGAGTTCCAGGAAAGGCACAAAACTACACAGGGGAACCCTGTCTTGAAAAACAAAAACAAAAAAACATAATTTGCCAACCATAGATCAAGTTTATCAATTGGGATGTCATTACTTAAACATCTGTACATATAAATTTTCTAATATAGGACTCAACATGACACACTTAACCTGTTGGCATATGTCTATGTCTAATCTACCATGTACAAAATTGGAGTACTTGCATGGAAAGACAGTGTATTCTTCAAACCTTAACTAGTCTATGGAGACACTTAAGAAAAGGTTTTGGTGGCCACTGTAAACAATATGAGACAAATAGCCTACACTAAGATATAGTAGCTGTTGTAAAAATGCTAAGTCTGAAGGGTTCCTCCACAGGCTGAGGTTTTTAAGATACTTGGTGTTCCATGGGTGGGAGGTCTGGTAGCTTTGGTAAGTAGAGTTTGTTGGTGGCTGGAAGCATGATGGGGTGCTGAAAGTGAAGATATGTTATCTCTGGCTGCTTGCTGCCATTTTCTGCTTTCTGTCTTGCATGAAGTGAATAGCTAGCTGTCTTCTGGCATTAGGTCCTACACCACAATAACTGCTTAAGCACATGGGACTAAGCAATCATGCATTGAAACTTTTGCCACTAGGAGCTAAGATAATTTTTTTCTTCCTTAGGTTATTTCCAACAGTTATTTTGGTTACAGTTTCTCAAAAGCAGCCAACAGTTAATGATAAACAATAAGTAAGATTAAAAATACCACATAATTCAGCTTCAGACCGCAATAGCCAATTACCCTGCTTGATGATCTGCACAACTCAAAATCATCTGATCTTCCTCCCTACAACCCTGTTCCCAGGATTTTCTACAAATGGTATCACCATCCAATTAGCTGTACAATCCAGAATTCCAAGACTTATCTTGACTGCCTTCCTAGCCTCCACCACCCAGTCTTCATTTTCATCCTCACTGCTATGAGAAAGGATGTGTCCTAAGACCATTGTGACTAACAAATTGACTTTCCGACTATACAGTATGCATTCACTCCTCTCATGGCCTATGGCTTTCCATGGGCTTAAAGACTGCAAGGAGGACAGGCTGGTGGGGCACGCCTTTAATCCCAGCACTCGGGAGGCAGAGGCAGGTGGATCTCTGTGAGTTCGAAGCCAGCCTGGGCTACCAAGTGAGTTCCAGGAAAGGCACAAAGCTATACAGAGAAACCCTGTCTCTTAAAAAAAAAGATTAATTTACCTTTAACCTTTGCCACATCTGCACCTTTTGAGTTGTTTGAGTAATTATTTGAAGAATCTGCTTTCCTCATAAGATTCTAATCTCAATGATATCAGAAACATATGTTTTACAACCTAATATCACTCCAAAGTACCTTGTACATGTGTCTCATACACAGTATCTGTTCATAAGTAATTTTTTAATAAAAATATTACATCAATAGGGAAATAAATACCAAGAAGTCAGTTAAGGCAAAGAAAAAAAAAACAAATACAAAAAACAAAATGAAAACAAAACATAAATTGAACACTCCAATTAAATAAAAACCAAGCTAGATTCAAAATGAATGGGGGAAGAGAGAACTTTGGGGGGATAAGTAGCAAATGTATAGATGTGAATATATGTATATGGTACAAAGAAAATTGTACTTCTAAACTTTTTGTGGTACTGAAATTGAACATACAATGTTAAATAACTTTTTCATACATGAGAAAATGCTTCTTAGAATAAGTGTGTAAAACATAAAGTAAAACATTTACATGAAAATTATGGAGTGTGGAATAGTCAGATAATGTAAAAGAACATTTTTAACAGCCAGTTGCCCTGCTATGTGATACCACATAGATGGAACTTAATGACATTACATTAATTAAAATAAGCCAGTCAAAAAAGCACAAATGAGGTCCAATCGATTCTTTTCAGATACCAATCTTAGTGAAATTCACAGAAACAGAAAGTAGACAGTACTTACCAAGAGCAAAAGGAAGCTGAGTGTTTGTTTAATGGGCATAGAACTTCAATTCTGTAACCTGAAAAGCATTCGAGATAGGATTTCGTGACAATGGGAATATACTTAACACTACTAAGAGATATATTTTAAACAGTTAAAATGGCAAATTTTGTATCGTGTATGTTATCACAGTTTTAAAACTAAATTGCATTTAGATGATGGAATTGCTGCTTTATTCATTTTTAAACATGACATTAGTTTATTTTTCTTTTAGTATAAGGAAAATAGCTCTATTAAAAGTGCTTGAAAAGAACAAAGGATCAGAAAGAAAGAATACATCTAAGACAATGCATCATTCTTAGTTGGGAAATCATAGAACATTAACATATGTTTGAGGAATGAAAACAAATGTAAAGATGTGTCAAAGGTGTTATTAGTAAACAGAAGTACACATGGAATTTGCCTTTGGACTTGTCTCTACCATGGTTGTCATTTCAAAGAATATTTGTATTTGGATGGATAAATTATTTCTCCAGGATATTTATTTGTGATTCAAATATTATCGCTAAAGAAAGGCCTTCAGTAAATAATCTTCTTTGTTGACATGTTCTCAAGATGGGGCTCTAGAAAATACTGCCAGCCCTACATTTAACATTTCTAATTTTACAGAGAAAGGCAGGTTATCTCAGATAACTATACCAAAAAAGAAAAAAAAAACATCATTTTTTGAGATCACCAGATCTTCAGTGTGCTAGGGTAACAGACCATAGTTTATTTCTTTTAGAATGGAAAGAAAGAGCTGGGTGGTGGTGCACACCTTTAATCCAAGCACTTGGGAGGCAGAGGCAAGTGGATCTCTGTGAGTTTGAGGCCAGCCTGGTCTACAGCGTGAGATCCAGAGCAGCAAGAGCTGTTACCCAGAGAAATTCTATCTTGAAAAAAAAATAAATAAATACATAAATAAAATAAAAGGAAGAAAGAAAGGATATAAATATGCCATCTGCACTTTAACAATTTTTCCTGCTTTGGGTCGCAAGAATATATCATAAGAACTCAGCTGGCAAAGTCACTACCTGGAGGGGTCAAGGATTTCCTCCAGTGGAAGCCAAATTCCAAGGAGCTTTTAGTGTTATTTGGCTTGTTATATATCAGCTGTCTTCTGTTATGAAAATCATGTGTGCCTTCATAGTTTTCCCAATTGACTTTTCCCTAAGAAGGGCTAACAGTGTGGACTGATCACTCTCTGGACATCCACATTCCAGGTATTTGGAGAACAGCCTCAGGAAAGGTTTTCTCTGGAATTAGCCACTTTCAAGGACTATCAGTAATAACAGTCCACATGAAAGTCTCCTGATTTAAGGTAAATGCCACAAGGAGACACTGCCTAGGTTAGGTGGATGTTAAGTAATAGTTTTACACAATTTAGCTCGGCCCCTCCTTCCTTACAGCCTTGCTAACTTTATAGACCTCTAACTCCTCACCTAACCACTTCTCGGAATATTTAGATAACCTTCTTCACTGACAGCTATGCTCAGCCAGAACCCCAGTTCAAGCCTCCCTGTAATTATCAACTTTAGCAGCATCTGGCCAGGTCCATCCCCAGATGGAGGAAAGTATGTTATCAGAGATACCTCTGTACTCTCTAAGAACAGACTTAAGCGTCCAGGCTACCTGTTTGAGAAGGCCTGATGGATGTGCCAATTAAGCTTAACTTCTCCCTTTCCCAAATCTTACCTCTAGTTCCAGATCTCCCTTTAACTATCACCAGAGGCATCTAGCTGTACACAGGTTGCCTAGCAACTGAGCACACTTTCTCCTACCCTGCAGAAAAAAAAAAAAAAAAAAAACCAGCAGATAGCTTGGACAGATAGGAGCCACAGGAAAAAAGAAGGCAGTTTTATTTTCTCCCATTGACCTAGCAACTTATAGATTCTTAACATTTTCTACTAATCATGTTTAAGACTATAGTTGAGAACATAAGATCCCTCTTCTTGATATTACCTGAATTTAGCCTTTAGTTAATTCATTTCCCCATTGGTCACTTCCCTTTGGAGTTGCAAATGATAATTAATGGTTATTACCTTTCTATGTGACTCTTATCACTTCTCCATTTGACCCTGGAAGCTGGGCTTTACACTGCCAAGGGATTACTGCTTGTAAGTGTATATATACCAGGACTTCCAGCGCACGGGGGACGGAGAAGAGAAAAGAGAATGGAAGAACTAGATGAGTAAGAACTTGAGAGAAACACACTGAGATGGGAAAGAACTAGACTGAAGGACTAGAAGAGAGTATTAGAGGAATGAGATGGAAGATGAGGAAGAGCCAGATGGGGAGGTACTAGCTGGGTAAGAACAAGATGAAAAGGACCTAGTTGAAGGAGAATTAAAATGAGAGAATTAAGATAGAACTTAGAGGGAGCAATAGATAGAGAAATCAGGCAAGAAAGGAGCTAGGCATGAGAACAGAACTGAAGCTGTGCATATAGGATGTTATGCCAGAGGAATTAAAGTAAGTGGACTATGGAGCTCGGTGTGCCCAGATTCTATTTCCAGGAAATAGTCCTCGCCGTTAGTAGTTCTCTCTCCTGAGCCCCTGGGGTGTATAATATTAAGGCTGGTCCCTCTAATATTGTACAAGATTTTCCTTTGATGAAATCCAGTTGAACAAACAGGGTTTGAATTTTCTACACCAGGATTTATGAAGTGAAAAGTTTTCTTTACTGGAGAACAGATTTAAAAGAAATGGAGCAAAGTCTGTATATGTAGAGAGGATAATTATTAAATCTGAGAGAAAAAAATGGGATGGGGGTTAAATTAAATAAAATAATGAATCGTCTGTTAATGCAACAATGTAATTTAAAGTAAGTGCTGGCACCTGAGAGATGGCTCAGCAGTTAAGAGCACACGTTGTTCTTTCATAGGACCTGAATTTCATTCCCAGCATCCACATGGTGGCTCACAACCATCCATAACTCCAGTTCCAGGAAATCTGTTGCCCTCTTCTGACTTCCGTAGGTACCAGGCTCACACATACATGCACAGACATTCATCCAAGCAAAACACAAACATAAAACAAACTTAATAATATTTTTAAATAATATTGTTGAAAAAACATTTTAAAGTAACTACTGTACAAAAATTCACTTCAGTGAAAATGGATAACTACAACATCTTTCCATGTAGGCAAAAATATGAGTGGTTTTTACTAACCTGACAGGAGGTAAACATGGCAGCAAATCCTTCTTCATGTGCAGGTCTGACAACCATTATTAATCCGAGAACAACTCTGGGCTGGTTTTGTTGAACATCTGTGCATGAGATACAGATACATTTTATTACTTTTTAAATTAGACCACAAAAATGATATTGGATATCATTAGGGCACTTCAAACAAAGCATGCTACGGCAGGTTGACCTCTGCCCTCCCCTCCTATATTCCCCTGCCTCACCCTACCACATCCTTTCCCTTCCCTCCATCCCCTTTCTGTTTACATGTCACTTGTTCTTCTGCCTTTTCCTTCTTAAATAGCAGATTTCACCCTGTTTTCTAGGTATTTAGACTTCACCAACATTTATATCTATTCATATACATCCATATATGCATTGTAAGCTAGAATGCACATGTGAGAGAGAACACATGGCATTTGTCTTTCAATTTTTTCTTCACCTTGACTTAATAAAAGAATTTCCAGATCCATCT
Organism: Onychomys arenicola; assembly: GCA_949786405.1. Lineage (NCBI taxonomy): Eukaryota > Metazoa > Chordata > Mammalia > Rodentia > Cricetidae > Onychomys > Onychomys arenicola. The sequence continues at coordinate 27,637,706 of OX460367.1, forward strand.
ATTTTTTCTATATAGAAAAATAAAATTCCATTGTGCATTTAGCCTACATTTTCATTATCTAATTATCTGTTCATAGGCATCTAACCTGCTTCCATTTCTTGATATTGTGAATAGAGAATTGTTTAAATAAATATAAAAGAGTAAATAATTAGTTTCTGATTTATGAGAGCCAGATCTCAAACAAAAGACAATGCTGTTGTTTATTTTATTTTTTTTTTTTTCTGGACAGATTCAGACTAAGGGATTTTGTGTCTAAAAATACATTTGAATTTGATAGTCCTTGGGAAGAGTATAGTGAACTTGAGGAGCTTTCTGGTCAAATTGGTATGAAGTGAGGAGAAGGCAGAGCACAGTGGGCAAGTTTCTCAGCCCTCCTGTTGGGAGTTATCTGTAAGTACATTGGATGTTCTAAGAAGAAAAATATTTTTTTTCTTTGGTTGCTATAAGTTAGTGGTCAAAACTGAAAATATTATTTCAAAATACATTTTAAAATAAATTATCTTACTTGGTAAGGGGATTAAGAATGATCCTGGTCTTAGGCACTGTCTTCAAAGACCGAGCATTATTAATTCTATGTGAAGCACCAGAGTTAGTAAGAGTGTCTTTGTGGGGATTACTGGTTAGTAACAAAGACAGACATAATAAAGAACTAATTTTAATATTGATTTTATAATATTTATTGTAAAAAAGTTGATTGAAAATAAGAAAATAAATTGGAGACCTTTCATAGGTTAATATTAGTGTTGTTTTCAGCTTTCTTCTAGAGGCCAATGTACTTAAACAGGAATATTTATGATTTAAATATTTCATTCTCCTTAGGGGATCTTCTCAAAGTCCCATGTTCTCTGGTGGTTTGCCTGCTCTACTTTTTCCTTTGGCTCAGACCTGAAACCTAAATTTCCCATTTCCTTCCCCTTCTTTAGATCTTGCATTCAGGAATCAAGCACCATGTTGATTAAATGCATAATCTCCTGTTTTTCTTCCAAACCTATATTCATCCATTAAGTATATTTTAATATTTTAAGAGATATTAGCATTGATAAATGGAGTTTTGTGGCAGAGTGGGAGCATAGGGTCAACTTTAATTTCACAACAATAATAACAACAAAATGGGTATTGATGGACAAGGAGAAAAGGAGGAGCCTAGGTGGGCAGAATATTCCTGCAGGGAACTATTAGAGAAGAGGAAAACCTAGCCAATTGACAGATTTTTGTTGAAATTAGGCAATGTGAAATGAATGGGAGATGAACCTTGTGAATCAGGCCTGTGGATACCTTGCACTCAGGATAAATCATGGTCCCACTGCCAGAGGCTCCCAAAACAGATCTAGCCACATAACTGTCACCCACATTCAGAGGGTCTAGTTCAGACCCTGACAGGCCAGAGTCTATGAGCTCCCACAAGCTTAGGTCAGTTGACTCTTTACATTCTTGAATAAATTTTAGATCTGGATTCATTAGATTTTTAGTTGATTGTTTGAATAGTTGCAACAAGAATGGCATTTAGCTAAGATCACTTTCACATTTCTTTGAATATTTTTCTAAGAATCTCAAATTGGACTTGTGAAAAGTCTTTAGGGCTAGAGATCAAAGATAAATTGACCATCAAATTTAGTAATCTCTTTTTATGCCACTCTACATTTCAAAAAAAAGTCTGCATTTTAAACGTTTCTCTTAAAAGTCAAAAGAATAGATCTTTTAAAAAGATTTTCCAGTTCAAAACAAGAATATTTAAAATTAATTATTATCCATTCAAAATGAATGGATATCTGGTTTGATGGCTTTTTTAAAGATTTAGACATAAGATTATTTGAGAGTTGGTAAGTTTTGAACATTTGGTTAAATAAGATTATAGGCTTGATGAAACCATGTTTAAGCTCTCTTAAATGATATTGTATCATTATTTCATGATTAGGCCACTTAAGACAAGGAAAAATATTCTATAATCTCCTATTAAGAGCAGATCAGAATTCTAAGGAAGATCTTATTTGGACAGTCAGAAGACAAAATTCTAGGTTTACTTCAATGCAGTTTTGATATTTAGACTCATTCAAAATGAAAATAAATGAATCCATATTTATTTATATTATCAGGTCAGAAATAGATATCAGACATGACTATAGGAGATAAAATATGTATTTCATACAGAATTTACAACTTTCTCATCTTCATTATGCTTTATTACCTCCTATAGTTTTTTATCTTTGTCAAATAAGCAGTCATTGTACATTAAACTTTATTACTTTGTATTGTTAGTTTTTCTACAAAAAAGGACTTTCCCTATATTGCCTGCCATTTTGTATATTTTTCATATCAAAATTTCTCCTCATTACCACAATTTTTGTAATTATTAGTAACTACTGCTTATGTTAGTGTAGTAGACACTACGAATGATCACAGGCTCATATAATCATTTGAATCCCAGTCGGCAGAACTGTTTAGGAAGGATTAGCTGGAAGAGGTGTGTCACTAGTGGTGGGTTTTGAGGTTTCAAAAGACTCAATCATTCCTTAGTTAGCGATCTTTATCTGCCTTCTGCTTGTGGGTCTGACATGTGAGATCCTGGCTCTTTGTCCAGCTGTCTTTAAGCTTGCCTACACTCAGCTGTCATAGACTCTAACCTTCTAAAACTGTAAGCTAAATTAAATATTTTCATTTGTAAGTTGTCATGATAATGCTGTTTGATCATAGCAATAATACACTTAACATAATTCCTTAAGCAAACTGAAACTCTTTAATGGCATATATAAGAAGCAGGATCAGAGTAGAGAAGTGAAGAGCTTTAGAAAAAGGGACGGGGGAAAACAAACAAACAAAAACAAAGAAACAAACAAAAAACACTTGTTTCAAGGGAGGAATTAGAGAAAAGTACACACTCAAGATAGTCAAGGGAACACTTCTTGTCCTGGGGGTCATGAAGTGAATTCCCAATCAAAATATTGATCAAGTGAGAAAGAATTACATCAAAAATAGTATGTCTACAGGCTCCACTGCGGATGGAGAGCCAGGAAGAAAGTTTCCCTACTTAGAATTCAGGGACTAAACCCTATCCCCCACCAGGAGCGCAACTGAAGAACTTGTATTTACTTGCTGCTGAAGCCTGGAGCTGTCTCCTAGCTTCCCCAAGTAGACTCATAGCCATAGCACTCCAAAACTCATCAACTCTTACCAGTTTCAGTGGACATTTGTCTGGAGCAGAGCTTCAGGAGTCTGACTTATTGATGGGTGGCTTTGTTGAAAAGACCCTATTAGCAATGTTTGGTTGAAAAATGAAGGGTTTTGTGGAGTTTCTTTGAACTAGAGGGTGATAAAGGGCACGATAGGATGTAACAGTCATTAGAGAAGACAGAGATAATGAGTACTCAAATCAAGATAAGGAACCATCTAGAACATACAAAAAGGGATGGTGCCTTCTCGTCATTGTCCACATTTCAAGGACAAGGAATGTCTTCATAAGAAGTGTAGACAGTGTGTTCAGCTCACTTATCCAATTGTTTTGTTCAGAATTGTATTTATAAAGCATATAATGATGATACAAACTCTATTTCTATTTTAATCCATTATCTACCACAATTTATATACCAAATCTTCTGCTAATAATCATTTAAGACAATATTAGTATATCTGAAACTGTAAAATGAAGTGGCATGGTCTTTTTCAGCTATTAATCCAAAGTTAGCATCTTAACATATTAATAACTTTAAATTGATAATGATGTTATTTTGAGAAAAGTAACTAAATTAGACAAGAATAATTGGAAAATTGTAATTGTGACACTTTTATTGGACATTACCATTTTAATAGATAATATCTGTCTTTTATTCATAGAAATCTAGCTCACTTTAATTTATACTAATCCTCAGGTTCTACTCATCTCAAATTGTTATTTAAATTCACATCATTGTTCTTTGGTTGCTGTGCACCTTTTATATATGTAACTTCCACTCCATTATTAGATGAGCTAATAAATTAACATATCTCTACTTCCCTTGTGGAGAATTTATTTACTTCATTACTCTGAATCCAGTGAGAGTTTAACACTGTATCAAAAACACAGATGTTGTTTGGGATCTAGTAATGTACTTTATGTGAGCAGTAAAAGGACCAAGCAGATGCCATGACAGGATGCTCAGTCTTCTCTCAGAGATCAGGCCTCAATTTCAGTTTCCTGAGACTTGAGCAAGCAGTCTGGGAGGGCTGTGAACTAAAGACAAATAGTCCCTGCAGTAGCTCCCTTTCTACACATACTCTGACTGCTCAAAGTTCAGCCAGTTGTTTACTGTCTGGGACCCCTCATCAACTTAGAGCTACGTGCGTGAATCAAGGACAGAACCTGGACCACTGAGCCAGCCCCCACAGTCAGCATGTGCAAGGCCAGCCAGCCCCAATGGCAGCTCAAGGACAAAGCCTGGGACTTGTCCCGGACTGCCCCCAAAATGATAATTGTAACCCCCAACCAGTAAGTTCAAAGGTTACATACCCTCACCCATTTAAAAGAGAACAGAGACCTTCAAAAATAAAAATAAACTGCCAGGTGTTGGTGCACGCCTTTAATCCCAGCACTCAGGAGGCAGAGGCAGGCAGATCTTTGTGAGTTTGAGGCCATCCTGGGCTACAGAGTGAGATCCAGGAAAGGCACAAAGCTACACAGAGAAACCCTGTCTTGAAAAACCAAAAAATAAAAGTAAAAAAATTTTAAAAAAGTAAATAAAAACAAACCAATCTCAGTTGAACCCAAGCCAAAATCCCAACCGCCCTGAAGGGCTTGTGGTTTTTGCCTTTAAATAGCTAGCCTCATTGTATTGGGTGTAGGAATGAGTTCCCTGTCTAGGCTTGTATCCACAGAATAACCTTGCTGTTGCATTCTGGACATCCAGTCTTTGGTGGTCTCTTTGGGGTCATGATCTGGGTATAACAAGCAGGTTTGTTTTTTTTTTTTAAGTTTTAAAAAGATTTGTGATTGTAAGACTTACTTGAGATGAGTTAGAATTAATGAAAAGGCAACTGGGAATAAACTGTTAAAAATCCCAGGGCTCGGTTCTTGGATCTTGGTTAGATATTCTTTCAGAGACTTGGATACAGCTATAATGTAATTCAATTTCAGCTCAGACTCCAATGTGTGAATTTTACATAGAGAAAGAAAATGAACTGGCAAGATTAAAGTATCTAATCAATATCTCTTCTTGAACTAGTCACTGAAAGCTTGACATGTTTGGTACGTGTCATATTGCACATTTATCATAAATGCTCAATGTACATTAGCTGAGGCAATATATAAAAGGTGGCAAAAGTGGAGTGGACAAAAAGCTGTCTCCATGGAAACCACCAAATAAACATACTTTATACCTAATAGATATTTTAAGAGAATATTTCATTAAAAAATGGTGAGGTTGATATGCTGCTACTCTACTTTATCTAAATAACAACACACAGCTGAGAACAAAGCAAACTGTGCTTAAGAATTGCAGATAGCTGCTAATTCTTTCTGAGGAAATGTCCAAGCCTTTCATCCACCACTACCCTCCAGCAAAAACTTTAAATACATGATTAGATTTCCCTCCCAGGGATCTCAGCTTGCACATGTATAAAGAGCAGTAATAAAATAATCAGAGGTTGGGAACTCCATCCAGCCATTCTATTTACCCATAATAATGTACCATGGAAGTTCATTGTGTGTGGTGACAGAGGCTTTCCTAAGCAGCACTGTTTAACCTGTGTTTATTGAAGCCGACTGAGTTGAAAATCAACTGGATTTTGTAAAAGGGAACTTTAAATGTAAATCACAATGGTAACATTGCTGGCTGGCATAGCCATTGCCGAACTGAAAACTAACATTTAGTTACAAACATTATAACCTGCAATTTGGTGTTTGCTAATTGTATTTTAATTAGCATAACTCTTTCTAATTTGGCTTTAAGACACATTTCCCATCTGTTCAAGGTCTGAAGTCAAAAGGATTGTACCTTGGATATTCTGAACAGAACTTTTAAGGTTTTCATAGATAATATGTGACTTTTTCTGTTTCACCTAGTTTCTGGATTGCAGAAGTCTAGATTGAGAGCTAAAGAAGCTAATTCTATTATTTAAAAGTAATATATTTGTGTAAATAACTTTTGCTTTTTACAAAATCCTGTCTGTTTTATTTTGCATTTTGACACAAGACTGTATTCTATAGCTCAGAGTGACATAAATTTATGATCCTCTTGCCTCACCTCCTGGGTGTTGAGCTTATAGGTATGTGCCATCTTGACTAGCTCTTTGTCTTTGAATGAAAGAACTTGGCCTCCTTGCTTTTTATCATAGTATATTTTCCAGTGAGGAGCTTGATGCTCAAGAACTATACAGTCTATATCTTCATGACTTTCCTCAAGTTGTACCTCAGTGAGAAAAGGAATCCCTACACACACAATGGTGGATTTCAATAGGGGACACTCTCAGTCACATGACTATTTAAGCCTGGCTCTTACTTGAAGTTACCCTTATGAATTAATTTATATATTTACCAGTTTTACTATTCGTTTTATTCTTCCAACCTTTCCTTCAGTCACTAACACATAAATTCCACAGAACCAGAATCTTGCAGTGTCCAACTTCATCATCAGTATTTACAGTAAAGGCAAATACTTAAACAATATAAGAAAAGTAATTTTCTTTTCTGCCATATTATTTCTTTTATTGAAAATTGTAAGATGAATTGCTAAATGGACTTATTAATAGAAAAAAACCTGGTGGCAGATATTGGGGTGAAAGCTGAAAGATCAGAGGAATAGGAAAAGCCACAGCCAACCTCACTTTATAAACACCTCACTCTCCAAAGAGACCTACTTCCTGTATACCCACGCCTACATGCCTTTCGGTTCTCATCTCACTTCCTCTCTCCGCTTAGCTACAACATCACTTTCTGTCTGTCTGTACAGATCTCCAGACTTCTATGGTTAGTGTTGGGATTAAAGGCATATGTTGCTGGGATTAAAGGCATATGTCACCAACCCTGGCTCTGTTCCCAGTGCGGCCTTGAACTCACAGAAATCCAGATGGATCTCTGCCTCCTGAATGCTAGGACTAATGCTAGGCATGTGTTACCATTGTCTGACTTCTATATTTAATAGAGTAGCTGTTCTGTTCTCTGACTCTCAGATAAGTTTATTAAGGTATACTATTAGGGTACACAATATATTGTGGTGCACAAATAAAATATCACCACAGAAAATAGATTTTTTTCTCAATAATATATGCAGATTAGAGTTTCCTCTCCCTCTGCTTCCAATAGTCTCTCCATCTCTCCTTCCAGATCCATTTCCTTTCTGCCTTTTCTTAGAAAATGAACAAGCTTCTAAATGATAATAATAAAATAAAATATTAGAATGTAAAATATAATAAGATAAAACAAAAAAACTAACACATTGTATCTGGACAAGTCAAACAGAGGGGAAAAGACCCCAAAAGAAGGCACAAGACCCAGAGACCCATTTGTTCACACATTCAGGAACCCCATAAAACCAATAAAATGAAAGCCATAATACATATGTAGATGACATAATATCAATCCATACAGACCCTGTTTCAGTCTCTGTGAGCTCCTATGAGCCTTGCTTATTTTAGAGGGTCTTATTTCTCTCTGCATAATGTCTAGCTGTGGGTCTCTGTATTTGTCCTCATCTGCTATAAGAGCAAACTTCTCTGATGATGGATGAGAATGGTACTACTAATTTATAAGTATAGCATAATATCATCAGGAATCATTTTATTGCTACATGTTTTTCCCCTTTTAAACAGTAGTATTTGGTTTTAACTTGGTCCATAGGTTATCTATCTCTGGTTCTTGATCATCCTAGCAATGTTGGGTATGGGTCCCGATTTGTGGAGTAGGCCTTAAGTCACATCAGATATTGACTGGTTGCTTCCACAAGCTTTGTGGCACCATTGTCCTACCATATCTTCCACACAGAATTCCATTGTAGATAAAGGGTATGTGCCTGGATTGGTGTTTACACTTCTCTTTTGGTAGCATGCAGAAGATCTTCCTGCTACAAAAGATGTTAGAACATAGGGGTCAAGGTTCTGTGTAGGCATCAGCTCAACTTCTCCATATTTAAAGAGTTGTGTGAGTGTTGTCTTCAACAATTACATTTTGATGTTAGTTTGTGGAGAGGAAACTATATTCTTGGCAACAGCTTGGTTTTTTTGCAGCAATATAACCCAATCCTGGTATTGGATGCTTTATTTGGTAACAAGAGATGATCGGTTAGGACTGTCTCCCACATTATTTGCCAATTACCAATATATCTCATCTATCTATCTATCTTTATATATACATATATATATACATATATATATATATACATATATATATATATGTATATATATATATATATATATATATATATATATATATATATATATATATATATATATATAAAACACACTTTAGGAAGCTTCTATTGTATTAGGTTTCCAAACCCACAAAGAAGTGAACCTTAATTCTAGCCGTCACTCCCATAATCCCTTCCTTATCTCCCTCTACAAACCCCCATATTGATCATACTGTTTGAGCCCCCTATCCATCCATAATAAACTATTCTGTTTAACTTTCTTAATGAGATATATCTATACCTCCTAGTCTCTTACTCTATATTTAACATCTGAGGTTCTATAGCTTGCAGCTTGTTTACTATTGACTTAACAGCTAATATCCACATATAAGTGAATACATACCATATTTTTTCTTTCTGGTTCTGGAAAACCTCACTTAGGATGATTTTTTTTTTCTAGTTATATCCATTTGCCTTCAAATTTCATGATGTCATATTTGGCAATAACTGAGTAATACTTTAATGCAAAATTGTGTAAATGTACCACATTTTTTTTTATCTCTTCTTCTATAGAGGACCATGTAGGTTATTCCAATTTCTGGCTAATATTAATAAATCAGAAATGAGTATGGTTGAATATTGAACTATGTTGAGGTCATTATTCTGTTTGGTTTTGAGTTTTGTACAGGGTGATAAGCGTGGTTCTATATGAATTCATCTATATGTATATGTAGCCATCTAGTTTAACCAGCACCATTTGTTAATAAGGTTTTTGAAAATCACTTATCCATAGATACAAGGGCTCATGTTTGGGGCTCAATTTCATTATATTGATTAATTTTTCTGGTTTTGTGCAAAGACCATGCTGTTTTTGTTACTATAGCTCTATAGAGCAAATTGAAATCAGTCATAGGGATGAATCTCACATTTATTTTAGTAGTCGAAATCTTTTTAGCTGTCCTTGGTTTACTGTTTTTTCATATGGGGCTAAAATTGCGCTTTCAAGATACGTGAAGAATTGTGTTGGATTTTTGATTGGGATTGAATTTGTAGATTGCTTTGGGTAGGATAGCCATTTTTATTGTATTACTCCTACTGATCCATAAACATGGGAGATCTTTCAATCCCCTGATACATTTGTCAATTTCTTCCTTCAAGATCTTGAAATTTTTTCATAGGAGCCTTTAGTTTGCTTGCTAAGAGTTGACCTAAGATATTTTGTATGATGTGCACTCACTTCCATTCAAGTCTAGAAAGTCTTTCTTTTTTCTTAATTTCTGTCTTCACTGTTTTTAATTAAGTGTGGAGTTGTTCAGTTTCCATAGGTTGTTTCTATTGCTTATGTTGTTCTTGATATAAGCTTTAATCTATGCTGTGTCAAGATGCTGGGCGTTATTTCAATGTTCTCGTATCTGTTGAGTCTTGCTGTGTGTGTGAGTGTGTGCTCAGTTTTGGAGAAAGTTCCATGAGGTGCTGAGAAGAAGACTTATTCCCCTGTGTTTGGATAAAATTCTCTGTAAATATATGTTAGGTCCATTTGGTTTATGATGTCAGACAGCTCATGCATTTCTCTGTTTAGTTTTTTTCTGAATGGCCTATCTATTTATGACAGTGAAGTATTGACATCTTCCACTAGGGTCAATGTATGATTTAAGCTGTAATAGTATTTCTTTTATGAACTTGGATTTTGTGCAGAATTATTAAGACTTGTGACATCCTTGTGGTAAATTTTTTCTTTGATAAATATGTAATGTTCTTCCTTATCTCTTCCTATTAGTTTTGATTTGAAGTCTATTTTGTAAAATATTGAAATTACTATGCCAGCTTGCTTCTTAGGTCCATTTTCTTGGAATATCATTTTCCAACCTTTTACCCTGAAAGACTGTCTATCATGTTTCTTTTATGCAATAGAAGAATAGATCTTATTTTATAATCCATTCTGTTGGCCATTGATTTTTTAATTGGAGTACTGAGAACATTGAGATTGAGAGATGTCAATTAGTGAGCAGTCTTTACTGATTCCTGTTCTTTTGATGGTGTGTGTGTGTGTGTGTGTGTGTGTGTGTGTGTGTGTGTGTGTGTATGTATGTGTGTGTGTGTGTGTGTTGCCCCCCCACTTGATTTGTTGGTCTTTTGGATAACTTATTTCTTCATTTTCTTCATTGTAGTTAACCTCTGTACGCTGGGGTTTTTCTTGTAGTAGCTTCTGTAGGGCTGCTTTGTAGATAGATATTCCTTAAATCTGGTTTTGTCATGGAATTTCTTATTTTCTCCATTTATTGTGACAGACAATTTTGCAGGTGTAGCAGTCTGCCATGGCATTGGTGGTCTCTTAGAGCCTGTCAGGCATCTGCCCAGGCCCTTCTCATTTTTAGTGTTTTAACAAGAAGTCAGGTGTTACTCTAATAGTTCTGCCTTTACATTACTTGGACTTTTTCCCTTTCATCTTTTACCATTATTTTTTTGCCTTGTACATTTGTATTTTGAATATTGTGTGTTAGGGGGACTTTGATTATTATCTCATCTATTTTGTGTTTTGTATGCTTCTTGTATTTCGATAGGCATCTCTTTCTTCAGGTTAGGGAAATAGACTTCTATGGTTTTGTTGAAAATATTTTCTGTGTCTTTGACCTGGATTTATTCTCCTTCCTCTATTTTTATTATTCTTAGATTTTTAACTGATTTCCTAAATGTTTTGTGACTTTTTTTAGATTTAACATTTTATTGACTAATGTATTCATTTCCTCTATCAAGTCTCCAATGTCTGAGATTCTTTCTCCCATCTCTTGGAGTCTGTTGGTGAGGCTTACCTCAGAGGTTCCTCTTTGAGTTCTTGAATTTTTCACTTACAGAATTTCCTCATGTTTTTATTATTATTGTTACTGATTCTTTTTTCTATTTTCAGGACTTGAATGGTTTTACTCATTTCCTTCCATTGCTTGTTGGTGTTTGCATAGATTTCTTGAAAAGATTAACCATTTCTGTTTTTAAGGTATTAGACTTGTTCTCCCACTGTGTGCAATACTTGGGGCCTGCTGTGATAGGGCTGCTTGGCTCTAATGGAGAAATCATGGTTGTTATTGGTTGTGCTTTTATGCTGGCATCTAAGCAACTGGGATTGGGGAAAATATAGTTCTAGGTGCTGATATCTGGATCATGTTTTTTAAGTAGGTGTTTTGCTTTCTAATTCTTAGGAGATTGTGGTGGCTGTATGTTGTCTGGTAAGTAATTCTTCTGGGATTCTGATAGATGTAGACATTGTCATGGGGATTCTAGTTAAAATATGTTTCTAGGTACTCGGAGAAGATACTTAGAAATAAAGATGGTCTAGGAAGAGGGACTGAAAGGGTCTGATGTGGGGAAGAAATCAGGTTATTCAACCATGATCTGCTTAGTCTCCTGAGAATGCAAGCAGAGCATGAGCAGAGGCCACATCAGAAAGTTTTCTACAGAGACTGGGAGATTGGCCTTGGAGGAATGGAGGAAGAGGTGAAGCTCTGGTGTGAGCCTTCTTGCTCCCCTGATGAGACTGAATTGTGGGTTTCCAGGGAGTGCCTGTTGTATTTGAAGGGTGAGATAAAGCAGTGAGTGGGCGTAGGATGTTAGGAAGGAAAGATCTGCATCATCCACTGAAGATGGGTGCAGGGACTGGGGATGAGGCTGCAGTAGATATTTTGCTGTGGAGCTGAGTATAAGACTAGAGGTACAGCGGAAGAAGTGAAGATCTGTAGTCAGCCTACCAACTTCTCTGGCTAGAGTGGTTTGTGGGTTCCCAGGGAATTTCTGCTTGAGTTCAGAACTGGGAAAAAGAAATGAGTGGGTGAGGACAAGTAACTTTTTTAAGTACCAGTAAAGTAGATAATAATCACAGAGAAGGCTTACAGAAAAAGAGGAGTGCCAATATAACATCTTCTAATCAAAGTTAATGTATTTAAAGTCCATTCAAAAATTAGCTGGTATCAAGGACTTTATGCAGAAAATGACTTAGTTAGAGTTTTATCATCTGTTGTTTCATATTTGCTTGTTGGGCCAACATTTGTGAGTATATGATAGCATACACTTTCTTAATCCTGTTTTTAAATTAGTTGTAATATTGACAAACACAGGCACTCTAAATTTGGCCCAGCATTCACAATTCCTCCTATAAAGTAAAATTCACTGAACAATTTGGGGGGACTGGTGTTTTGGTGTATTTCCGTATTCAATAAAGATAGAGAAACAAATGAAATGGGATGTAGAGGTTAATATCTGATGGTGATGCCATTCTGTATTCTGTGAAAATATGTTGGTCTGATTCCTTGATAAATAAAGCTGTTTCACCAATGGTGAGGCAGAATGAAGTTAGGTGGGATATGCTAGAGAGAGAGGGGGGGGGGAGAGGGAGAGAGAGAAAGAAATAAAAAAGACAGAACAGAGGAAACACTGCTGTGAGAAACAAGATGTAAAGGTGCTGGTATGCCACGAACCACATGGTAAAGTATGGATTTACAGAAATAGGTTAATTTAAAATATAAGAACTAACTAGTGAGAAGCCTAAACCATTAGGCCATATCATTTGCAAATAATATAAGCCTCTGTGTGTTTACTTGGGTCTTAGCAGTTGCAGGACCAGACAAGACAGAAGAATTTTATAAGTGGCTGTAGGACCTTGGTGCTGGGTGAACACAAGAAAACTTTTAGCTACAAATATCTCCTAGCACTGCCTTTACTTAAAGAGATTACAGTTGAGATTTCTTTTTAAATTTATTCTGAGATAAATGTGATATGAGCCGATTGAAAGAATTGACACAATTTAAATAAAAATAAGGACTTTGCAAGTTTACAAAGGAATCTGAGATAATATAAGTCTGTATTTTGTGGTTTTGGTCACTCTTATTTTTATGATGTTTTTCGTTCTAGGAACTTCATATAGATTACTCTCAGTCACTCAAAGCATGTAGGGGCACCTTTAGCTCTACATCATCCTTACATAGACCATAACCCTGGTTTAACTATAATTTAGAACAGGAATCGATCTATGTTCTGTTACATATGGCAGGCTTGCAACCTACCTGGTCGAGAATGGATCAGATGACCAGAACAATATGTGTCATAACTATGGTTGGATTAGGGGCCAGAAGTCATTTAAAAGGTATTTTCTGAACTATTGTCATGATTGTACAAGTACAATGAGTATATTGGAAATAAGGATAGCTAATTAAATAACAAGACTGTAATGACTACATTTCTATCAATTGCAATCTCACTTACCCTTTATGAAGCTTGAAGGCTTACATTGTCACCATCCAAATCTGTTCAAACTCATCTGTAAAGTTGACAAATTTCTTTTTGCCTAAGTATTGAATTTCTGTCTTTTAAAGACACTAAAATGAGACAGAAGAAAAATGAATAATACACCTATGGTGCTGTGTTATTTGCAGCATCTTCTCATTTAACTCAAGTCTTTTTGGAATAATAAGAATTATATCCTATTGTTGTAGTTAATAAAGATTTTAAATGATTTTTGGTCTGGTAGCACTCATGTATTTCTATTCAAGTAACAGAGGTCATCCAATAAATAACCCGTTAGCAATAGAAAAATAGCTACCTATTTTTAATTATGGTACTTCAAGATTTTGACCACAGAAGTCTTAATAAAAGCATTCAAAACATTTGACTGATTATCCCAATAATTGTTGTTTTGTTCAGAAACTAAAAAATTATAAAGTTAATGTTTTTTCATTTTTCAAGGTGGTCACCAGGCCATGTTTTTTAAAAGGAATATTCTGTTGGTTGGTTTGTTTTGTAATTACAAGCTACTTATTTTCTAAGGTTGACAATGCTTTTTAATGTTGATATCCAACATTACAAGTCATTTTTCAACTCTGAGTACTTTCAGATCTTTTTGTACTTGTAAGTCTGCTATCATCATGTTTTTATTTCTTCAGAAACCATGAACAGACTACAATATGGAGAGAGGGAGAAGAGAGGGAGAGGGGGAGGGGGAGAGGGAGAGGGGGAGGGGGAGAGGAAGAGGGAGAGAGAGAAATATTGAGTAAAAGAAACATTATGTGTGAGGACCTACACGTTTAACATTCTCATGCATTTATGTGCATAGCACAGATTTCGAGTGCAATTCTCAGAAAATTTAAAATTAGCTATCTGCAGTTTTCTAGTAAGTCTTGAAGTTAGGCAATCCAGTTTAATGTTCATTTCTGATACTGCATTTGCTATTCTGAGTACTGAGGCTTCCACCAAAACTTTATAATCATTATGCCAGTAAGGACAAAATAACTTGTTACAAACTTTATTTGCATTGAGCTTAACCTGTATAGAAAGCTGGAAAGAGCTGACCTCCTCTTGACAATATTTGGTGCTCTTGTCCACGAGTATGAAATATGCAATAGTTTTTCTTTTAAATCTTCTTTAGTTTCATTTATCAAAGTTCTTTTTTTATTTATAGATTATATATGTATATTTGATAATTTACCTCAAGTATGAAATAGTCTGAATTTCATATAATGGTGCTAAACTCCCTAGTTTCAGTTTTGTTTTTTTCATTAGTTCTATATAAGATTACTTTTATATTTATAAAGTAATGCTTTCCCTTAGAACATTTTATATATATATTCACTTGTAAATGCCAAGCCATTTTTATTAAGTTGGGGGGATTTTCTACTTAGAAAATTGTGTTAACTATTAGAAGAGGCAGTCTATTTTTTTCTAATGTGTTTATATTTTCTTTTCTTTCTTTTCATTTTCTTATTTGATTTGCTAGAATTTCAGTACAGTATTAACCTTGCAGAAAAGAAGGAGCATGTTTATTTACCAAACTTAGAGGTAAAGTATCTCATTCATCAGCATTACATTTGATATTAGCTATAGGTTTTCATGCTTTTTTTTTTTTAACAGACTATAAAGACTCTGTTCTTCCCAGGTTTCCTAATGAAAATATACAGAAATTTTATGAGTGAGGATCGAGTTTTTATTATGAAGGTGTATGTAGATTTTTTGTATGATTCTTTTGTAGCTATTGTGTTTATGTAAGTTTGCTTCTTCAGGCATTTTAAAGATGGCAAGTTGACTTAATTAATTTTAAATGTTATTCTAGCTTTGAAATAAAGTCCACTGATACATATTTTTGAACATTGCTGGATTGGATGTGATTTTGCAATTGTTGGAGACTTTTGTATTGATGTTCCTGATATTGTTCAGCAGTTTTTCTTTCCTGCAGTGTATTTTCTGGTTTGGGTATCAGGGTAATTCTGGTCACTTGAACCAAAATTAGAGAGGTTTCATGTGTTCACATATCCTAAAAGACATTGTAAGCAACTGATAAGTAACTTCCTTCAATTTTAGTTGAATTTGCACAATTCCACCTGCTTTTGGTGGATTCTGTTTTCAACAATTGTCAAAGACTCAACTTCTACAATAAGTGTAGCTGTTAAGATTATTTAATTTTCACTGTTATCATTTATTTTTGCTCATATCTGTATGTATTTAGGGGTGACCTCTTGGGATTGGCTAACCTATCATTGGACTCATCCCTAGAGAAGACAGAGTCTGCCCCTCTCTCAGTACTCATTAATTGTCAATAGCTCTTTAGCTAGGGGCAAGACAGTGTGAAATATCCTCCATCTCATTGTTATGCTTGGTGGTGGTGTCATATTGCAGATCTTGACAGGCAACCAAGTTGTTGAGATTTCAACACAGGCTCTACACCATATAAAGAATATATTATCTTGCATCAGGAGCCCTGGTCCTCTAGCTCTTATACTCTTCATGCCCCATCTTCTATGATGTTCCCAAGCCTTAGGTGTAGTTGTTATAAGTGCTGATATCCTGTGTTTTTAAATATTGTTTCATGTAATACATGTTACCAGGTTTATCAGCATTAGTTTCTCTTAATACTCTCCTTGTTGTTCCTTTGATAAACACAGGATCAAAAGTAATATGACATTTTTATTTCTGATAATAGTAACTTGCATCTCTTAAAAATTGGTAAGATTGTGTAGAGATGAGCCTACAGGATCATAATCCTCAAAGAATAATGTTATATTTACTCTTCTCCTGTCTCCTTGTTTTCCATTTCATCTATTCCTATACTGTTAGTGCTTACTATCCTCCGAGTTCTATAGTGTTTTCAGTGCTTTCTCTAGATTTTTAGTATGAAATGTTCAATTTCCTTTATTTTGGATTTTTCATATCTTCTAACACATGCACTAAAGCTATGAATTTTCCTACAACTGTTACACATTCCTGTTATGTGACAACAGAAATTCATATTTTCGGAGCTCTAGAGGCTTGAAGCCCACGGTCAATGTGCTGGCAGCTGCCCTCCCACCTTCCTTTCTCTTGGGCTCAGAAATAGCCATATTCTTGTTGGCTTCTACATAGCCTTTCCTTGGTGGCCAGAGAACTTTGATTTTTTTCATTTAAGTTTAGTTTTAATGATTCATAAGACAGGGGAGTTGTACATATCAGCTGGAGACCATGTAACATTTAAGTACATTCTATGTTTCAAACATACTAAACACATCTATCTCTTCAAGTTTTTAGGATGTTGTATTAAATCCATGCAAAATCAGTTTGTCTGAATTGGTGAGATGTTGAGTATACTATTGTTGCTGTTTCTTATGAACACACTGTGAAACAGCACACAAGACTTTCTACTCCTCCCTAATTCATGCCCACCCCACCTCACCCCACCCCTGCTTATCTCCCTGGCATCCCACAAGGGCCATTACACTGTCGTCTTTAAGGAAACTGACTTCCTTCCCATATTTATTTCCATCCCAGGATTTCTCTTTTATTTAATATTTCTGTCATGCATATGTTATGATTATAATTACTTCACAATTCATGTGTTTTTTCTGGGTTTTCTTTACTTAGTTATCTTCTTGTGTTTCAGATTGGGACATCTGTCCTCAGATGTATTCAACTTCACTGACTTTTCTTAGCTGTGTCTAGTTCACTGCTGAACTTGTTCATTTGTGTTACAGCTTATTTGTAGGCTGGATTTCTACTTCTTTCTTAATTGCCATGTCTCTGCTCACATTCTCGGTGAATAATAGCACTGCATTTTGTGAACCTTTTCCACCAGCTATATTGGTGTACTACTCTGCATTGTATTAAAATTTCTGCCTAATAATTCCCATAATTTCTGGTGGTGCATGCAAGTCTTGTTCAATCACTTGCTTTCTCTTTATGTATTTTGGTGTTTATCCTATCTTTCGAAAGGTTTTAGTGTTTTGTTTTTGTTGAAAGTAGAACATGAAGAGTCATGTACTGGGAACTGGTGGATACAGTCTTTAGGGTGGACACCTACTGTTAAGTCAAAACATCAGGCTATCTTCTCTGTTCACTCTGCAGTGTCAAGCTCTGCAGTTTCCAGTACCCATGCTTTTGTAGCCCCTGTTTTCTTTGAGCTTCCCTAGAAACTCCTTGCAACACAGAACCTGCACTTCGTAGTCCTCTTAGTTGAGACTCACCATTACTTTACCATAACCATGTGAAAATAATGGCATGGTGTGAGAAAGAAGAAATTGTCTATGATATTATGGCTGAATCTTCATGATTTTAATAATCAGGATAACTTAGCCCTCTGTCTTGTCCCCTGAGTGAAGCTGTAAGACAAAGAGTTCTCCACTTTTCCAAATGTTACTTTCCTGTCATCAAGCCTCTAGCAAAGGAATCTGAGACAAGCACAACACTGAATTCTCTGGTATGTTTTAGCCGGACTCTCTCCAACTCTGCCTATTGCTTCTGTCTGTCTCTGTCTCTCTACTTTGGCCTCCTTTTCTCTGTGTCTCTATCTCTCCTCTTTAACTGCTTCTGTTTTGTTCATTGTCCTTTGCTGTTTTTGAGGCAGGACTTCACTGTGCAGCCCAGGTTGCTCTATAACTCACTGTGTAGCCCAGGCTGGCCTCTCTCCATAGTGAGTGATCCACTTGTCTCAGTTTCTCAGATGCTGGAATTACAGATTTGAGTCACTGCCCAGGCTTTGAATATTCTTCTAACGGAAATATTTCAGCATGGATTCTTCTCCTTTTATTAAAACCATGAAGGTATTTCTCAGTGACCATTTCAATGAAACCTTAAAGGAATATTCAGTGAAATAGACTCCTCCACCCAAGTAAAAAGGAAGCTTAAAGACAATAGCTATGAATTCAGTTTACAATCAGCCTCCAGAAACTCATTGACTACCATTTTGATGTTTCCCCTTAGATGATGACTTCGTGGCTTCTGTTTCAATGATGTGATTATTCTGTATTCTCCAGACACTTCAGATTGTCCTGTAACTTCACTTATCAATGGCAATGAAAAGTGACTTTTCTATTTTCCACTTAACTTTTCTGTTGTGTTGATTGTGAGAATAAAAATCTCTAAGCACTTTGCTAAAATGTAAATTAGTCAACTGACTTATTTTAACATTTCAGTTTATATAAATACATATATTGGATCTAATTAATATTATATTATATATAGAAAATGCTTGTTTTATATATTCTCTGTTCTGCCTAACGAAAAATTAAGAGACCATTTAACCTCTTCTTTTTTCCTAAATATCCTTTTGCCAGACTGAAAAATCTCACATCATGGACATGTTAATGAGGGCAGGAAAGGAAAAGAGGACAATGGGCAGCTCTTGATCATGTCTCAGAATTGTGAGGCACCAGGTGGTGCTTCTTTTCTATATTTCATCATTCCCCAGAAAATAATTAAAAGCAAGTGGATCTTAACAAATAGTTGTCATGATCGTTTCTATGATGTTTATTTTTTATAAGAATCAAAATTTCCCATAATGTCTTTAAAACACTGTTGGTTGTTTGTGGAAACAAAAGCAGAGACTCCTTTCCAACGCAACATATCTTTATATCCAAATTTTGAAGTCAACGTACTTTTAAAATTTACATATGTGTTTAACTCAACAGCGTTTATGATCAAATCTTTTTCTGCAGTTAAAAATCCCAAAGACAACATAAACCAGATTCTCTGTGTAATATCCATCTTTGTAAGACTGAAACACCGCTGTGGCTGCTGACTCCGCCCACCTCAGCTTCCCAACATGGCAGTGGTACAGTTTACCACCAGCTCTGGGTCTGGAGCCATGTGCACCATCAACTATCAGAAGCAGTTCTATCAAAGCAGTGCATAGCCCAGAAACTTTTTTTTTTAACTAGCAAAGGCGAAATCTACCACACAGCAGAGTAAAGTGCTGTTGTAGACTCCTCATTCCCGCCACACTGCAGGTCAGACACACATGCCAAGAACCCGCCATAGTAGCTCAAACCAGCAGGGTGTCTCTAACTTGAGAGAGACAACTAGGAAGCTGTTTTTAGCTCTGTTTTAGAATCTTTTTTCTCAGGTTTTAGGTGGAAACTCTTGCCAACATGTTGGGCGCCATTTGTAGTTAGAGTTTTCCTGCCTGGCCCATAGTCAGGACAAATCTCTCTCACCCACCAGTCCCATGGTCGCTCAGACCCAACCAAGTAAGCAGAAAGAGACTTATATTACTTATAAACTATATGGCCATGGCAGGCTTTTTGTTATCTACTTATCTTAAATTAACCCATTTCTATTAATCTATACGTTGCCACGTGGCTTGTGACTTACCGGTGTCTTTACATGTTGCTTCTCATGGCAGCAGCTGGCAGTGTCTCTCTCCAACCTTCTACTTCCCAAAATTCTCTTCTCTTTTGTCCCGCCTATACTTCCTGCCTGGCCACTGGCCAATCAGAACTTTATTTACACAGAGCAATATCCACAGCAGTTGATCATTTGGAATTTTAGTTAAGTCGGGTGCTTTCTTTTTTATAGAAATTATGGAGATGGTGTCATACTGATATCCAGAAGGCTTAGGACCTTGAAAACTTACATACAAGTAACATACAGACTGAGCAGGTTGCATTTAGTAATATTGTGTATTTACATATACATATATTCATTAACAATAATTAATAATGAAGAAAAGCCATGAAATTGGCATAGAGTAAGGACAGGTATATAGGAGTAATGAAAGGAAAGGGAGAAATGAAGTAATTACATTATAAATAGAAAAAATAAAAATAATCAAAAAATAAAGTAGGTAGATCCAGAAACATGTCTCTGAAAGATAAATTACTTGCTATAAAACTGATTGTTGTATTGCCTTGTTATTGGAACTAGAAAACTGAAATTTGCTTTTGTATCATAAATACACTGAGCTAGTTACATATTGGTGCCTAGTGTGGTCTCCAAAGTTGAGTGAACACACTTATTTCACCTAAGCTGTGGACACTGTGATGTCCAGGGACAGCTCTCATCTAGCTTTGATGTTCGATCAGTCATCAGTCCAGGACGTACTAAGGGGTAGGAAGTATATCACAAGGGCTCAGTCTGGCAGCTGTTTTCAGGAGCCCTCTGGTGTTCAATACATGGACCTCTTCACAGGGTTTCCTTCGTGTCCTTGTCTAATATAGAGAAAATAATTAAAGAGAGAAAGGAGGAAGACTCTGATGCCATCTCCTTTTCTTAGTTCCAGTCATCAGATGTGAATGTTAAGAGAGGCTTACGTTCAAAGTAGAGTGTTAAGGATTAGGTTCCATATATTGAGTGGAAACTAACAAGCAATTTGCAGGAATATTTTTAAAGTGCAGTTGATTTTAAAACTAATATATGTGGGTGCAGGATTCTGAGATTTGTCAAATACAATTCCTGCTACTAGATACTTAAATCAGATGTATTTTTCTCTCATGGATTTGGATGCTGGATTTCTAAAGTCAAGGTCGACCAGGATGACACACTATCTAAATCATGAGGGTAAAACATCTCTTTCTAACCTCTTCTTTCTTTCAAAGACTCTGCAATCCCAGACCAAATTATGAATACAAACTAAAAATTATTACATATAGTTGGTGAGAATTGTGTGCTGTCAAATTTCTAATCTCCAGAATTCTTGGCTACACATCTTTGTCTCTGCCTCTAAATGGCTTTCTTTCCTCTACCTGTTTCTTGTTCATTGCTATGTTCAAATTCTCCTTTCTTTCTTCCATATAGTTGGTATTTGATTAACTATCTTTTTGTCACTAAAAAAAAAAAAAAAACACTTCAGATAGTTGAGATATTACGATAAAATTTTGCATTGGTTTATAGTTTTGGACATAGTGTTTCATGATGCACTGGTCCTGTTTTTCACCTTTAGTAAGGTGCCAGAAGGCATAATAATGAAACAAGTCTATGTAACTCATGGCTAGTGGGTGAAAAAAGAAAAAGCAACATGGGTCCCACAACCCTCTTGATGGAATGCTCCTAGTATTTCTTGCCTTTCAAAAATTTTCACTACACCACAGTGGTTTCAAGACGTTGGCCTTTGGTGAACACTGGAAACACAAAGCTATCACTTGCTATTGAACTTAGCACCTACACTACCCCAGCATGATCTCAGGGTAACAGATTACATCCACTCTCTTTTATCTCCAAGTAAATACATATTTACTTACACTATAAGTCAAGGCTTGGACATGTGTGCGGGAAACAATACAGCCCTCTACAGATATTATTTCAGACGGTATTTATTGGAATTCAGTTTTAAGCACAGAACTGTAGGTATTATAGAGTGTGAGCAGAAATATAACAGTTTATTGGAAAGAACACATTGATAGCCATTTTCAAATTTAGCAATAACCCTACAGGACTTTCCTGTAATGTGTTGGGAGACTTGAAACTATTCCAAACCTCACAAATGGAAAAACAAGCATTTTTAATCAACAATGCTCAAAGTATATTTCTGTCCCTTATTTTCATAGAAATTACTATGTTAAAATTATCAGATAGAATGCAAAAATAGCAAAAAAGAGCAGAAAAGAATCATCATTAAAACTAGAAAACTTTAAGAAAAGAACGAATATATAGCCAAGAATATTGTAAAAGCATATAGAAAATTGCCAGGAGGCAATTCAAAGAGATTTATGTATCATTAATTATTTTTACTTAATATTTGACTTGTAATATTTTGGTACTGAAAGAAGTTTGCAATTTATAATTTATGATCCTTAACATCTTATTTTTCAAGACATGCATTTTTGCATTTAACTTTGTATTATTTTTTTAAATAAGGTTTCACAAATATTATGAACTTGGGAGGCCTGAAATATGGACTGGGTCTTGCAGGGCATCCTGGTTAATGAATTTAGGATTACAAGAGTTTTTGAATTAAGGAGTTGAAAATAATAGGAATTTCAACGTGCTTTAGTTGATCATACATTATTAAAATAGGTGAGTGAACTCATGAACCAACACAGCTCATTCTGCATTCCTAATAGGCAGTTTGAGGGAATTTTTAAACATGTGAATCTGTCTGAAAAACCTAGAGACCATCCTGTATTTTCCCATTGTTGACAATCCTGACCTTGATCAGTGAAACATGTGACATGCAAAGAAGCTGCCAATGGTACAAACTTTTGAAGGAGACTTTTAAAATCCTGGTTTCCCAAAGGAATTTTTCAAGAAAATGTGTGGTAGAAATGCCTTAATGAATAATTATATAATGTTGTTGACAAGTCTAAGTAGAGAGGAGACTGCAAAGGATTTTCAAGAAAACATGGCCCTCAATAGTCAGATTTAGGTTTATCACATATTATATAATATATAATAGTTCAAAACGTATAATTTACACAATATGGTATAATTAAATTTGAAGTCTATATTTGCTTATACTGACAGCATACAATTTATTATTTTATCATGCTTACTGTATTTGAATTTTCAAAATTGAACTGTTATTATTTATCATTTACATAGATTGTTTTCTGCGTTTTGATTTTATTATATGAATAGACATACCAATGTAATCCAGATTCTCTATGAAATAAAAATAAGGTATAAGTCTCCTCCATTTGATGGAGGTTTCTCCTCTGTTTCCTGGATAGAGAAACAGGGGCAACAAATGAAATAGGAAGCAGGAAGGAGGGACAAATAACATGAAGGATGTGTGAAAAATCCATTAAGAATCATATTATTTCATGTTGATTATACATTTCATTAATTTACAAATAAATTGCATATATGTAATGAGCAAACCCACACTTGGTACTATAACCTTAGGTAACTACCTGAGCTTGGAGAAGTCACAGAACCTGAAGGAAAACCAGCTACTCCCACTTCCCTAAACAGTACAATCTATAATGACATCTGAATACATATGCCCACATGTAACATAGCTGCCATGCTTCATCAAAGAAGTGTTTTGCCAGCAGATGGAGACTGTTACAGAAAGCCATGACTGCTCAAAATGCAGAAAAAAATCTTGACACTGGATGCCCGGCCCCATTCAATACATTTACATGTCTACACCTGCACTCAAGGCTAAAGGAACGTCACAGAAAGGGGTAAAGGGACTGCTGTGAGACTATGGATGTAGGTAAGAAGGGCATAGAACTTGCAGAAATTGAGAGGATAAACAGAAAGTGAATATTATCAAAATGCATTTCATGAAATTCTCAAAGAATTAGTGAAAATATTATATTATTTTAAAGATTATAGCCCATGAACTGTTCAAGGTATAAATCCCACTACGGCTTCTGGCCTCAATTTGGAGAGACTGTTACTTTATCATTTTATCCATCTGCATAATAGAAATATAAGTAAACTTAACTGAATTGTAATAGACCATAAGTATTAGATTGTTGGAAAATATTTGTTATCCTTTCTGAAACTTCCACACGTCCTAATCTACTTGTATATTATGCCCTACTTATTTGACCACTCTTGATTTCTTTTATAAATAACAAGGCTTCTAAATATAAAAGGTATCATAACTTTATATAATCATATCCTAAAACTCAACCCTGTAATCTAATGATAATTGACGAAGATGATGTTAAATGATGGGAAAAATAGATGACAGGATGATAATGTGTAAATTGAAGGAAGCTGTACAATTGAATCCAGTGACAAATCATTAATAAGTTGTATCAAGATTTTGGTTTTGTGGTGAGCAGTTAATTTTCCTTAGGTTTTGCATCTGAGGTGCAAATAGTCTGCCAAGTCACTTGAAAAAATAAGGTAAAGATTAATTTATATTTAAAGACTTATTACTGAACAAATGACTGACAGAAATTTAAACATACCAGTCAGCAAAGTAATCTGACAAATAAAAAACAAAACTCACAGAAGAAAATAAAATGTCTTTATGAAACTTTAGATTTTAAAGCATTTAAAGATGGAAAGGGCATTTAGGTTATCTCATTTATCCCCATGACAACCCCAAATCGTATTGTTCTGTCTTGACTGGAATGTCCTAGATTATTTTTAATGTCTCAAGAGGTTGGAAACCCTTGTGATACTGCCTTTGGAGGGTCAATTTTACCATTTGAACTCTTGCTTTTGAAAGTTTAAAAATACTTTTTCCCTTCTCTCAAGTTACAAGTTCATATTTAATTTAATATTTAATAAAATTTCTCACATTTTACATTTAAAAATACATGGTTTAGAGTTTAATATGGTTAATGCCTAATGAAGGAACCAGGTAATAGCTACTGTTACCAAATGCTTAAGATAAAGCTGAATTGGATATACTGTTATTCCAACCTTTGGTGGTAGGGAGACATTATTATAGAAGTCACACAAACAGTTAAAAGGAAGCTCAGTGAGATAAAAGATGCTTGTCTACATGACAGATATTAGCAAGCAGCATCACGCATGCATGCCGGCCTGGCTTTGTGTGTAATTTTCCCAAAATGTCATAAAAATGAATTTTTTGTGTGACAACATCTTTATCAGTGATTACTTTCAGCTGTCTTCATATTTCTACCTCGAGAAAAAGACTTTCGCATTGTGACAGATATGCAAATAACACTCGAGAAGGAAAGGGAAATTAGAATAAAACACAGGAATAAAGAAAAAGGCTCAATAAGACAGACCCAGTGAATAGCTAGTTCCATTAGAGAAGTTGCAGATTTCACACTTTCTCACTCATTGGGAAGAAATTTTGTTTTAAAAGTTTTGTGCTTAAACAAGCATGACTGTACCAGATGAAACATGTTCTCCATCCTTATGCTAACCTTCACTTGCTTTTGATAAAGCTCTGTAGGTTTTCTAACTTTAAAGTGTGTGTATAACAGACAAATTCTTAGGTAACCCTTTGCAGCCTTGGAGCCCATTAGGGATGGACCTTTCCTTGATAGTCAGCCCCACCTCACATTTCCATGACAGTGCTAGTGAGGATAGCATCAGTTTGCCTCTCCTTAAGATTTAAAATATGATACAAAATGTGCAGGTGTCTGGGATTTGTTGAAGTCCATTAAGAGAAAACTGCATCCTCCTGTTCAAAAGAATGGAATCTAAATAAAAATGTAGTGGCTATATACAATGGAGTATATTCCACTGTAAAAAAAAAAAAATTAAAATCTGTAGGTAAATGGATAAAACTAGAAAATATTAAACTGAGTGGGGAAACACAGACCCTAAAAACCAAATGTCACATGTTCACAATCATATATATATATATGTGTGTGTGTGTGTGTGTGTGTGTGTGTGTGTGTGTGTATGTGTGTCTGTTATTTTAATACAATTTTTGTTTTAAGAAAAAACTACATATATTCTCATTTTTAAAACATTACTTCAAGATTTTGTTTTCTTTAATGTTTAAAGCTTTGGTTTCTTTCTTTTTCACAGAGTGTACAAACATCCTATAACAGGAGGTAGAAAGGGAGACCACAAAGGCTCTGTGAGGCAGTATAAAAGCCCTGAGGAGATCCATGCCCAGCTGCAGGCTGAGAAACAGAAGCAGCAACAGCTGGAGGGATAGCAGGCCCTGCATCTAGCCTGGGCAGCACATTAGAGCTGACCCTGTTGTGTGAGTGTGTGTGTGGGGGAGGGGGGTGACCACGCCCCTATCCGCCGTGGGCCACATGGGTGAGGAAAAATTTCTCTCCCTCCCCTCACCCCTTACCACCTGTGGCAGGTGATGACAGAGCTGGCCTCGGGACCGCGAGAGTGGGAGAAGTGGTCCTGCCTCTCACCATCTGCATCACATGGGAGAGCAGGCAGAGCACCTCACCTGGGCAGCACACTAGAGCTGACCTTGTTGGTGGAGGCAAAGGTGAGCTGGGTCTGTAGATGAGAGAGCAGGAGAGCTGCCCCTGCCCCCTCCTTGGTATGCCATAGGATGGGAAGGATAAGAGAAATATGCACCCCGTCCCCTCACCATCATGGTCAGGTAGGAGAGCAGACCTGGGAGCATAAGAACAGAAGAGCTGGCCATGCCCCTCACGAAGTGAAGCCAGCAACTCTCACTTTGGCGAGGGAGCCCTGCACCTCCCCTGGCAAAAGAGTAGAGCTGGCCCTGGTGGTGTGAGTGAGGATGAGCTGGACTCCAGGGTGTGGGAGCAAGAGAACTGGCCCCTCTCCTTGCTGTCTGCTACACTGGGTGAGCTAGCCAGGGAAGTGCTAGAGAGCTTGCCTGGGTGATGACAAAGTTGGTAGGCTGACCAACCCAGCTAACACCCAGGCCCAGAACCAGTACTGAGGTAACTCACCGGAACACCCACCTCATAGATGAACTGCGAGCATGCGAAGGGGCTGAACCTGCAGACCCAAAGCTACAGGATCTCCATGACACAGGGCAACAACAGGATATCCAAGAGGAGTCCCAGTGGGAGCCCAGTATCCATAGTGCAGCAGAAGCCAGAGGCCTCAAACCAAACGGATGAACACTTAAGTAAAGTACACTTTAAGAACTAAAGAGTATGCTGTGTGACTTCATGGACTGCACTACAGCTTCTATACAGAGATTTTTTAAAATTATTATTTGGGGTTTTGTTTGTTTGTTTGTCTGTCTGTTTATTTGGTTTGGTTTGGTTTTTAAGGGGGAGCTTTCAAGGGCAGGGGGTAGAAGCAAAGAGATGGGGGAGATAAGTGGAATTAGGGTGCTTAACTTGAAATCCACAAAGAATTAATAAAACAGCAGACGAGGAGGAGGGGGGAGGGGAGGAGGAGGAGAACAGAAGGTGGATATGGGGTTTCTATGACCCCAAAAAAGAGAAGAAGTCTCTAGACTCAAATGAGAGTTAAGATGGTGATATCTACCAGCAAAATCGGGAAGCTGTGGAAGTGCTCGTTGACATTGAGACCCCCAACCGATGGCTAAGACAACCGAGAAGGTCACAAAGCTGTATCTGGATGGGCCAAAGGAGCTTTCAAGGAGAGAACTCAAAAAAACAGAACGCAAAAGAGCACTACACGAAGGTGCACTTGGCTGGGAAGACAGAGCAGGCCAAGGCTGATCTTGCCCAGCTGACTGGCTTTAAAATAGAAGTACAAAGTTACTATGCTATGGGCTATCTCTATGAAGAGTCCTACATATCTCTAAGCTTGGCTATGTTTCTACTTAAAAGTTCCTAAAACACTAGACAAAGCAAATTATAATCATGATTCAAGGCACTTTAATGTTTTAGAAATAACTCACTGTCCAGTAACAGCAGAATGCAGTAGAGATGGATAAAAACAGACCATGCATCTGAATGTGAAAATAAGCTAAGGGAACATCTACATTGAAGAAAAATAAGTCACTTAGAAAAGAGTTAAAATCTTCCTTAAATCAGATTCACATCGTGTAGGGTAACAATCATTTTTCTGAGCATTGATTGATTTCTAAGTACAAGGCAGTGTGTCAAAAACTACTTTTATTACCAGGTCATTTATATTTAAGGATAATCCTTGAAATACAGCAATTGCCAACAACTTGCTTCTAAGGATGTCAGTAGATAATTAATAATGAGATTTATTAATACCCCCAAGCATATGGCCCAATAGGTAGGCAACAGTTAAATTTAACTTTCAAACTTCAGACTCACTTTGGAGAGAAATAATAAATGTTTGGGTTGCATGTCCTTCAAACTGCATGCTAGCTTTATCAAAAAGCACATGCATTTTATATTTCTAATTCTAATTGGTCTTACTTTTATGGGGTTAGCAATAATAAACATATTGATGAAAATAGGCAAAAGGAATTTGTCAGGCAGTTTGGGCAGGAATCTTGAAAAAGAACAGCTCTGTTTCTGGAACTTGATAACCAGTTCTGTCTGGGCCAGATGCCAGAAGTCCTTCGTTTTGAAGGCAGTTTTGTCCTGGCTGGAGGCCAGACAATCCAGAAATGTTCTGGTTTCTTGTTATCTTTCTTTTTCCTTTTACATAGCAACCCGACACTGCTACCTGGTTGCTAGGTGTTATCAAGGACTTCACTGGCCCTTGAAGTTATATGGAAAGTGAAGTCCTGTCCGCAGGAGGGAAAGACATATGAAAACATTGTGGAGATCTACAGTTGGGCAAGCTTGTCTGACCAGCTCACCCAATCATCCACAACACACACATGCACAAACCCCTATACACACACACACACACACACACACACACACACACACACACACACACACACACACACACACCTCAGCCCAGCAGAGAATTATTAATCCCTAGACAAAGACTGCACAATGATACCCATCTTTCTTTTTTCGTTTATTAAGAAATTTTTTAATTCATTTTCCATACCAATTAAAATCCTCACAACCCTCCCCCAGCATCCCCCTCCCAGCCCAACCCCATTCCCTCCTACAAGAAGGTAAGGCCTCCCATGGGGAGGTACATTTAGTAGAGGCAGGTTCAAGTCCCTCCTCCTGCTTCAAGGCTGTGTGAGGTGTCACATTATAGGTAATGGGATCCAAAAACTCTGAAGGTTTCCCCATCATGATTTTGATGTCCATGCTCATAGAATTCCTCTTCCCTATCTTCAACTAGACTCCTGGAGCTCAGCTTGGTATTTGTTTGTGGATTTCTACATCTGCTTCCATCAGTTACTGGATGAAGACTGTATGATGACAGAGTATTCACTGATCTGATTACTGGGGTAAGCCAGTTCAGGTACCCTCTCTACTATTGCTAGTAGTCTAAGGTGGGGTCATCATTGGGAACTTCCCTAGCACCCAGTTTCTCCCTATCTGTTGGTTGTAGTCTGGTTATCCTTTGCTTTATATCTAGTATCCACTTATGAGTGAGTACATACGATGTTTGCCCTACTGAATCTGAGTTAACTCACTCAGGATGATATTTTCTGGTTCCATCCATTTCCCTGCAAATTTCATGATGTCATTGTTTTTCTCTGCTGAGTAGTACTCCATTGTGTATATGTGCCACATTTTCTTAATCCATTCTTCAGTTAAGGGACATCTAGGTTGTTTCCAGGTTCTGGCTATTATGCCACTATGAACAAGTTGAGCATGTTTCCTTGTGGTATGTGTGAGCATTCCTTGGATATCTGTCTTTCTCTTTGGGACCCCTCCTGCTCTATAGGATAATAAGATCGCTGCTTATTTCTTTTTTTAAAGGCTCTTTTATACACACACACACACACACACACACACTATATTATAAATACCATGATTCCATTGTCTCTGAAATTAATTCAAGCTTTGGAGACAAAGGATGTAGAAGTGTGTAGCCTGGTTGGTATAAGGGGTTTTTCAGTGGCAGTTGAATGCCCAGAACTCTAGACTCCCAAGTTATGCTCACCTGTGATTGCACTCAATTAACTCCCCCCAACTTCACCCCAATTTGTTATAAAGCATTTGCACTGTTGCAAATATATTACATAAGTTTCATGTTGGTCAGCATTGATGTCCTTATGTTATAAATGATCCAAGCAAACTTGCCAAAATCACCAAAGGAGAAACCTGTAGCAGAGTCAGAGTAAAACTGTTTGATTGGGGAGCTAAGCCATTGCTGTCCTGCTGCCATTATGAAAGCATGAGCATGGACTAAAGCATTGTAAGAGACACCCATTATAGGAAACACTGCAGCAATATGGTACTAGTTATAGCTTCTTTTTCTTTGTTGCCATCATCAGTTTTATCTGCAGCTGCCTCTTTAGAAGCCTTTGTGCTTTCTGAGAACTAATTCTGTGGACTAATTAGTTCGTTAATGCCACCAACCGTGCCCTATTTAGATACAACAACTTCATATGTTACCCTTAATTTTGAAGAGAAGTCACTTTAATTTCCCATGTATTTTCATCCTCCCTTACAGCTTAGCTTTGTAAACCCCTGAGTAGATTTTATCCTTAATCATGGAATAAACCTGA
This sequence comes from Onychomys arenicola, assembly GCA_949786405.1. Classification (NCBI taxonomy): domain Eukaryota; kingdom Metazoa; phylum Chordata; class Mammalia; order Rodentia; family Cricetidae; genus Onychomys; species Onychomys arenicola. Next base: position 27,668,111 of record OX460367.1, read on the forward strand.
GTCTCATTGGTACTTGAGAGTACTACTGTCCTGGAACACACAAAAAGCTATGTGTAAGCACTTACTTAAAAAATTTCAAACTACCTCTTAAAATTACTTTTGTCTTCCAGAAGGCCAGTCATAAACGGATTTTGTGTTAAACACATGTTATACATGCTTCTTGGAATTTAATATTTCTTGAGAACATGAAGGGAGACACTGACAAATTTAGCAATAGATGTTAGAGTAACTCAGATTTAGGACAGGTGAAAAGAAACACTTGAAATGGAAAGAAAATGTTCAGGGCTGGAGCCTCTGCCTTGGAAACCTTGTCTATAGTCAAGGAACTTGAATAAAAAATTCCAGTTGGAATTGCAGTGCAGTGGAGCTTGTGACATGGAAGAAAATGCTACTACTACACACAAAGATAATATGGCTACAACAGTTAACGAATGATTTTTTTCCTGTGGCTGAAATAGTACAGTATTGACAGTTGAGGGGTGGAGCACAGCTGTGCACAGTCAGTAATTGCTTCTGAAATGGAAAGTGAATGCTTCAACAAGATAAAGTATTTGCATTTAAATAAAAGATCAAGTCAACACTATCTTTGGATCATGATTTCAGAACGGCACTTATTTTATTTTTCTTATTTAAGATTTATTTTTCTGCCTCGCTGTAGAAACAAATAGGAAAACAAACTCAGTGATGTGCTGCTGTATAGTGCTCACCTTTTGGAATACTGGGTATAGGAAATGGGGAAGGAAGGCTTCGAGATCACTGGACAGTAACATACTAACACTTGACTAGGAGATATTTGAAAATGGTTGTGATGATCCCAGAAGAGAGATGACTACTATGATTAATACACCTCGTCAGTTATGTCATATTTCTCTTCCCCATTAAAATTTTGAATTGACATTTACTGTCCCCATGTTCATCAGAGTTCATTTCATATCTGTACATTATGCTTTCATTCTCATGTTTGATAAGGAGAATAAATTTATATTAAGTGAATGAAACAAAAAATGCAAGAAAGAGCATCATTGGCATTTACGACTGATGTGTTGGTGTTCGTTTTACTCTTTGCTCTGTTGGGGGGCCTATCAGCCAGCTCCCAGATAAATCACACATGGAGGCTTATTCTTAATTAGAAATGCCCAGCCATAGCTTGGCTTGTTTCTTGCCAGCTTTTCTTAACTTTGTTATCCCATCTACATTTTGCCTCAGGGCTTTTACTTTTTCTTACTTCTGTTTCTTACTTTCAGTCTTACCTGTGGCTGGCTGTGTCATTCTCTCTTTGTTCTTTTGCTCTTTTGTCTTTTTTTTCCTCCCAGATTTCCCCTTCTGTTTTTTTCTCTCTGCCTGCCAGCCCTGCCTATTCTTTCTCCTGCCTTGCTATTGGCCATTCAGCTCTTTGTTAGACCATCAGGTGTTTTAGACAGGCAAAGTAACACAGACTAACAGAGTTAAACAAATGCAACATAAAAGAATGCCACACATCTTTCCATCATTAAAACAAATGTTCCACAGAATAAACAAATGTAACACACCTTAAAATAATGTTCTACACTCATGTCTTTCTATAACATCAAAGCATGAGAGCTATTAAATCAATCAAGTAGAAAACTAATCATCAAATGATGATATTCAATATGTAATTTATCAGATTGATTATAAATTTGAGATTTACAGCATTCAGAGTAATATATATTATTCTTGTTTAGGTAAAGCTTAAGACATTATCTACCTAATACTAAATCCAAATTTAAAATCTTTACATTTTAATTTTATGTCAAAATGTTAAAAATACAAAAGTCAAAATTATCAGGATGTATAAAATTTATAACATTCTTCAAATTAGAAGAAAATAAAAGATAAACATACAAGTATTACTTGATAAATATTTGAAAAATATTTTAATGTAAATCCCATATTTCCAAAAAAAAAAAACCAAAGTTTTGCACTTTTCAAAAATTTCACAATATTGATAGGTAGAAAGAAATAATAATAAATTTGTGGGACTTAATCTTCAAGTCACAAACAGATGAATCAGCATAGGCAACTGTGTTTTTCTCCTGGGATTAACCTTGTAGAAACAATAGCAGGGAACATAGAACCTAGGCTAAAATAACTCTGTGCTTCAACATATTTATAAAACTCTGGAGAATACCTTTTGTGGTTGCTGGATTCTGTTTCTACAGAGACTTTTTAGGACTTCACATTGTAGATAGCTTATAAAAATGCAAAATAATTCTTGTCTGTAGACACGAAAATTCGTACTATCCAACTGAGATTCATTCTCCTTCCCTCTGTGGAATATTCTCCTTTATTTGCATATTTGTATGATCTCCCTAATCTTCAAATGTGCCTGCTCACCAAAATCTCTTTTTAACCATTCAACCCATCTACCTGGTTCCCACATTGATTAGTCAGTAGAATAATCTTTTAAAAATGTACTCCTTTCTCACAGCTCCATGAAACTGATGGTTTTACCTTTTATAAATACTATCTTTTAATACAAGACCATAAAAACAAGATGAGCACACACAGCACAGGCCTTGAGAAGAGAAAGACAAGACATATATAGCTAAGGCTGCTGCCACCCATGACCAGAGTGAGTACTTCAAGGAAAACATTAGAAAAATACTATAACATATCTTATTTCTCTCCAATTTCCTATCACTTTTAGACAATTTTTGACTGTGTTGCCACTGAAGAAAGAAATGACCTATCCCAATTCCTGTGTGAACAGAACTAAAATCAAGGGAACATAGAAATGGGAGAAAGTAAACATTCCAGATTCACACAGGGAATCATTAACATTGACACTAGTCTTTATCTCCTCTGTTCTTCAATACTAACATGCACAGTGATACTTGGGAGAAGTACTGAAGGGCAGAGAAGATATCTTAGCAAGTAAGGTGCTTGCTTGCAAGAAAGAGCACCAGAGTATGAGACTCTCCAGCACCTACATAAGTGTCTGGAATATATGGCAACAATTTCACTACTCAAAGGCAGAGACAGGGGATCCCCTGAAGCAAAGTGTTTAGCTAGACTAGCTTTATTAGCATGCTCTGTGTTCAACTGAGAGACCCTGACACAAAGAAAAAAAGTGGAGAGCTATCAAGAAAAATTACCAATGCCAGCTTATGGTTTCTATATGCATGAGAACATGTACACAAACGCACATGCACACAAGCATCCCACATAAGCAGATAAAGAAAATAAAGGGGGTTATAGAATAAGAAATGAAACCATGATGCTAAGATAAATGCTGAAGAAAATCTGCAGTCTAGGACTGATCAAATGCATAGGAACAGTTTCATATAGTTGAAAAATAATCTATAAAATCATTCTGATGAGTATAAGCAGGAACAAAATAAATGATATGCAATAGTAAAATCTTTATTATTATTATTATTATTATTATTATTATTATTATTATTATGTGTTTTAATTTTACACATCAGAAATGGGTTCCCCTTTCCTCCCCCCTCCCGTACCCACCTCCACCTTCCCACCAGCCCCTACCCTCCATTCCCATGTCCTCCAGGACCAAGACTCACCTGGGGATTCATTTAAACCTGGTGGATTCAGTACAGGCAAGTCCAGTCCCCTCCTTCCAGGCTGAGCATGTGTCCCTGTGTAAGCCCAAGGTTCCAAACAGCCAGCTCATGCTTCCATTCAATTGGCTATTTGTCCCTGTGCTTTTTGCAGTCTTGGATTCAACAATTCACACTCTTACAGTCCCTCCTCTTTCTCAACAGTTGGACACCTGGAGCTCCACCTGGGGCCTGGCTGAGGATCTCTGCATCCACTTCCATCAGTTATTGGATGAGAGTTCCAAGACTACTGTTAGGGTGTTTAGTCATCTGATCACCAGACTAGGTCAGATCAGGCTTTCTCTCGACAATTGCCAGCAGTATACAGGGGATATATCATTTTGGATTTCTGGGAACCTCTTGAGCACTCTGCCTATTCCTGTTCTCATTTATCATGGTCTGTTATTCCTTGTTCTCCCTTTCTGTTCTTGATCCAGCTGGGATCTCCTGCTCCCCTAAGCTTTCTTTCCCTCAAAACTTGCCCTTCATTACTCCCACTGTCGTCCAGGTTGTTCATGTAGATCTCATCCATTTCTCTGTCATTGGGTCATCCCTGTGTCTTTCCTATGGTCCCGTTTTCTATGTAGCCTCCCTGGAGTTGTGTTGCAGTCTAGTCATCTTTGTTTTACATCTAGTATCCTCCTATGAGTGAGTACATACCATGTTTGTCCTTCTGAGTCTGGGTTACCTCACTCAGGATGATTTTTTCTAGATCCATCCATTTGCCTGCAAACCTCATGATGTCATTGTTTTTCTCTACTGAGTAGTACTCCATTGTGTATATGTACCATATTTTCTTTATCCATTCTTCAGTTGAAGGGCATCTAGGTTGTTTCCAGGTTCTGGCTATTACAAACAATGCTGATATGAACATAGATGTGAAAATGCCCTTGTGGTATGATTGACCATTCCTTGGATATATGTCCAAGAGTGCTACAGCTGGGTCTTGGGGGAGATGGATTCCCAATTTTCTAAGTAAGCACCCTATTGATTTTAAGTGGCTGTACAAGCTTGCATTCCCACCAGCAGTGGAGGAGAGTTCCCCTTGCTCCACATCCTCTCCAGCATAAGCTGTCTTCTGTGTTTTTGAACTTAGCCACTCTGTCAGGTATAAGGTGGTATCTCAGAGTCGTTTTGATTTGCATTTCCCTGATAATTAGGGATATTGAACAATTCCTTAAATGTCTTTCAGCCATTTGAACTTCCTCTGTTGAGAATTCTCTGTTTAGTTCTATAGCCCATTTCTTCATTGGACTGTTGGGCATTTTGATGTCTAATTTCTTGAGTTCTTTATGTATTTTGGATATCAGCCCTCTGTCAGATATGGGGTTAGTGAAGAACTTTTCCCATTCTGTAGGCTGTCCCTTTGTCTTGTTGACCTTGTCATTTGCTCTACAAAAGCTTCACAATTTCAACAGGTCCCATTGATTGATTGATTCTCTCAGTGTCTGTGCTACTGGTGTTATATTTAGAAAGTGATCTCCTGTGCCAATGCATTCAAGAGTACTTCCTACTTTCTCTACTATCAGGTTCAGAGTAGCTGGGTTTATGTTGAGGTCTTTGATCCACTTGGACTTAAGTTTTGTGAACAGTGACAGATATGGATCTATTTGCAGTGTTCTACACATTGACATCCAGTTATGCCACCACCATTTGTTGAAGATAATTTCCTTTTTCCATTGTACATTTTTGGCTTCTTTGTCAAAAATTATATGTTCATAGGTGTGCGGGTAAATGTCAGGGTCTTCAATTCAATTCCATTGGTCCACATGTTGGTTTTTATTCCAGTACCAAGCTGTTTTTATTATGGTAGCTCTATAGTAGAGCTTGAGGTCGGGGATTGTGATGCCTCCAGAGGTTGTTTTATTGTACAGGATTCTTTTGGCTATCCTGGGTTTTTTGTTTTTCCATATGAAGTTGAGTATTATTCTTTCCAGATCTGTGAACAATTGTGTTGGTAATTTGATGGGGATTGCGTTGAATCTGTAGATTGCTTTTGGTAAGGTTGCCATTTTTACTATGTTAATCCTGCCTATCCATGAACATGGGAGATCTTTCCATTTTCTGACATCTTCTTCAATTTCTTTTTTCAGGGACTTAAAGCTCTTGTCATATAGGTCCTTCACATGCTTAGTTAGCGTAACCACAAGATATTTTATGTCATTTGTGGCTATTGTAAAGGGTGATGTATCTCTGATTGCCTTCTCAGCCTATTTGTCTATTGTGTATAGGAGGGCTACTCATTTTTTTGAGTTGATCTTGTATCCTGCTATGTTGCTGAAGGTTTTTATAAGCTGTATCAGTTCCTTGGTTGAATTTTTGGGGTCACTCATGTATACTATCATGTCATCTGCAAAGAGGGAAAGCTTGACTTCTTCCTTTCCAATTTGTATCCCCTTAATCTCCTTATGTTGTCTTATAGCTCTAGCTAGAATTTCAAGTACTATATTGAATAAGTATGGGGAGAGGGGACAGCCTTGCCTTGTTCCTGATTTTAGTGGTATTGCTTTGAGTTTCTCCCCATTTAATTTGATGTTGGATGTTGGCTTGCTGTAGATTGCCTTTATTATGTTTAGGTATGTTCCCTGTATTCCTGATCGCTCCAAGACCTTTATCATGAAGGGGTGTTGGATTTTGTCAAATGCCTTTTCTGCATCTAGTGAGATGATCATGTGGTTTTTTTCTTTGAGTTTGTTTATATGGTGTATTACATTGACGGACTTTCGTATGTTGAACCACCCTTGCCTCCCTAGGATGAAGCCTACTTGATCATGGTGGATAATTGTTTTGATGTGTTCTTGGAGTCTGTTTGCCAGAATTTTATTGAGTATTTTTGTATTAATGTCATGAGGGAGATCGGTCTGTAGTTCTCTTTCTTTGTTGCATCTTTGATTGGTTTAGGAATCAGGGTAATTGTAGCCTCATAGAAGGAGTTTGGTAATATACCTTCTGCTTCTATTATGTGGAACAATTTAAAGAGTATTGGTATTAAGTCTTCTTTGAAGATCTGGTAGAATTCTGCAGTGAAACCATCTGGTCCCGGGCTTTTTTTGGTTGGGAGACTTTTAATGACTGATTCTATTTCCTTAGGAGTTATTGGACTATTTAAATGGTTTATCTGGTCTTGATTTAACTTAGGTATGTGGTACCTATCCAGAAAATTATCCATTTCTTTTAGATTTTCCAGTTTTGTGGAGTAAAGGTTTTTGGAGTATGACCTGATAATTCTCTGGATTTCCTCATTGTCTGTTGTTATGTCCCCCTTTTCATTTCTGATTTTGTTAATTTGGATGTTCTCTCTGTATTTTGGTTAGTTTGGATAAGGGCTTGTCTATCTTGTTGATCTTTTCAAATAACTAACTCTTTGTTTCATTAATCCTTTGTATTATTCTCTTTATTTCTATTTTATTGATTTCATCTCTCAATTTGATAATTTCCTGGTGTCTGTTCCTCCTGGGAGACTTTGCTTATTCCTGTTCAAGAGCTTTCAGGTGTGCTGTCAAGTCACTAGCATGAGATTTCTCCAGCTTCTTTATGTGGGCATTTAGTGCTATGAATTTCCCTCTTAGCACTGCTTTCATAGTGTCCCATAAGTTTGGATATGTGGTGTATTCATTTTCATTGATCTCTAGGAAGTCTTTAATTTCTTTCTTTATTTCTTCCTTAACCCATTGGTGGTTCAGTTGAGCATTATTCAGTTTCCTTGAGATTGTACGATTTCTGTAGTTTTTTGTGTTGTTGAAATCTAACTTTAAACCATAGTGGTCCGATAGAACACAGGAGGCTATTCCAATTGTTTTGTATCTGTTGATATTTGCTTTGTGGCCAAGTATGTGGTCAATTTTAGAGAAGGTTCCATGGGGTGCTGAGAAGAAGGTATATTCTTTTTTGTTCTGGTGGAATGTTCTGTAGATATTGATTAAGTCCCTTTGAGCCATAACTTCAGTTAAGTCCATTTTGTCTCTGTTAAGTTTCAGTTTGTCCGATCTATCCAGAGGTGAAAGTGGGGTGTTGAAGTCTCCCACTATTATATGTGTGGAGTTTTATATGTGGTTTAAGCTTTAGTAATGTTTCTTTTACATATGTGGGTGCCCTTGTGTTTGGGGCATAAATATTCAGAATTGAGACTTCATCTTGGTGGATCTTTCCTGCAATGAGTATGTAATGTCCTTCATCATCTCTTTTGATTGATTTTAGTTTAAGTCTATTTTGCTGGATATTAGGATAGCTACACCAGCTTGCTTCTTAAGACCATTTGATTGGAAAGTCTTTTCCCAGCCTTTTAGTCTTAGGAGGTGTCTGTCTTTGAATTTGAGGTGTGTTTCTTGTGTGCAGCAGAAAGATGGGTCCTATTTTCGTATCCATTCTGTTAGTCTGTGTCTTTTTATAGGTTAATTAAGTCCATTGATATTAAGGGATATTAATAACCAGTGATTGTTCATTCCTATTGTTATTTTTATTTTTTGGTGCAAGTGTGTGTGTACTTCTCTTCTTTGGGGTTTACTGCTGTGGTGTTATCTATTGCCTGTGTTTTCATGGGTGTATCTGCCTTCCATAGGTTGGAATTTTCCTTCTAGTGCTTTCTGTAGGGCTGGGTTTGTGGATAAGTACTGTTTAAATCTGGTTTTGTCTTGGAAGGTCTTGTTCACTCCATCTATGATGATTGAAAGTTTTGCTGGGTATATGAGTCTAGGCTGGCATCCATGGTCTCTTAGTGTCTACATGATATCTGTCCAGGTCCTTCTGGCTTTCAAAGTCTCCATTGAGAAATCAGGTGTTATTCTGATGGGTTTGCCTTTATAAGCCACTTGGCATTTTTCCTTTGCTGACCTTAATATTCTTTCTTTATTCTGTACGTTGAGTTGTTTAATTATTATGTGGCGAGGGGACTTTTTTGGGCGGTCTAGTCTGTTTGGTGTTCTATAGGTTTCTTGAATCTTCATAGGCATTTTCTTCTAAAGTTGGGAAAGTTTTCTTCTATGATCTTGTTAAATATATTTTCTGTGCCTTTGAGTTGGTATTCTTCTCCTTCCTCTATCCCTATTATTCGTAGGTTTGGTCTTTTCATGGTGTCCCAAATTTCTGGGACATTTTGGGTCATGACTTTGTTGGTTTTAGTGTTTTCTTTGACTGATGAATCTATTTCTTCTACCATATCTTCAACACCAGAGATCCTCTCTTCCATCTCTTGCATTCTGTTGGTTATACTTGCCTCTGAAGTTCCTGTTTGTTTACTCAGATTTTCTATTTCCAGCATTCCTTCTGCTAGTGTCTTCTTCATTTTTTCTATTTCCCTCTTCAGGTCTTGGACTGTCTCCCCTGCTGTTTCATGATTTTCTTTCAGGGACTTATCGTTTTCTTCTGCTTTAATTGTCCTTTCCTCTAGTTTTTTATAGCGTTCTTCCCATTTTTTGTTTGTCTGTTCCTCCACTTTATTTTTGATTTCTTCTATATAAGGCTCTAGCCTCTTCATGATGTTACTTATAAGGTTGTTTTCTTCTTCTTCTTCTTCTTCTTCTTCTTCTTCTTCTTCTTCTTCTTCTTCTTCTTCTTCTTCCATTCTGTGATGTTCAGGTCTAGCTGTTGGAGAAGGGCTAGCTTCTGGTGATGCTGTATTGCTTTTTATTTTGTTGTATGTACTTCTGCCTTGACATCTGCCCATCTCCTTTTGGGTTCATTCTTGGTCTTATCAGTGTACTTGGTCCAGACAGAGCTGACAGATTTAGGGAGCCTTTGTCTGGTCCAGATGGAAGCTCTGGGCTGGATGGGAGCTCTGGTCCAGATGAGAGTGCTGGCCGGATAGGAGCTGGGGGGCTGGACTCTGAGTCTCGGGAAGTCCCTGGGGTCTCCTTATTTTGCCCAGATGGGAGCTCCTCTTGTCCAGATGAGAGTTCCTCTCTGGTCCAGATGGGAGTTCCAGGGCAGGATGGAAGCTGGGGGCTGGTCTCTGATTCTCAGGAAGTGGCTGGGGTCTCCGGCAAATGGGTGTGGGTGCAGGATGTGGAGACTGCAGGGTCTGCCTGCAATCTTGGAAACTGGGTACCTTCCAGCAGGGCCCACAGATTGGCTGGAAACTGGGGCCAAGTTGGGCAGGTCCTCCTGGGATGGCTGTTGCCCATGGGTGGGACCCCAAGGTGGTTGCCTCTCTGATTACAACCCCAGGCACTCACCTCTGGTCCAGATGGGAGTTCTGGACAGGATGGAAGCTGGGGGCTGGTTTCTAAGTCTCAGGAAGTGGCTGGGGTTTTGGGTATGGGGGCAGGGCATGGAGGTTGTAGGGTTCACTAGAGGGTCTTGGAGAGGGAGAACCTTCCCAGTGGGGATGGGGGGGGGTCCTGCCCTATGGCCAGAACCTGGGGCCATTTGGGCAGGTCTTTCCTGGAGTGGCTGGTGCCCCGGGCTGTGACCCAGGTGCAGGCCTCTCTGGGTGTGACCCCAGGCACTCACCTCTGCTCCAGGTGGGAGTTCCAGGGCAGGATGGGGGCTTGTCTCTGATTCTCAGGATGTGGCTGGGGTCTCTGGCAAATTGGTGTGGGTGCAGGGTGTGGAGACTGCAGGGTCTGCCTGCAGTCTTGGAAAAGGGGAGCCTTCCTGCAGGGCCTGCAGATTGGCCAGAAACTGTGGCCAAGTTGGGCAGGTCCTCCTGGGATGGCCTGTGTCCAGGGATGGGACCCAGGGACAGTTGCCTCTCTGACTATAACCCCAGGCACTCACCTCTGGTCCTGATGGAAGTTCCGGGGTGGATGGGAGCTGGGGGTTGGTCTCTGAGTCTCAGAAAGTGGCTGGGGTCTCCAGCAAATGGGTGTGGGGGCAGGGTGAAGAGTAAAATCTTTAGTTCGTTAAAGGAAAATAAAAGATTAATGTGGATGTAAAAATAATTGAAAATATAAAACCTCATTCGTAAATGACAAAATCGTTTGAGATCAAATAAGGTACATAAAGCTACATCAAGCAAAACCTACCACAATAAGAAAAAAGTGTGGCTCTGCAGTCTGCTGTAGAGTTATGGATATCAGGACAATGAGCTTCAGAGAGCAGACATTGTCCATCCTGATCCACAGGACTTGGTTCCAGAGCCTCTTGCAAGACCAAAATCCACAGATGCTCATGCTCATTGCAGAAAGTAGCCCAATAGCCTATGCATGTAATCTACACACATCTTCCTGAACAACTCAAATGACCTCTAGGTTACTTAAAACATCTAATGTAATGTAAATATTAAGAAGCCAAGTGTTAAGCTGTGTTAGTTAGGGACTTAGAACAAGAATATTTGAAGGTATTCAGCACAAAGGTATTCTAAACTCTTTGATATGTAGTGTTTTAACATTTTAAGATAGAAAACAAGGGTACAGAAGGCTGATTGTACCATTATCTCCAAATGATTCTTCAAAAGATCATTATTCAAAAAAATGCTTTCAAAACTGAGAGTGAGGTCAGAATTACCAGCATTATCATTTCTGTTTAATAGTATATGAAAGTCTTTCCACTAAGTAGAATTTTTTTGAAAAATGAAAAAATTAAGGAAAGAAAACAAATTTTTTAAACCATCAGATTTATATATAAACAAAACTGATGGAAAGTAACTCACTACAAAGAAGTTTCCCAGTGGTGTGACTTTAATACTCAAAACCAATTGCATTTCCAATATCAACAACAAAATAAAGACATTAGTAAATTTCATAAAATCTAAGTTTAAATTGAGCATGTGGTTTATATTGCTTTTGTCTGCAAGATGTTTTCATAATATTTAACAATGAAGGACAAAAATCAGATGCGCTATGGTGGTTTGAATACGTATAGCTCCCATATATGATTGTGTCTGAATGCTCAGCCCATAATGAACGGCACTACTAGGAAGCTATGGCCTTGATGGAGTAGGTGTGGCCTTGGAAGAAGTGTGTCACTGTGGGGGTGTGGTTTTAGGTCTCTTTTCTCAACCTACACCCACTGGTACAGTTGCTTTCTGTTACCGGTGGATCAAGATGAAGAACTCTCAGCTCCTTCTCCAGCACTATGTGTGCCTACATGTTGCCATGTCCCACTGTGATGATAACAGACTAAACCTCTGAAATTGTAAACCAGCCCCAATCAAATGTTTTCCTTTATAAGAGTTGCCATGGTCAGCCAGGCGGTGGTGGTGCATGCCTTTAAATCCCTGCACTCGGAAGGCAGAGGCAGGTGGATCTCTGTGAGTTCAAGGCCAGCCTGGGCTACCAAGTGAGTTCCAGGAAAGGTGCAAAGCTACATAGAGAAACCCTGTCTCAAAAAACAAAAACAACAACAACAAAAAAAAGAGTTGCCATGGTCATGGTCTCTCTTCACAGCAATAGAAATCATAACTAAGACATGTACTTAATAAAGTACAGATAATTATTCTCCCATGAATTATGGATATGATTAAATTTCCCCAAAAGAAGTGTCATTGTAGCTTTTGTGTATATTATTTTTCTAAATTTGGCTCTGAAGAATAAAATGATAACAAATACAGAGTCCTCAGATAAAGCAGAGATATGTGACTATACTGTACTTCAGAATGTAGTGCAAACTCAAACCAAGCGGGGTGTGGAAACTGAAACAGAGAATGTGACCAAAGACAACTGAGATAACCCAGAAACCAACCATGACTGAATTAATAACATTGACTTGAGTCAGAAACTCAATAAAGAAACTCAGTGGACAAGAAAAGACCTGTTTATGGAACTTAAAATAGCTCTTCAATTGGGAAATTAAAGGCCATCTGATTTCAAGTTGGTTAAAATCATTGCAAGCATCAAATTCAGACTCTGTTTGGAGAGAGCAGGCTTGTCTTGCTTCTCTTTATATTTTCATTCTCACAGAAAAATAACAGACATCCAGGTGGCATTCTCAACAGTTTTGGTTGGTCCATGCCACCCCTCCTCTCATCCCTCTCCTCTATCTTCAAACCCCCATTCTTGTTGTTCCCTTCCACGCCTTCCACTTTCATATCACACTTGTTCTCCTCTTCTCCTCCTCCCCTTCTTTGAAGTGTCTTTTCTTTTCTCGCTTTCAATGTCCCGTCTGAAGCGTCCTGGGCTCTACCTCAACACCTTCCTACACAAGGATTAAAATCCCTATAAGAGAGAACATGCAGGAATTGTCTTTCTGAGCCTGGGTTACCCTACTGAAGGAGGACCTTTTAAGAACTCTGAATCTTTCTCAGAGTCAACCTCTCTGTCTCTTATACCCTACTGGGCCTTTACTTTCCTTGGTCTCTTAATGTGTCCAGCTCTGTGTCTTCAACTTTGAGACTCTTCTGGATTTTGTCTTATTTTCCCACTCCTGCGCAGAAACCAGGAATCAATGCAATAAGCTGGGTAATCTTAAGATTCAGACCTGCCTCTTTACTTTCCCATTCATGACAGCTAGTGTTAAATGTCGACTTGACAGACTCCAGAGTCAACTGACAGATGGATCTCTGGGCTTTTCTATAAAGTTCTGCCTTGATTGATTGATGTGGGGAGACCATCTTCACTGTGGGTGGAACTATTTCCTGGCCATGGTTGTGTATGTAGAACAGAGAACTGAGAGGCATGATACATTCCGTCCTCTCTACTTCTTGACTGTGGATGGATGGCATGTGACCAGCTGTCTCAAGCTCCATTATGGATTCCCTGCAATGAACTGCAACCTGAAACTGTGAGTCAAAACTAATCCTTTCTCTCCTAGGTTGCTTTTGTTATAGTATTTGATGACAATATGTAAAAAAGAAAGTAAAACAGCATTTCACAATGATCACTATCCTTTTGTAGTTAGGTGTCCAGTAAATTTAAAATTGTTATCTAGAATTCTCTGACTCACTTGTTGCTTAAAGCTATGGAGTAATGCAATTGTTTTTTGTTTGTTTGTTTGTTTTTGTTTTGTTTTTTATTCCTTTGTGGCTGGAAGCATGGAATTGAAAGTTTTTAAAATTATATTTATTTTTAACTAATTCATTTAAAATCTTAAACTTTTATTCACATTTTGTATATTTTATACTCATATTTTAGTTACCATTCTGTGCTTTGATACATATATACACTATATAGTGTCTAATTCATGTTAAACATGTCTATTCACACTTAAAATTTTCTCATGATTAAAAACTTCCAAGATCTTTCTCCTTTAAATATACAATGTATTATTTGTCTTCTACCTTACTGTACACAATTTTAATGTAAAAAAGACATGTTAAGAAATACTACAAAAGAGACAAAGTAAAATTCTGAACAATCTCTGAAAATATTTGATATGTGAAAGGTTTTAGTAAAAGTTAAGGTATCACAAATTTTCCTTTAGAAAATATCATAGCCATGAAAAATGAGAAATAGAAAAATCTTAAAACCATGTCTTTTCAACGTCCCCATGTATCAAACTTATGCATAATCATCTATGCCAAATTTTGGCTCCTAGAATCCTATGTTCATGCAATACCCACAGACTTGCCTCTGTTTCTTTTCCTTTTCTTTTTGACATGATCAATCCCTTTAATTATGGACAATTGCTCACTTATACTTGAGCAATCTCAGCACTGCTCTGACACTGTGGGGAACAACTTACTGAAGACGTGAGTCTCACCTCTGCATTTCAAGCTGAGTTTAGCCTTCCTTAATCATATTAAACAAAACCATTTAACACTACATCTGCCTATGACAAAGTTTTAGATCTCTTCTGTGATATATGAAGTCCTATTTTAAGCAGGATAAACTAAATGTTTGCATGAATTTTCAGCTAAAAACACACTAGACCTGAGTAATTTGGGGGCACTGAACAAAAGTGAATTGCTAGATGGAGAATTATTATGATGACAATGTCAACAGCTTCAAAATGAGGCTTAAAATACGCTGACAAAAGATATTAATACACCGTCAACTGCAGGTTCTTCAGAGTTCTTGAGAGGAAACCAAGTTTTGACTACATACTTTTTCTTCCTTTTATATTTTCCTATAGCAAGTAAGACCACCTGTTTCTTCTGGTTTTTACAAATCTCCTGTAATTGTCATCTAAAAATTCTAACATCAATCTGCTAGTACAGACAGAAGCAAATGCCTTCGTTAGTTTGCTGTTAGTTTTCTTATTTCTTTAAGTGTTTCCAATTCTTCTTCCTCAACTATTTTTCTCCAATTCCATTAACTTCTCATTGAACCCCTTCCTGCACTCCAACAAGCTCACAAACAGCTGTTTCATCATATTCTAATTTCAGCACTTTCAAGAGAGCACTGATAAATGGTTGCTCCCTATTTCATCAGCAGCAGGATCTTTGAAAGCCTTTGAGTGTATTCTTATAAGTCATCAAAATTTCTTAGCAATGTTGTTTATACTTGACTGTGTGACTTTTCCCAGGCCTCAGTGATACTCATTTATCATTTAGAATGCTAAAGCATTTCCCAAACTCTCAGAACATTTGGTCAGATTCTGTTACCACAACGATCTGCATGATCCTTTGATATAAATGTTAATATGAACAAATTGTTTAGGTCAGTGTTCAAATGAGTGTGATGGGTTTAAAAGCAAAGACACAGCCAACATACCAAGGTGCATATAACTACAGTGCTGTACATGCCCACAAGCTTTGCCTAAACTCACAGAATGGTATGTAGTTGTATCTATAAGATGCTCTTATGTACAGACTAAAATAATTCAATAATTAGTTTTCAAATAATGCTAGTGTTACTGGGTTTTTTGTTATAGGACAAATAAATGGAAAATATAAATTTGCTAACAATATCAAAAAGATTAAAGTTCTTTGAATGGTAGGTCACAAAGAATTTATGGGAATCAAATTTCTATCCAACGTCAGCATTGCAAGGTTATTTAGTGGATTGGAATAGTCTTAGAGTCAATGAATGTTTGTACTCAATGGCATACTTCCATAATCTTTGCTTTTCATTGATATTAAATATTAGTTATAAAAAGTACTTTATTTAAAATATTTTATATATTCTTTGACTACGTCACATATATAAATACATATATATATAATGTATTCTTATATTCATCCACCATTACCCTCTTCATCACCTTCCTATTCCCTTTGGTCCCCTTCTTCTTCTCAATGTGTCTCTCACCTAATTTCACGCATTGTTAATGACCCCTGAGCTTAATTAAGGTATACTGGAAGGGGGGGTATGCATTTATTACCTGGAGTATGGGCAACTTATTAATGGCTCCACTATTGAAGAAAGCAGATTCTTCCTCCCCTAGCAACCAATAGCTCTCCAGCATGAGACAAGGCCGCATGAGTCTCTTTCTCTATCAAATACTTCTCATCAGCACTTTATACAGTTCTTAATTAAAAGCTTCAGTACTTTCTGTTTTGACAGTTGCTGTCTAATTGCTCAGTTTCACCTTGTAAAAGTATAACACTTTTAAGTACTGAAATCATTTATGACTAGCAATCCCACTTGCATACATGTGTAACCACTGACAAACTGTTAGCATGTCAGCTGTACTTAGTGTCGTCACCTGCAGCACCTGGATCCTCAGTAGAGGAATCATTCATACACACAGCTGTAAGTGACTTCCATGTAAATGATATGTATTTTCCTGTATTATCACTTCCTTATGACTCCAGTTAGCTGAATGGGTTGAAGCAATGTTGACAATTTCTCTGATTCACTGACTCCCTATCCTTTAAGACGGTCAGATTACAGATTTGGAAAACCCCAACTCAAATGCAATTGCCATCACTACCTTGCTCTTGTGCTAGATAATTATCTTCAGTTTCATCTAAATAGTAACTGTCATCTTTTTACCAGATAAAGAATTACACACAGTAGTTTTGGAGACACAAAACCACTGAAAAGGACGAAAAGAATGCAAAAGCAAAACATAATGTCAAAAAATTCTGGCAACAATTGTGTGTATATTCCTTCTTTATACTTGTAACTGCATGGATGACTAGAAGCCTCAGCCCACTCTCTGGCAAGCATAAGATAAGGTTATCTTAGCTCTGGTGCAGTCCCCCCAGCCGAATAGCAGGTGAGTGACTCTTATGTCAGATGGCCTGCCACCACTGACTGCATTCCATTCCCATAAGACCCACTCCATGGCACAACCCCACATACCTCAACATCCTCCCATGGCCAGCCTGTCCCCACAACTCCAGCAGACTCCATAGGCCCAGGTATAGCCCACACCAGTCAGAAGAACAACACCTCCTTCACTGGGCTCCATATTTTGGTCTACAACTTCAGAGGAAGACTTCAACTTTACATGAGGCCACTCTGGATCTAGGCACCCAAGGCCCCACAAGCCTCATCAGAAAAATCCTATTGGACCTGAAGACTTGCCAGTCAACAGAACACTTTACAACTTAGGCCAGAAAACCAAAGAGGAAACATAAAGCAAAGGAACAAAACACCCATCCAACAAAAGTAAACTTAAGATTCAACACTTACACCTAAAATCATCCCAAATCCAGATGCCTAAATGACCAGGTAATAACACATTCAATATCAGAAAGGGCAATATGTCTCAACAGAACTCAGTGGGCCTAAAACAGCAAGACTTGAATATTCCTGTGTAGCTGAAACACAAGGAAAATGACCTTAAAAACTTTATAAAGATGATAAAGACCCTTAAAGAGAAAATGAAAAACTCCCTTAAAGAAACTGAAGAAGAGACAGATATGGAGCTTGATCTGCTTACAGGGGCCCCCTGGCAGTGGGATCAGGATCCATCCCTAGGACATGAGCAGACTTTTTGGAGCCCCCTGCCTATGGTAGATCTGCCTCAACTGAGTGTATCAGGCTCTGCTGACTCCTCACAGGGGGCCTTGCCTTAGAGGAGGTGGGAATGGGATTGGGATGGGGGGAAGGCTGGAGAGTGGGAGGAGGGAGGGGAGGGGATCTGTGCTTGGGATGTAAAGTGAATAGATAATGTCTTAAAAATGAAAAAAAATGAAAAAAATAACAAAAAATTGAAAGAAATCAATAAATACCTTAAAGAATGGCAAGAAAAACAATTAAACAGGTGCAGGAAATGGAGCAAGATCTAAAAATTGAGAGAGAAATGGTAAAGAAAACACAAACCAAGGAAATTCTGGAAATAGAAAATCTGAGCAAGTGAATAGGAAGTACAGAATTTGAGAGATGGCATAAAGAATCTCAGATATTGAGGATACAATAAATGAAACAGATCCACTGGTCAAATAAAATGTAAAATCTAAAAGATTCCTAACACAAAAGAGCCAGGAAATCTGTTTTGACCAAACCTAAGAATAATAGGAAGAGAAGTAGGAGAAGAAACCGAGCTCAAAGGCCCAGAAAATATATTCAACAAGATCACAGAAGAAAATCTTCCTAAGCTAAAGGAGATGCCTATAAAGCTACAAGAAGCTTACAAAACACCAAATAGACTAGCCCAGAAGAAAAGTACCCACACCAAATAATAATCAAAATACTAAATATACATAATAACGAGAATATTAAAATCTGCAAAAGAAAAGGGCCAAGTGACATATAAAGGCAGAACTATCAGAAGGACCCCTGACTTCTCAGTGGAGACTCTGAAAGCCACAAGGACCTGGATAGACATGTTGTAGACATTAAGAGACAATGAATGCCAGCACAGACTACTATATACAGCAAAACTTCCAATCACCATACATGAAAAAAACAAGATATTTCATGACAAAGCAAATTTAAACAAGCCTATCCACAAGTCCAGCCTGACAGAAGGTACTAAAAGGGAAACTCCATCACAAGGAAGTTAGCTGCACCCAAGAAAACACAGGCAATAAATAATCCCACACCAGTAAAACCCAAAGAAGGGAAACACAAACACACACACACACACACACACACACACACTTCAGACAACAACAACAGCAACAAAAGATAACAGGAATAACAATTACTGGTCATTAATATCTCTTAATGTCAATGGACACAATTCAACAATAAAAAGACATAAGCTGAAAGAATGAATATGAAAATAGAATCTATTCTTCTGCTGCATAGAAGAAACACACTTCAACTTCAAAGACACACATTACCTCAAAGTAAATGGTTTGGAAAACGTTTTTCCAATGAAATGGATCTAAGAAGCAAGCTAGTGCAGCTATCCTAATATCTAATCAAATAGACTTCAAACTAAAACTAACCAAAAGAGATGGAGAAGGACATTTAATATTCATCAAAGGAAAAATCCACCAAAATGAAATCTCAATTATGAAAATCTATACCCCAAATACAAAGGCACACACATTTGTAAAATGAACACTTCTAAAGCTTAAATCACACATTGAATCCCACACATTAATAGTGAGAGGGTTCAAAACCCCACTCTCACCAGCGGACAGATCTGCCAAACAGAAACTAAACAGAGAAATAAGGGAACTAACAGATGGACCTAACAGATATCTATAGAACATTTCACCCAAACACAAAAGAATATACCTTCTTCTCAGCACCTCATGGAACCTTCTCTAAAATTGACCCTCTTCTGGGCCACAAAACAAATCTCAGCAGCTTTAAAAAAAAAAAAAAAAAAAAAGCTGGAATAACCCCCTGTATCATATCAGATCACCATGCATTAAATGTAGTTAAACAACAGTGGAAACTGAACAACTCTCAAATGAATTACCACTGGGTCAAGGAAGAAATAAAGAAAGAAATTAAAAACTTCCTAGAATTCAATGAAAATGCATGCACCGCATATCCAAACTTATGGGACGCAATGACAGCAGTGCTAAGAGGAAAGTTCATAGCACTAGTGCCTGCATAAAGAATTTGGAGAAATCTCATGCTAGAAACCTAACAGCACACCTGGAAGCTCTGGAACAAAAAGAAGAAAAGTCATCCAAGTGGAGTAGATGGTAGGAAATAATCAAACTGAGGGCTGAAATCAATAAAATACAAAGAGAACAATACAAAGAATCGATGAAATAAAGAGTTGGTTGTTTTGGGTTTTGTTTTGTTTTGTTTTTTTTTTTTTGAGAAAAATCAACAAGATATACAGACCCTTATCCAAACTAACTAAAAAGCAGAGAGAGACTATTCAAATTAACAAAATCAGAAGCAAAAAGGGAGACATAGTAACAGACACTGAGAAAAATGCCAAGAATTATTAGGTCATACTTTAAAAACCTGTACTCCACAAAATTGGAAATCTAAAAGAAATGGACAAGTTTCTTGATAGGTATGACATACCAAAATTAAATCAAGACTAGATAAACAATTTAAATAGAACTATAATCCCAAGGGAAATAGAAGCAGTCATTAAAAATCTCCCAACAACAACAAAAGCCCAGGGCCAGATGGTTTCAGCACAGAATTCTACCAGACTTTCAAAGGAAAGCTAATACCAATATTCCTCAAAACATTCCACACAACAGAAATGAAAGTACTTTGCCAAACTCTTTCTATGGGGCCAAAACACCCTGAAATCCAAACCACAGAAAGATTAAACAAAGAAAGAGAATTACAGACCAATTTCTCTCATAAACACCAATGAAAAAGTACTCAATAAAAGTAATCAGAAACCAAATCCAAGAACACATCAAAAAGATAATCATCTACCACAATCAAGTAGGCTTCATTCCAGAGATTCAGGGAAGGTTAAACAATGAAAATCCATCAATGTAATTTACCATATAAAGAAACTGAAAGAAAGAAGAAAATGATCATCTCATTAGATTTGGAAAAGGCCTTTGACAAAATCCAACATTCCTTCATGATAAAGATGTTGGAGAGATCATGGATAAAGGAACATAGCTAAACATAACAAAGGCAATATACAGCAACCTAGTAGCCAACATCAAATTAAATGTAAAGAAGCTCAAGGCAATTCCACTAAGGAACAAGATGGCTGTCCACTCTCTCCATATCTGTTCAATACAGTATGAAGTTCTAGCTAGCACAATAGCACAACAAAAGGAGATCAGGGGTTAAAAATTGGAAAGGAAAAAGTCTGCAGATGATATGACAGTATACATAAGCAACCAAAAATCCTACCAGGGAATTCCTACCACTGATAAACACCTTCATCAATGTGGCTAGATATCAGATTAACTCAAAAAATCAGTAGCCCTCCAATCTACAAATCTAAAAACAATAAATGGGCTGAGAAATAAAGTAAACAACACCCGTCAAATAGTATTGAATATTTTGTGGCTAACACTAATCAAGCAAGTAAAAGACCTATATAACACAAACTTCAAGATTTTGAAAAAAAATTGGAGAAGATAGAAAATGGAAAGATCTCTCATGCTCATGGATCAGTAGGATTAACATAGTAAAAATGTCTATCTTTCCAAAAGTAATCTACAGTTTCACTACAATCTCCATCAAAATTGCAACACAATTCTTTACAGTTCTGGAAAGAACGCGATACTCAATTTCATATGGAAAAGCAAAAACCCCAGGATAGCTAAAACAATCCTGTACAATAAAGGAATTTCCAGACTTATCACCACCATTGATCATCTCAAGCTCTACTAAAGAGCTGTAGTAATAAAAACAACATGGTATTATCATAAAAACAGACAGAAGGATCAGTAGAATTGAACTGAAGACCCGAAAGTAAATCCGTACACCCAGTAACACATTAGTTTTGGCAAACTACCCAAGATCATGCAATGGAAAATAGAAAGCATCTTCAACAACTGGTACTGGCATAACTTGATGTTATCATGTAGAAGAATTCAAACATACCCATATTTATCACCCTGTACAAAATACAAGTCCAAGTAGATCAGAGACCTCAACTTAAATCCAATTACACTGCACCTGTTAGAAGAGAAAGTGGGAAATAACCTTGAACTTATTGGCATAGGAAACGACTTCTGGAATAGAACACCAATAGCACACACACTGAGGTTGACAATAAATGGGACCTTATGAAACTGAAAAGCTTCAGTAAGGAAAAGGACACTGTCAATCGGACAAAACCCAAGCCTACAGAAAGGGAAAAGATCTTCACCAATCCCACATCCAACAGAGGGCTGATCTCCAAACTATATAAAGGACTCCAGAAACTAGACATCAAAATGATCCAATTTAGAAATGGGTACAAATATAAACAGAATTTTCAACAGAAGAATCTCAAATGGTTGGGATACACTTAGTGAAATGTTCAGCATGGTTAGCCATCGGGAAATGTAAATCAAAATGACACTGAGATGCCATTAGTCAAAATGACTAAGATCACAAATACAAATGGCAACTTATTTTGGAGAGGGTATAGAGCAAGTGGAACACTCCTCCACTGTTGGTAGGAGTGCAAACAGTCTTTTTGGAAGTCAATATAAGAGTTCCACAGAAAATTGGGAATCAATCTACCTCAAGACCCAGCTATACTACTTTTGGACATATACTGAAATGATGCAGACTTATACAACAAGGACACTTCTTCAACTACATTCATAGCAGCTTTTTTCATAATAGCCAGAAACTGAAAACAACCTAGATTCCCCTCATTTGAAGAATGGATAATGAAAATGTGTTACATTTACACAATGTAGTATTACTCAGCTGTTAAAAAAGACATCATGAAATTGGAAGGCAAATTGATGGGCCTAGGAAAAACATCATCCTGAGTGGGGTAACCCAGATCAAGAAAGACAAATATGGTATGTACTCACTCATAAGTGTATATTAGCTACACAGTAAAAGGTAACCATGCTACAATCCAGATGCAGAGAGACTAGGTAACAAGGAAGTTCCAAAGGAGAATGCCTGGGTCTTCCTGGGAAGGAGATATAGAAGAAATCTTCTGGGTAGACTGGAGGTGGGTGGGGATTGCAACATGAGAGATTGGGTTGGGGAGGTATATGAATTGGGGGAGTACTGAAAGAGATGACTTGCTATGGGGAGGCATTTTGAGATCAGGTAAAAACCTTGTCTAAGGGAAACTCTCAGGAATCTACAAGGATGACCCCAGCTAAAATTCCTAGCAATAGTGGATAAGTAGGGTAGACTGGCCATCTCCTGTAACCAGATAGATGACTATCCCAGTTGTCATCAGAGAACCTTCATCCAATAACTGACAGAAACAGATGTAGAGACCTATAGCCAAGCACTGGGCTGAGCTCTAGGAATCCTATTGAAGAGAGGGAGGAAGGAGCCAATGGAGTCTAGATCATCACAAGAAAAGCTAAAGAAACAACTAACCTGGGTACATAGGAGCTCACAGAGTCTGGACCTAAAGCCAGGGGGCCTACATAAACCAGCCTAAGCCCTCTACATATATGCATCAGTTTTGTAGTTTGATCTATTTGTGGGACACCTAATAGTGGGAGCAGGGACTGTCCCTTGGCTTTGGGGAACTTATTCTTCATACTGCATTATCTTGCCCAGCCTCAATACAAGGGGAGGAGATTAGTGCTACCTCAACTTTGTTTGAGGTGCTAAACTTTGTCGACACCCATGGGAGGCCTGCCCCTTTCTAAACAGAAACAACAGAGGAGGGAATTGGGGGAGATGGGAGGGAGCCAGGGGAGGAAATAGGAAGAGAGAAGGGCAGGGAGACTGCAGTTGAGATGTAAAATAAATGTAATTTTTTTAAACAAGCGATAAAGCTCTGTTACACAGGTCACTATCCCAAGAAAAGATCAAAATTCAAATACTGAAGTGAATTTTTCACTGAATGACAATGTGTGGATCTTTTTAAAAATATGATGATTATCTTACATTACATAACAAATGACCTCAAAGGTGTGCCACAGAACAATGCACACGTCCTACAGTGTGGGTTTCCACAGTAAAGAGCCTAGAAAAGGTTTAGCTCTTCTGTTGCTTCAGGACATCCCACAAAGCAAGAATTAAGGTTCTATCAAGTGCTAAAGTCTTATCTGATTTTCCACTGGGGAAGGATCTGGTTGCTGGCTCAAGAGATTGATGGGACTTCTCTTTTAGGGATCATGCAGTATGAGAACTCTAATTTCTTTCTGTCAAATAGGAACTTGCTTCAGTTCCATGTTGCATGGGGCTGTCTCATACATGGTAATTTAATTGATAGCAGCAGTATAGAGAGTCCCTAGCCAACATGAACATCACACCCTTATTGAGAGCCACTGGTAGCAAAAGTCCATGAGAGTATACAGCAGTGACAACTAGAATTCAGAAAGTCAACCTACCAGAACTAAGGGTTCTGTTAGAGGAAACCATCACACATGGCGTTATGGAATTACTGCCTTTTGAATGAACTGGCTGTCTCTTGTTGTAAACTTCTTGTGCAATAACAGCTATGATTCTCCCCATTTACCATGCATTTCTATGTTATGTGTATATGTAATCTCACAATTGCACCTCAATATTGGGCACAACTTTCCCTATACATTTAGAGTAATTGGATAACTGTCCCCAGCTGTGTTTATTTTTTATCAACAAATCTGGCCAGGGCCATTCTCCAGACAAAAGTATTTCAGCAAAGATACCTTTTTCCAAGGACAAAACTGCACATAGATAAACATTAGCTCATCTCACCCACAGGTAGAGTAAAGAACCACTAGTAATTAAATCCTCAACCCTTTGCCTTTGCCCCGGGTTATTTACACAAGACTCTAATTTAAGAGATTTACTGCTCACATTCCTGGGATGATGTTTTAGCCACTTGCTAGTTAACTGAGTTCAACTGCAATCTGGAAAGGCAGCTGAACAGGCAGTGGACCAATGGCTTCTGATGTGTATTTACTTCCCGCTGACCCAAGGAGATTGCCTTCAAGGCCAGGTGGGTGATAGGTGACAAGCTTCTTTATTGTGTAAACTAAGTTTTAACTCCTCCTCAGCTAGGTGCTATTCCTAGATTCCCTAATTGATCTTGGCCTGTAGTTGACCCTACCAGAGAACTCCCCTTCAGTCACTCCCCTCTTTGGGTTGTAATTGAAAGCTGACATTTATTGCTTTATGTGTGGATCCTTATCATCTCTCTCTGGCCCTAAAAACTTCAAGTCTTGCATTGTGTTGCCAAAGAATTACTGCATGTGTATATATACTGGTTCTCTGAGAGCACTGGGGAGAATTGGTTTAGAAGAACAAAGATAAGGATGGAGATGGAAAGAACTAGATAGACATGAGAGAATAGCAGAAGGGACTGAGAGCAGGAGAGACTGAGAGCAGGAGGGACTGAGAAGAGCTAAGTATGAGAACAGGAAAGAAACTGTGTAAATGGAATTGACTTAGAAGAATAAAGTGAATGGACTAAGGAGCTCGGTGTGCTTGGATTCATTGAATATCCCTCAGATTAATATCCTTAGCCACTTGTAGCATCTGTTCTGGACCCTGATGGAAATCTCCTCAAGGCAGGCACTTGGGGGGAATTCATTAGAACCTTATGTAATCTGATCACAGAAGCGGCATCATGTCACCTTAGTCATAATCTGCCATCCCACCCACATGCAATAGAAGGATTTTATGCAAGACCATGAATAGTGGGAGGTAGTGATAAGGAGAAGTCATCTTAAAATCTGTCAACCACACTAATTAAGCTCTGAAAAAAATCTCAAATGTTTTATAGAAACTTGTATTTGATATTGTTAAAAAGGAAAAGAAAAACATCATGAAAGATAGGTCAGGTAGTTGTCAACTCTCCTGAGGAAATGGCTCTTTAGCAAAGGTATAAAGAACTCACCTGGAAGGAAAGATCACATGTATAAGTGTGGATAAATGGCAAACAATGAGAGAATTTATGTGATGGTCATAGAAAACCACACATTCTGCCATGCTATGACACAGGGTTGTTTTTTTTTTTTTTTAAGTAAAATATAATTACATCATTTTCACTTTTTCTTTTTGCTTCAAGTTGTACATCAGTGTGTGTGTGTGTGTGTGTGTGTGTGTGTGTGTGTGTGTGTGTGTGTACATACATGTGCATACAATCTACTCATTCCTGGGAACAGTATTTTCCCTACTCTCAACTCTTGGTTGCTTGTAGATCTGGGTCAAAATAATTTTTTAACTTTTAAAATTCACACTAACAAAATGATGAGACCAAATTTCTTGTTCTGATTGCTCCAGTGTGAATCTTAGAAGATGCTATTCCAGCATAATAAGAAACAAAACCAAAATGTAACACCAGCCAGTATCTCATCCTCGGCCTTGGACTGCATAGGGGTATCTGTCTCAAAAAAAAAAAAGTTATTTTTGGAGGATTTTTGGCTCATAATGCTTAGTCTGGACCTTTTTTTATATTACAGTTTTCAATTTTTTGTGAGGTTTCTTTGTGTGTAAATGTGTGTTTCTCTGCATTTGTACATTTAGATGTGTTTCTTCTTCTTTTTCTTTGGTTTAATTTTCCCGTTTTTTTTTTTTTTTCTTTCCTTTTCAGGTTTGTTTGTTTTTATTTTACCCTATTTCATTTGATTTTTTTCAGATGCCTGTTTGTATACTAATGAAAGAAAGAAAGAACAGGTATAGAATTGGGTGGGTGGGGAGATGGAGAAGAGCTGGGAGGAGCTGAGTAAGGGGAAAACATAATCAGAATACATTGTATGAAAAAAACCTTTTTTTGGTTTTTCGAGACAGTATTTTTCTGTGTAGTCCTGGCTATTCTGGAACTTGTTTTATAGACCAGGCTGGACTCTAACTCATAGAATTCACCTACCTTTGCCTCCTGAGTACTGGGATCAAAGGCATGCACCACCATTCTCTGCTTAAAAATCCATTTTCAATAAAAAACAGAAAAAAAAGAATGTAGTCTCACAATTTTACCCTTTTCTGCAACATTCCAGAACAAGTCCTCAAAAAGTACTGAAGCACCCTGTGTTACTGGGTGTCTGAACACCTCTGACATCTCCCTCATCCATGGAAGTCTTCCAGCCTCCTCACAGCTGTGTTTCTATCCACTTCTGGCACAGTATCCTCCCACTGAGCACAGACTTTGTTAAGTTTGCCATTTTCTCTTTCATATTTGCTCATTTTTTTTTTATTTTTAAATATCAATCGTTAAGGAATGTTGGTGACCAACTAATACAAAATGTTTTTCCCCCACTCTCACCAGAAACCTAATGTTCTCCTCATTTTATAGATTCATTAATGTTATATCTATCTCTATAGATGGATATAATATTTATGTGTAAGGCCATTACTCCAATTCTGTAAAAAAGAAATAATTCCATAAAAGATGGGAGGTTCATGGTTCTGCTTCTTCCAGATTGTTGGCTGCATTGGTCCATAATAGTGGAGGGGACAGAAGCAGGGAACAGGGTTAAGATGGCTGTGGTTACAATGGAGACAGCCCTCTGGGAGACAGATTTCAGTGAATCAGCTCAACTTTATTCCCGAGTATAAAGAATACATAGGATTGGGGATTATGGGGACAAACCCTAAATTTCATTAAGTGGCACACTTCTATCACAAGGCTTTGTATGTATTAGAAGGTTCTTTCCTATAGCAGAGCTCAGAGCACAAGTCTTCTTAGCAGAAATCTGTGTCAAGGGTCAAGATAAAGATAAATCAGGCATCTGGTTTAGAGACAGCTTTCAAAAAAGACAGTCTTCCAGGCCCAGCAACATTCTCCAGAAAGGGCAGGTAGAGGCAGGAATTTCAACTGGAGGGATCAGCTATTGAGAGAAGCTTCCAGGCCATGGGTAGATTGCAACCTCTGTGTTTCAGCAAATACCTTCCCGCAGAAGCTCTTGCTTTACTCCACATCAGCATCCTAATCCTAACTTCCCCAACTTTACTGATAGTCTCAAGAAATATTTTCCCATAAGATCAATAAATATGTACATGGAACCATGCATTTATAGACTTTTATGTAATAAATATGGCATTTCAAACAATAGGGGGGCACTTACACTAATAGACTGTCAAAAACAGGGGGAAATAAGTTACATACTTATAACCAGTTGTATTAAAAATATGTGCATAGAAATGAAATTTAATAAATTTCATACACAACCCTAAAGCTTTATGTAGTAGAATGATATATCTGCTACAATTCTTGAAGTATTTTATTTAAAATCTGTCATTGCAATGTTGCCTGCCAAACTGCAACATGTGACATAGCTAAGTGAAAGTTAAAATTCTTATTAATATATGTTTTTAAAGACAATAAACTATGCTAATGAAGAAAATGCCAAAAATATAAGCACTTTAGAGAAATATACTAGACAAAGTAACAAATTTCCAAGCATTTTAACAATCTAGATTAGGATATGCAAATTAAGATGGGATGCAAATTTGTTTCTGCCAGACTAGCACAAATTAGAAGATTATTAGTAGTTGAGAAGGTCAATACTCAGGCTATTGATGAGTAGGCATATTTTATTACTAAAACTTTAAAAATCTTGCTGGTTTAGAAGTTGAAATCTTTAAAAATTAAAACTAGTATAGTCATAAATTCTGAATTTATGTAAGAGCAATAGTGTTACAAATATAAAAGTATAAATATATTTAGAATATTTACTGCAGAATTTTATGAAACTTAAAATTAGCTGCACTTAGGGATGTGGCATTTTATTCTATGGAATAATATCTAGCCATCAAACAGAAATAAATCTAAAGTAGTGGAATAGAAATGTTTCCAACTCTCATAGTTAAATGAATACAACAAGCTGCAAAGAGATGTATAAACTAATCAGTGTCAAAATATTTATGGATGTATATATTTATATTAAATCTATAATTATATCTGTAGGGAGATGGAAAAAAGGAGGGATTTATGTTTGGTTAAGCAAATAAATATAATTTAAAATTTTTAATTTTTTAAAAATTTTTTGAAATTGGAATATAATAACATCATTTTCCCTATTTCTTTCCTTCTTACAAACCCTTCCATATATCACTTCTAGTGCCTTTTCAAACTCATGGTTTTTTCTTAACTAATAGTTGGTCCATATACATCTATATATTCCTAAATGCTAAGTACAACATGCTCAGTCTGTATAAGATTATTTACTTGTATGTATGTCATCAAGACTTCCATTTGGTATTAGATTACCAATAGTTGTGCTCTTCCCCAAGAAAGACTTGTCCTTAGCAATGTTCTTCAAGTAGGTCTGAACTCTACTGGCCTCTCCACTATACCAGTTAGCATGTCTATTGCTCTCATTCAGCTCTTGTTTAAGCATTCTTGTTGCCGAGTTTTTAACAGAAATTGTTTGAGGGATTCATAGATATTGGATTTGACTTAAGGCTCAGCCCAGGAGAGGGAACTCATACCCAACTGCTTAAGCGACCAAGAATCAGAGACCAGGTAAACCAAACATTACTGTTCTAAAATAAAGCAAACAAACAAGAAACAAAAATGTATCAATAAAAGGACTCCTAATGATCTTCTGCTACCCTCATAGATCTAGACCTTGCTCTGTCATGATCAGAGAAGCTTCCTCCTGTAGCAGATGGGAACAAATATATAGACCCACAGCCTGACTTCCTTTCAGAGAATGAGAGACCTTGGAACACTCAGTCCTAATCAGAATGTCTCCATCAATTCCTTCCCCTCAGGAATCAGGGAACACTACAGAGGAGAAGGCAAAGGGGCCAGGGTGCATAGCCTGTTCCTGTGACTCTGTGCCAAGGTTCAGAATTCTGAGTCCATTCCAGCATCTGTCTATTGTTGGGATCAGTTTTCTCTCTTAACTTGACTAAACATGTCAGGGAAGCATGGACATTCTTCCAGAAATGGGCAGATAGGAGGGTCTGTTTCCGATACTGCTCAAATAGGTAGTTCTGCCTTATAATCAACATCTGTGATGTGCAAGCAGTAAAAAGACTTCACATTGGAACCCTTCAGTAACCTCCTCAGGATGTCAAAAGAGATGTAGGACCTGGCAAGTCCCAAGTGAGATGCATCATAGACATTGAGACATTGAAGTACTATGTCACCTTCTCATTTTAAGGTATAAAAATACCCTTAGTCTGGGTGAGGTTATTGTACATGTGGAGCTTTCAGAGCTCAGTTCTGCTGGAGGGGACCACTGAGGATGCACACTCAGCCTTTACCTTGCCATCACTAGGAATCTAGAGTTGAAGCTGCGCCAAAGACATCTTTCCAGAATCTGATGTTGCTTGTTTCTTTCCTTTAAAAACAAAAAACAAAACCTAAATAATTTATTCATTTATTTTACATCATGACTGCAGTTTCCTCTCCCTCCTCTTCTCCCCTTCCCACCCACCACCTCCACTAGACACACACCCCCCACATTCTACTGTTCGTCTATTTCTGTTCAGAAAGGGACAGGCCTCCCAAAGTTATCAATAAAGCATGGCATATCAAGTTGAGGTAGGACTAAGCTCCTCCCCTTGTTTTAAAGCTGGGGAAGGCAACCCAGTATGAGTAGGTTCCCAAAAGTCAACCAAAGTGCTCCAAATGCTAGGAATCCCACAAGTAAAACAAGCTACACAACTATCTCTCAAATGCAGAAGGCCTAGATTCATCCCATGCAGGCTCCCTGGGTGTCTGTCTGGATTCTGTGAGCTTCTATGAGCCCAGGTTAGTTGTTTCTGTGGGTTCCCTTGTGGTGACCTTGACACCCTGGCTCTTATAGTCCTTCCTCCCTCTCTTGAATAGTACTCCCCTAGCTCAGCTAAATGCTTGGCTGTGGATCTCTGCATCTGTTTCCATCAGTTACTGGATCAAGGCTCTCTGATGACAAATAGGATAGTCAATGATGACAAATTGGTGGATCTATGCATATAGCAGCATATCATTAGGCATCATGACACTGACTTTTTTAAATTTATTTTATTATTATTATGTGTTTTAATTTTACATATCAGCCATGTGTTCCCCTGTCCTCCCCCCTCCCGCCCCCACCCCCACCTTCCCCCCAGCCCCTCCCCTCCATTCCCATGTCCTCCAGGATCAAGACACCCCTGGGGATTCATTTAAAACTGGTGGATTCAGTACAGGCAGGTCCTGTCCCCTCCTTCCAGACTGAGCATGTGTCCCTGTGTACACCCAAGGTTCCAAATAGCCAGCTCATACACTAAGGACAGGTCTTGGTCCCACAGACTGTGTGCCTCCCAAACAGATCAAGCTATTCAATTGTCTCACTTATTCAGAGGGCCTGATCTAGCTGAGGGCTCCTCAGCTGTTGGTTCATAATTCATGTGCTTCCATTCGATTGGCTACTTGTCCCTGTGCTTTTTGCAATCTTGGATTCAACAATTCACACTCTTGCAGTCCCTCCTCTTTCTCGACAGTTGGACACCTGGAGCTCCAGCTGGGGCCTGGCTGAGGATCTCACCATCCACTTCCATCAGTTATTGGATGAGAGTTCCAAGACGACTGTTAGGGTGTTTAGTCATCTGATCACCAGACTAGGTCAGATCAGGCTTTCTCTGGACCATTGCCAGCAGTATACAGAGAATAAATCATTGTGGATTTCTGGGGACCTCTCCAGCACTCTACCTATTCCTGCTCTCATGTGGTCTTCATTTATCATGGTCTGTTATTCCTTGTTCTCCCTTTCTGTTCTTGATCCAGCTGGGATCTCCTGCTCCCCTAAGCTTTCTTTCCCTCAAATCTTGCCCTTCATTACTCCCATTGTCGTCCAGGCTGTTCATGTAGATCTCATCCATTTCTCTGTCATTGGGCAATCCCTGTGTCTTTCCTAGGGTCCCATTTTCTAGGTAGCCTCCCTGGAGTTGTGTAGCAGTCTAGTCATCTTTGTTTTACATCTAGTATCCTCCTATGAGTGAGTACATACCATGTTTGTCCTTCTGAGTCTGGGTTACCTCACTCAGGATGATTTTTTCTAGATCCATCCATTTGCCTGCAAATTTCATGATGCCATTGTTTTTCTCTGCTGAGTAGTACTCCATTGTGTATATGTACCATATTTTCTTTATCCATTCTTCAGTTGAAGGGCATCTACGTTGATTCCAGGTTCTGGCTATTACAAACAAAGCTGATATGAACATAGCTGAGCAAATGCCCTTGTGGTATGATTGAGCATTCCTTGGGTATATGCCCAAGAGTGCTACAGCTGGGTCTTGGGGGAGATGGATTCTCAATTTTATAAGGAAGCACCATATTGATTTCCAAAGTGGCTGTACAAGCTTGCATTCCCACCAGCAGTAGAGGAGAGTTCCCCTTGCTCCACATCCTCTCCAGCATAAGCTGTCTTCTGTGTCATCTTTCTGCTGCATACAAGAAACAAACCTCAAATTCAAAAACATGACTTTTTTTTCAGTCATGTTTGGTTCTATCCTAGGTATCTGGGCTATCCAGACTCTGGGTCCTGGCACTCCATGGAGTGTCATGAATGGACTAACACTCATGGTTTGAGTCTGAGGCTAGACCAATTGTTAGTTGGTAACACTAACAATCTCCATATCTCCCTATCCTTCCCCCCACCCCTCAAACACACACATACACACACACACACACACACACACACACACACACACATGCACACACTTTCCATAGGCAGGACAGACTGTAGGACAAAGATTACCTGGGTGGTCTGGCAACCTAATCCCCCTACTGGAAGTCCGACCAGGCCATAGGAGATGATCAGTTCAGGCTAGGCATCTGCCATTGCTAGTAGTCTTGGCTAGGTTCATCTTTGTGGATTCCTGGCACTTTCCCTTGCACCAGGTATCTATCTGACCACAAATGCACATCTGTTCCAGTCATCTCTTTCAGTGTTTCCCCATTCCATTCACCCTTCAACCCAATCCCTTGTGTTCGCATCTCTACCCACCCCTAGTCCACCCACATGATCTCTTCTATTTGCCCTTCCCTAGGAGATCCATGCATCTTCAAAGTGGACCTTCCTTGTTACTTAGTTTCTCTGGGTCTGTGGATTGTAGCAGGGCTGTCCTTAACTTTACAACTCATATTCACTTATAAGTGGGTACATTCCATGTTTGTCTTGTGGGTCTTGTTTAACTCACTCAGGACTTTTTTTCTAGTCCCATTCGTATTTGCCTGCAAATTTCATGATATTGTTTTTAACAGCCGAACAATACTACATTGTATAAATGTTAATTTTCTTTATTGATTCTTTGGTTTCCAAGTTCTGGCTATCATGAATAAAGTTACTATGAAAATAGTTGAGCAAGTGTCCTTGTGGTATATACCTTTGGAGCATCCTTTGGTTATATGCCCAAAAGTGATATAACTGGGTCTTGAGGTAGATTGATTCCCAATATTCTGAGGCACGATCACATTGATTTCCAAAGCAGTTTGCATTTCCACCAGCAATGGAGGAGTGCTCCCTTTGCTCCACATCCTCTCTAACATAAGCTGTCATTTGTGTTTTTGATCATAGCCACTCTGACAGATATAAGATGGAATCTCAAGTGCTTTTGATTTGCATTTCCCTGATGGCTAAAGATGTTTAACATTTCATTAAATGCATTTCAGCCATTTGAGATTCTTCTGTTGAGAATTATCTGTTTAGATTTGTACCCCATTTTTAATAGGATTATTTGTTTTTTTGTTTTGGGTTCTTTTTTTCATATCTAGTTTCTTGAGTTCTTTATATATCTTGGAAATTAGCCCTCTGCCAGGTTGTGGTGGCACACACCTTTAATCCCAGCACTTGGGAGGAAAAGCCAAGCAGATCTCTGGAATTCAAAGCCAGCCTGGACTGCAAAGCCAGATCCAGGACAGGCACCAAAACTACACAGAGAACCCCTGTCTTGAAAAACCAAAAAAAGAAAAAGAAAGAAAGAAAGAAATTAGCCCTCTGTCAGATGTGGGGTTGGTGAAGACCTTTTCCCTTTCTGTAGGCTGTGATTTTGTCCTGTTGACAGTGTCCTTTGTCTTACAAAAAAATTTCAGTTTCATGAGGTCCCATTTTTTAATTGTCAATCTTAGTGTGTGTGCCGCAGGTGTTCTGGTCAGGCAACTGTCTCCTGTGTCAGTGAGTTCAAGGCTATTTCCAACTTTCTCTTCAATTAGATTCAGCATAACTGGATTTATATTGAGAACTTTGATCCACTTGGCTTGGAGTTTTGTGCAGGGTGAAAGATATGAATTTGTTTGCATTCTTCTACATGAGTGCATCCAGTTATGCCAGTACCATTTGTTAAAGATACTTTCTTTTTTCCATTGTATAATTTCGGCCTCTTTGTCAAAAATCAGGTGATCATAAGTGTATGGATTTACTTTGGGTCTTTGATTCGATTCCCTTGCTCCACCTGTCTGTTGTTATTGCCATGCCATGCTGTTTTTGTTACTACAGCTCTGTAGAAGAGCTTGTGATCAATAATTGTGACAACTCCAGAATTTCCTTAATGTACAGGATTGTTTTAGCTATCCTGGGGTTTTTGTTTTTCCATATGAAGCTGAGTATTGTTCTTTCCATGCCTGTAAATAATTGTGTTGAAATTGTGATGGGGATTGCATTGAAACTGTAGATTGCTTTTGTTAAGGTTTTGTTAATTTTTACTGTTAATCCTACAAATCCATGAGCATGGGAGAACTTTCTATCTTCCAATGCT
The DNA here is from genome assembly GCA_949786405.1 of Onychomys arenicola. NCBI lineage: Eukaryota > Metazoa > Chordata > Mammalia > Rodentia > Cricetidae > Onychomys > Onychomys arenicola. The sequence goes on from OX460367.1 coordinate 27,702,033, forward strand.
TTCAATTTTTTATTCAAAGACTTGAAGTTCTTGTCACACAGGTGTTTCACTTGCTCAATTAGAATAACATCAAGATATCAAGATATTTTGTACTATTTGTGACTATTGTTAAGAATGTTGGGTCCTTGATTTCTTTCTCAGTCCATTTATCCTTTGTAGATAGGAGGGAAACTGATTTTTTTTTTTTTTTTTTTTTTTTAGTTAATCTTGTATCCAGCCACATGGATGAAGCTGTAGGAGTTCTCTGGCAGAATTTTTGGGGTCATTTACCATATCATCTGCAAATAGCAATACTTTGACTTCTTCCTTTCCAGTCTGTAAGAGACAGAAAGGGAGTGACTCAGATGCAAGGGGACTTGAGGAGAAATTGGGAGGAGTAGAGGGAGGGGAAACTGTAATGAGAATATATCATGAGAGAAAAAAATCTAATTATAAAATGAAATGTTTTATATTCCTTAATTTATATATGATTTTCTTCTGTATCCGGTATTTCTTCTAAAATTAAAATTACCAACTAAATATGATACTAGGAGACTATATATGACTCCTGCTCCCACAAACAAGAACTATATTTCAACTATACATTAACCCCCATGTGTTACAGATCTAGAATGAAAAGCTGTGCCAAGGTGATTCATGAAATATTCAGCCCCTTTGGATATCAGCAGAGCAGAAGCAGTGTTGCAGCCTGTCCCCTCACATTCCAGCTCTCAGACATGTCATAATGCTGTGACAGGTTTCATCTGCGACTGGAAAATGACTTCAGAGTCCCCTGACATTTTAATGTCTGGATTTACATAAACAGACACTTTTTACAAAAGGAGTAGAAAAATGAAGCAGAGTTTAGGAGTTCTTTCAATTTTTGCTTGGTTTGGTGTGTGAAATTGGCTGTCTAATTTTAGAATGCCAGGGAAAACGAGAGGATTAATGCTCCTGTTTCCCTTAACAGCTGTTTTTTTTTTTTGTTTTTTTTTTTTGTTGTTGTTTTTTTTTAAGTATTTAGAGAGTGAACAATTGATACTGACCTGGAAATAATGTATAAAATAGATATAAATTCAATATTTATTTTGTAAATAGAAATCTAGAATAATTTGATTCATTCTCTTTCTTTTTTCTTCTCTCTCTCTCTCTCTCTCTCTCTCTCTCTCTCTCTCTCTCTCAGTTGTCTCAGACAGAGTTTCTCTGTGTAGTCCTGGCTGTCCTGGAACTTGATCTGTAGATCAAGCTGGCTTTGAACTCATAAAGATTCAACTGCTACTGCCTCCTGAGTGCTGGGATTAAATGCATACAACACCATCATCCAACTGATTCATTTTTTAAAAGTCAAATAAAATCAAATACACTCTTTTTATTAATCTATAAATAAATATAATTAATTAATATCCATTAATATAATTTTATTCATTCAAACTAATGACTTCTTTTTATTTATATAACAACTATTTTGCATAAGCTAATTTAAAGGCAACCTTTTATAAAACTGCCTTAACTTTTAATAAAATACATCAAAAATAAAATACTAAATGATTTTTGGTGCATATAGAATTTGGAGTTTGGTGATCTATGTTACTGTCTTATAAAGTATCTACCAAAGTAGGGAGGGAATAATCGAAGCTATTACATTTCTCTCAACATTAAATTTTTTATTGGAAATTGAACAAAGGAAACATTATTAGATCCAAATCATAATTTCCTATAAATGTGTAGTGATCTGAGGCAGTACTCAAGAATACCACAGAGGGAGCCTAAGCTTTTATGCTTTCCTTATGATTTTACAAGCACAAAGACCACTTGGAGATCATTTGTACTTGCCCTATATTCGCTACGATGTGTGGTGATATTTATGTGTATTCTAACAAATAAAACTTATCTGGGATCAGAGGACAGAACCAGTTACTAGATTATACATAGAGGCCAGATAGTGATGGCACACATTCCTTTAATCCTAGCATTCTGGAGGCAGAGATTCATCCAAATCTCCGATCTCTGTGAGTTCAAGGCCATACTGTGAATAGAGCCAGGCATGGTGGCATACACCTTTAATCCCAGCACTAGTTAACCATAAAAGTTTGGAGGTCTGTACAGACAGACAGGAAGTGATAGAGCTGGGCAGAAAGAGAGAGTGATATAGCTGGGCAGAGAGAGGAAGTATGATGGCAGGGCACAGAAAGGTATATAGGCGTGAGTATACAGGAAATAGCTCTCTCTTGGGCTGAGGATTTCTTAGCAGTAAGAGTTTATGACTGGCTTGTTCTACTCCTATGATCTTTCAGCTTTCACCCCAATATCTGGCTCCAGGCTTTTATTAATAAGGCTGTTTAGCAATTTGTGTTACAATGATGGGACAAATCCAAGACATCAAAGTTGAACCAAGAGACAAGAATCTAATTTGGTAAGTGTATTTGATTCAGTGTATAGTTGATTCAAATTCCTTTTTCTTAAGGTTAATAAAAATGCTAAAAATCTTGCTTTCCTTTTTTCTACTTGGAGCAGTTTTTGTATATAGACCAAGTTTCACAGTTTGTCATTCAAGTTCACATGGCATTTATAGAAGCATGCTGTTTTATATTAGTAATTAAGTGACAATATACATCATCTTTATTAAAAGCTGAATGAACAGTATAGCCTATTGTGTTAACCCTCCAGAGGAAAAGTTACTTAATCATTGGTATGCAATATGTCCAGTGGCTTTTTATGACAAGCATTAAAATTTAGCCTTGGCACACTTTATCATAAAGACACCTGATCCAAGCTCAGGCGTGCTATCCCAAAGACATGTTTTGAGAACTCTCATACAATATTCTCTCAAGCAGGAAAGCTACAGAATTTTAAAAATTATATAGCTATGATAGTAAATGCCATTCGAGTATCTTCACAATCTGATCGCAATATGCTTGATTAAAATCTACAATATAGTTGATTAAAATCTACATTCCACTAAAATCCTTAACTGCAAACACTGGGATATTTGATGAGGAGGCTTCTCCTTTGATTGTTGTCAGCTGTGTCCTCCCAACTAAACTGAATTGTTCTCTCTCTCTTGCTGTGGATATCGCTTTGTGTAAATAAAGTTCTGATTGGCCAGTGGCCAGGCAGGAAGTACAGGCGGGACAAGAGAGAAGAGAATTCTGGGAAATAGAAGGCTGGGGAGACACCACCAGCCGCCACCATGGAAAGCAACATGTAAAGACACTGGTAAGCCACGAGCCATGTGGCAAAGTATAGACTAGCAGAAATGGGTTAATTTCAGATAGAAGAACTAGATAACAAGAAGCCTGCCATGGCCATACAGTTTGTAAACAATGTAAGTTTCTGTGTGCTTTCTTGGTTGGGTCTGAGCGACTGTGGGACTGGCAGGTAAGAGAGATTTGTCCTGACTGGGCCAGGCAGGAAAACTCTAACTACTCTCTCTCTCTCTCTCTCTCTCTCTCTCTCTCTCTCTCTCTCTCTCATACACACACACACACACACAGAGAGAGAGAGAGAGAGAGAGAGAGAGAGAGAGAGAGAGAGAGACTCTAAATGCTATTATTAATTTGAAAATTACTTTTTAGTCTCTTTCATTAACTCTAATAATATGGCTATAGAAATGCGGCAATCTGACATCTTTGATCCTGAGGTCTGAGGTCTTTGAGGAACAGCTCTGTTCAGAAAGTATCTATAGGGTGAATGGCCTAGTGTTCCTAAACTCCACACCAGAAAAAAAAAGAAAGAAAGAAAGATAGAAAGGAAAGAAGGAAGGGAGGGAGGGAAGGGAAGAGAGAGAGAGAGAAAGAGAGAGAGAGAGAGAAGGAAAGAAGGGAGAGGGAAAGAGGAAGGGCATGGGGGAAGGAAATTGGAAGAGAGAGAACAAGTAGCTCCACATCTCACAATCACTTTTCTGTGAACAGTAAACAGAGATGCTAAAATAATCACAATAGATGAAGTTAGAAGACAGAAGGCAGTTATACAGAAAATATCAAACGAACTTCTCAAGGATTTCAGTGGGTAAAAGTAACTCTCTGTGACATTATTAAAACCAAAATATTTTGGCATTTGGAAGTGTTACTGAATGTTAAGTTGATAAGAGAAGCGAGGAGCAGATCTCTGGTACCAAATCCACCTCCTACCACAAAGCATATGGTCTAAAATGTTTATGGCATTAGAGCATACATATGCTAATAGATAAAAGTAAGCATCCTGGTAAGCTGATATCATACACATTGGAAAAAGAAGGACAAACCAGAACTCAAATACATCATTGATGGCATGTATTTCTCATTCTGTACTTAGCATTCATGAGGAACAACAGTCATAATACTCTATCAATCAAAGTTAGGGTAAAAATCTGAAAAAAATCCCTTGATCTGAAAAGCTCCAGACAGAAACCATCACTTTGTGATGTGCTGGAGACTGAGCATCCTTGCCTATACATAACAACAACTGTGGTTATTATAAAATGTTTCTCAGGAGTGCTTTGAAAAAGGCCTTCAGTTTGAAGGCACGGCCTTGTTTAAAAGAACTAGATGACATTATTTCTGAATCTAATGGGAGGAGGATGTTTTATGTGGTCCTCTTGTTCTAGAAGCTCTTAACTGTGTTTGATCATGCTTCTAAAGGATTATCTAGCTTCATATGAGTTCAGTAGCATTGATATCATTAACTGGGGTGAGAAGATGTTTCTTTTAAAAACAACTTGATTAAATATTGTTGTTTGCAAATGGTACCAGATGTTTCCAAACACTGATGGAAAATACACATAAAAATCTCCAGAACTGTCACATTTAACATACGGAACAATGATATAACATTGAGCTGGTTTATTTTCAAAATATCCTCTTTCTATAAGCATGGACTAAGTAATAATCTCTTGTTTTTAAAACCTTGGTTATCAACATTTTTAACCTCAAAACAGTCCACACTTAAATTACCTTAATACTTTACAACCTTTAACCCCAAATTAGTCTCCAAATGCATGATTAGATAACAGCCACAGAGTAGGCTGTAATGTCCTCCAAAGGCAACAGTGCCACCAAGCTCTACTAAGACCTTTGCTATTAACCAGCTAATATAATACAGTGTGGCACATGGATGGTAATAATGATTTGAATTTTGTGCTTTTTAAAATATGATTTGAAAACAATCAAAGAGTCAATTCTTGATCATTTGAATGAATCTTAGAAGGGATATATTTGTGTATATTTGTGCACGCGCATGTGTGTGTGCATGTGCGTGTGTGTGCGCACACAAATGTTTCCTCTGATACTTATGTTGACTTCAGTGAACACACATTATGAGGTCTTGCATTGTTGCCCATCAATCTCTTCCTCGTTCTCTGATGAACTCTTAGCTTCTGTATAAAGGCAATTTAACTGACAATAGACAGGGTCACATTTTGTAGCAAGTGAGCCTTTTATAAGGTCATTTAACATAATGTAAGAATCAGATAAGTGACAGACTCACGTCTAATGTGTCTTAATGCCATTATCTGCTAAGGATTTGTTGAGCTTATCTGAATAGTTCCAGACTCAGAGATATGTAATTACCTATTTCACAGCAGCTGGCAGTCAGGGAAGTAAAGGACCAGGCATGCAATGATGGGTTAAGCAGAGTATGTTAAGACTACATATATATAGTTAAATCAAGTGATTTCTTAAATGTCTTTTTAAGATTTTAACATCATTTCCATTAGCAATTGTAAGCCACACAAGAATAAAAAATATTTGTTCATTGAATTGACGAACATTGCATATTACAAAGTCAATAGGTAGTCTATTTTAAATAATTACAGATGTTTAGAATAAAGGGTTGTGACTTGAGTTTGGAGCTTCTGGATTCAAATTACTGGTTATGCTTTGGATTCTTGGTATCAGTTCCTGGTTCATATATTTATAGGAATGTTACTATTTGAAATAATCCATCATCCAAATTCCAGATATTTCCACGACTATCATCAGACTACTGGGAGAAATGTAACAGAAAATTTAAGAGCTTTTCAAATTAATTAGCTTAAAAGCAACTTTTGAACAATGTGTATCCAGTATTTGGAGGAATTACAAAAACTGCATTCAAATATTATGACAAAATATACTATGTTTTCACCAAAAACTATATAATTAACTATGATATTTAATGACATATATCTAAGATTCATCTAGTATTCAAGTCTATCTAGGCTATGGAATGTAAATAAAGTATGCTTATTTATTTCCCATCATGAAAAAAAAGGTAATTCCTATTTTTTAAACAATTCCAGTATAGATTTATAAGTGTCCTAATTAATTGTTATATTGATTAGTAATTAAAATCTACTTCAGGAGGATATTTATTGCCAGATAAGATCAAATGTCATACAAATTATTTTTTTTAATTTTCTATGTGTTCACTTATAGATATAAATAAAGGTGAGTTTGCTTTTTTACTTGATATCAGGAGCTAAAACATAAACAATGTTGTTTAAAGTAATTTGTTGTTTGGAGAATTGTAACAAGCTCCTTTAGTTCCTACATAATGTCGTGTAGTATTTACCTTTGTGCATCATCTCAGGTGTGATAATTATTTTTATAAAACACTCTTCTACTTGTTTTTATTGCACAATTATCTAATAGGGAATGGCCCTCATCCACCAGCCATAGCAAGAGCTTTGAGATCAATGAGTGCTCCTGTTTTAGAAATATGAAAGAAATACCTCCATAGCCCTACACAGGGCACACAGACAGAAGTCTAAATTACTTTATCCACCTGACTTTTTGTAAACGTTTATATAATCCTTTGGCACAGCCAGAGTGCCTTAGTTACGGTTTTATTGTGGTGAAGAGACATCATGAACACAGCAACTCCGATAAGGAAAACATTTAATTGGTACTGGTTTACACTTCATAGGTTTAGTCCACTATCACCATGACAGGAAGCAGGCAACATGCAGGCAGACATGGTGCTGGAGAAGGAGCTGAGAGTTTTATATCTGCATCAGCAGGCAACAGGAAGAGATTGGGCCTGGCTTGAGCATTTGAAACCTCAAAGCCTACCTGAGTGACATAATTTCTCCAGCAAGGCCACACCTACTCCAACTAGACCACATGTCTAATCCTCTCAAATGGTGCCATTCCCCATTAGTCTATGGGAGTTATTTTCATTCAAATCATCATACAAGCCAAGGCTTTGTTTATGTGGCCCTATTTCTAGAGTACAGATTGCCTAGACACATCCCAAATTGGGAGGTCTTTAAAGGCTTTCCACTTACTTAAATCATGAACATCTAATGTTCTCAGGAGGTTGGTGCACTGACTTCTCTGTATATGCATGAAAAATGTCTTTATATCTTTAGGTTCTGTGCTGATTGAACTCCCTCTTCTTCCTTCTCTCTCACTTTGGAAGATCTTAAATTCTATGTCTTCACACATGAAGGAAGAAAGAATATGAATGAGCAAAATTTTATTATTTTCTAAAGAATATTCCAAAGAAACAAAAGAAAAGGTGTTAGAGGAAAGATGAAAGAAAACAAGTAAAATATAGCAATCACCATTGGATTATTCTGCAAGAGCAAAATCTGAAATATTAATGATGATTCAGTAAATACCTGCTGTAGCTGGAGTTTTCTCTCACTTCTTTCTTCTAAGATTTTTAACTTGATAATGTTCTGGTAAAGCTGTAATGTTCTGTTTAAAAAAAAAATGAGGCTGCAGCTGTTTTAGTAAACTCTACTGGAAGAGTTCTCCCTGCAGTCTGGAACATCATCTTATATTTGAGCTAGCTTCTACTATGGCCATCTTTTGTCAGATGTCAGTTGAGAGGAATCTACACACGTGACTTTCCTACAGTGGCTACAAATTCAACTGCTAGAAACTTGTCCTAACTCTAGATTACAACCAAACTATATATAATAAAGAAGCGATCTGTGAAAAATGAGGAACCATAGAGGAATCACAGAAGAAGCAAAATCAAAAATGAAAGACAAGAGTAAAGAAAAAACACCACCACCACTAACAGCAAAAGGAATATCAAATTAGCTCTAACATACTTACTGGCTTACTCACTGGTTACATGAGTAGAAGTAAATTTGAAGCAAGTAGCCTTTTTTAGTCTCCCTATTTCCTTCTTCTAGCACATTATTTTTATGCTTAAGCAATGGTTTGTTACTAGGTTGCTTTTAACAACGTACTAAAAATAGGAAATGCCATGTCTTGCACAGTCTTAATTTGGGAAGTTTTTATTTTTTCTTTGTTTCAGCAGTTGGAACTGGAGCCAATGTATTTAATGAACTAATGCCAAAGTCTTAGAAGGGAAAATAGAGATAAAATGATAAACATTATGTTTACAGGAACATATAAATGAAATAAAACCCTGTGTTTTATTTATATTTCTACTCTGTAAGTTCAAATAAATGTGGATTTCATTATTGATAATATTTCATTACTGATTTCACTACTAATAAATATCTTATAACTAATCAAATAAAGGCAGCAGTAATATTTCATTTCAATGCAAAAGAGACTTATTGTGATATCATAAAATGTGTGCATCGCTTGATCTTATTTTCACTCCTCACTTCATTTTATTAAAATCTCATAATTAGAAGAGACCAAAATGCCATGCTATGCCAATTACATAAAAATACCTTTCTTTTAGCTAAAAGTTATGCAACTTGTGCTTGAATGCGTTATTGACAGACAATTTAAATTTTTCCAGACAGCCCACTCTGCTATTGGCAACAATTCTAATGGCCAGCAATGCTACCACTATGTTTTAGCTACATTGGTTCATCCATGTATATGTAAGCAAATGGACCTTTATGTAAGATTACATTGCTGTTTCTTCCGTCTGCTGACTCATTGGCATTCTACACAACACTCCTGTCAGTCTGTGCATTACCTTCTAACCATTCATTGTGAGATCCTGCAGTTAATTCTAAATTATTAATAGGAAACAAATTTCCTCCCCCCTTCAGTACACCAGTGCCTATTTTTTTTTATAATACATAAAAATCTCAAAAATAAAAAATGTTGTAAAACTTGGTAAGGAGTCACTAGCAAAAGGACATATGCTTCTGAGAAAATTGCTCCTAACACCATTTACATGGACTTCTCTGGGATCCCAAACAATAAAATAGATATTTATTAGTATATTGCATACTATCAATATTGATTTTCTGATTTATTTCCTAGTCCTGGTCCAGAATGCTAGAAATCATACAATATAAAATTATTCCTGGCTGTACACTTGACTAGGAGGAACATGATAAAAGAAAAGTAATACAAATAGTTAAAAATAAGTGAAGAAATATTGTGGAAAACATTTGGGGGCTATGCAATATGGGTCAGTTGGTAAGGGCACTTGCCACCCATCCTGACAACCTGAATTTGATGCCTGGATCTGGTGAAAAGAGGGCACCACCTCCCACAAGTTCTCTTCTGACCACGACTCACATACAGGAGTTCATCCCCATTCCTCTCACACAAAATAAATGAAAAGATAAATATTAAAGAAAAAAGCTTAAGTATCTTAAAAGAGTAACAGAGAAAATAATGTGAATTTGACTTTTACAAGTTAAAAATAGCAGTGATTTACCACTTATATAGTATCCTGGTTTTAATTCTTTGGTAGCATCTGCATATATCGGTATTGAATTATGTGCTATACAAGCGTTCACGTATACAAATGTATTACAACTATATATAATGCATCATGAGAGACTGTCTTCAAAACGCTTAGTGCAGGAAAATGCTGTCATATAATTGCATGAACAGACTGGCAGTTTTAAATGAATACAAATTAGATGCTCAGTTCCCACAGGTTCTAAATTTCCCTGTGATCATTTCACATGGAATTATGGAAAACTGGCTTCCTCTTCACAACGTAAATCTTCAGGACAGAAAAAGCGCCCAGACGGTCAGGTGCTTCTGCTAGCCCTTATCTCTACAACCCTCCCACCTATGAAGCAGAATGACTGACAGGTTCTTTTATGGTTAACGGTTACCGAGAGGCTGAGGAAAATTTGCTTTTTCACATTTTACTATATATTCAACCATTACGTATGATGTGCAGAAAATTGTAATTTTGAGTGTACTCTTATTATTATTTAATTACTTAACCATTTATTTTACTTGTTAAAGTTTATTTCTATATTTAATGGTTATGTGCTAGCTAGCATTATGTCAAGTTGGTGCAAACTAAAGTCATCAGAAAGGAGGGACCCTCAGTTAAGAAAATGCCTCCATAAGATCTAGCTGTATGGCATTTTCTTAATTTGTGATTGATGCAGGAGGGCCAACTCAATGTGGGTGAGTTCATCTCTGGTCTGGTGGTCCTGGGTTCTATTAAAAAAAGCAGAATGAGAAAACCATGATGCCAGTAAGTAACAACTGGCAGAAAGCCAGTAAGCAACATCACTCCATGACCTCTGCATCAGCTCCTGCCTCCAGGTTCCTACCCTGTTTGAGTTCTTTGTCTTGACTTCCTTCAGTGATGGACTTAGAGAAGTGGAAGCCAAATAAAGCCTTTCCTCCCTAAATTGCTGTTGGCCATGGTGTTTCATCCTAGCAATAATAATCTTAACTAGGACAAGTTGTTATTAACTTTAAACATTGTTATTATATTCCTTTTTAAAATGTAAATACATTCCTATAAGGAATAAAAGAGTAACACTTTCACATGAAAGGAAAACAGCAAGAACATTTGAATGTTTTAACATATATTTATGTTTTGGATACTTACTGATAGACTCTTTTTAGTTTTTATAAAAAATAAAGCTTAATTTATGCAATAAACATCAAAAGTACCTTCCACAATAATTTAAATTTATGAATTTGTAGGACTAATTTTGTTTTCATGTCTCTGGGTAATGTATAGTTTTCTGACATTTCATTAAATATAATTAAAATATGCTATTCATATCCTTATTGAGGTGCATTTAAGATCACTGCTGTATAAACAATGATGCAGGTTTAAATAACTCAAGTGTGTTATATTAACAGAACCATCTGTTCGGCTCATAAAATGCTTTCCTTTAAAATGAAAGCTCCATAATACAACAAGATTAAATCTGAAATGGGAGAGGATAAAAGATAGCTTTTATACCTCATAAATAGAATGTGTTCCTAAATGACTTAACTCCAACAAGGTGTTCAGAATTCCTAACATCTTCTTGATTTCTGGCAACTCCCTGTGGTTGGAGTTTCTGTTTATGGTCTTAATCTGGAGAAAGTTGTGCATATGTGTGTGTGTGTGTGTGTGTGTGTGTGTGTGTGTGTGTATGGAAAGCATAGCAATGATTCCCAGTTTGGGGTTTTATAGCCCCTTTTAAAACTTCTCTGTCTATCCAGATATTTTATTTCATTAAGCTGTCATATTTCTGTCCTTCTTTTTTTCCCCTTATGTTACAGCTTTCCTGGATCCACACTGGTAAAAACCAAAATACTTGAGAATGTTCAATTGCAAAGCCTTGCTCACATATTCCTCTTAATCAGTCCAGCATACATCTAGATGGTAGGACTCCATACAGTAGAAAAAGGTGGTTGGTTGGAAAATGAACCTCCATTTGAGGTTAGTGCCTATTCTATTTCACTCAATGGCTCAGTTTCTAAGTCTGACAAAAGAATCCTCTTAATTGTTTCCAAAGTGCCCTACTTAAAAAAAAATAATAATACTTGAATAAAACCAACAGCAGATGTTTTCAGCCTCCTAGAATATAATTTTTGTGCTTGTTGCCATGGTCACCACTGCTTTAGTTTTCCCATTTCTCTGTTGTTCACATAGGAACTGGTCCTATTATTGCTCACATTGGCTATCTGCTTGCAAAATGACTGGGCCCAATGAACAATTTTTATTGATCATTTAAGAAATTAAACAGCATATTCAAAATGTCAATGAAGTTTTCTATTGACCACATGACTTTAGCAGAATTCAGAAGCATTTGCCTCATTCAAAGTTAGTGATTTTTTTTCCTGAGATAACATGCATGAGACCATTTTATCTATAGATATATTGGGAGACATCTGACATCTAAGGAGACCTCAAGAACAATCATTATTATACAGTTCTGTAAAAGACTTAATTAGACTCCTATCATACAAAAATAGCACACAGGAAACCATAATTCCATTTTAAACAGAAATCTGGAACTTCCTACTCACAGGCCATTCTTATAAAAAGGGAATATGATAAAATAAAACATAAGCAATTTGGTTATGAACACTGACTATGATGTGGGCTCTACATTGCCATAATCAGCCTTAGATTAAATTCTTTCTATTTCTTGTATTTAGTGCTGGTGATCGCCCAGCAGCTTGTATATGCTAGGCAAATGAGGCATCATTGAGCTACAGTTCTAGCCCTCATCCTACTTTGGAATGGAACTATTTTAAATTTTAGGTTACTAAAGATTAGTGTCAAACTATTTTTCTAAAATGTCTGAGATTTTATTTTTCCTTACTTATTTTCAGGGCATTATTAACTGTAGTTAGAATTTTCCTGCCTGGCCCAGTTAGGACAAATCTCTCTTACCCGCCAGTCCCACAGTCCCTCAGACCCAACCAAGAAAGCACACAGAGACTTATATTGCTTACAAACTGTATGGCCGTGGCAGGCTTCTTGTTATCTGCTTCTTCTATCTTAAATTAACCCATTTCTGTTAGTCTATACTTTGCTACATGGCTTGTGGCTTACCAGTGTCTTTACATGTTTCATGGCGGTGGCTGGCGGTGTCTCTCCAGCCTTCTACTTCCCAGAATTCTCTTTTCTCTTGTCCCGCCTATATTTCCTGCCTGGCCACTGGCCAATCAGAACTTTATTTACACAGAGCGATATCCACAGCAATTAACTCTCTTTACTTTAGAGATTTTATATTTCTTTACAGTTTATAGAATGAGACTGGGAGTTTGCCATCCAAGCAGTGCTGCTCTCTTAAGATGTGAATAGTAGAGGCAACTTAAGTTAAGTACACTGGCTGCTCTTTCAAAGGACCTCAGTTTGAGTCCCAACCTCCACATAGCAGCTCATATATGTCTGTAACTCCAATTTCACATGATCTGATGCTTTCTTCAGGTCTCCAAGAGCACAAAATATGAAAATGGTGCACAGACAAAACAGCTGCATAATGATTTTTTTTCACATGGAGAGTTTAGTAATAGAGGGACTAGATAATAAGAGTAGCCACGGCTCAGAAGTAACCAACAGGCATGTTACATTGCTGTTGGGAACAAGCAGAGAATATGGTCAACCATTCACTGATACGCATGCCTGGATGCCTACTAAAAAGGAATTTAGTTAAGCATATGAATATTATAGAAAATATGATTTTAAATGATTATTTTATGTGTATTTTGATGGAAAATCTACAAATATTAATGAATGGAAAGGATCCAAAATTACATAACATGTCACAGCTTTGCTGAAATTCCAACAAACAGAAAAACAGTTACAAAACATATGCTACTATATATTTTTGTAAATGTTTATAAGAATAGGAATTGAAAGACATAATCTCAGAAAGTAAACATGAGATGAGCTAGTTTTCCTGCCAGAATATCTGTCTGCTTTAGTCTGTGTGTTCATCAACAGAAACGTAAACTTAATGACTAGAGTCTCATGATATAAAAAATTAAGATACATTCATCATTTATAAAACAACAATAAAAATGAGGGTTTTATTATCAAATACCTTCTAGCAAAATTGCAGGCTGATTTCCATGTAGATATTCATTGAACTATATTGAAATAAAACATCAAATACCATTAGTATTTGCCACAGTTTTAATTTAAACTGCTTGCAGAGAGCTCATTCTCTTGGGTAAAATATTGCTGTGTAATTTTGGTTGTCCTTGTTATTTTTAAAACTATTGGTATGACAAAATATTTAACTTTTGCCCTACCCTGATTAACACAAATACAGAATCAGAACTTGCTAAATTAATTATTTATTTTCCACAGAGCCCAGTAAAATTAATGTGACTGAATTACAAACAATAAGCAGTATTGATGTTAGTTATTAAATTCAAAAACCCTAATTAATAATCATTAAGAAGAAAACATACTTAGGTGTTTAATAAAATGAAGATCAATTTGTAGAAAATAGATAAACTCTGAAGACTTTAGACACCTATAGAGTTTCTACCTTTTGATGGTCATGGCTTATCATGTGTATGTCTCTAAAAGACACATCTCTCCTACCTCTCCACAATGGGGTATAAAGTCCCAGTCTCTTCTCTTTCAGACTTACCACGTAAAGTGAAAGGATTAATGGGAATAATGTATGATACTAAGAAAAATATAGGAACCAAAGTTCCGTGTTTATCAGAGCACGAGCAGTGGAGGCCCAAGATCAACCATCCCACTAAAATTCTATCTTGGACAGTAGGATGAGTGGTAGTCCCCAGAATGCATAATGAATCTGGATGATGGAAGCAGTTTAGATGGGTAATGTATAAAGTACTAGGGTATTAGTACTATAGTGAAATGATCAGTAGCTATATAGTACAATGTAGAATGAATTCTGCTTTTCAGATTGTTTTGGACAGGAAACATTGCCATGCTTCCAACCCAAATTTGCTCCTTCATATTGCTTTGATGAATTTGCTCAATGAATACTTCTTCTTTCTCTGAAGAACAGTTTTACTCTTCTATTCATATCTATCCCATATGTTTTTGGCTATCTTGACTTCCTCAAACTCATTTCTAGTAACTCCAATAGCTCTTGAACACTATAGATAAGTATTGAAAATTAGATTAAGGAATATACTGTTAACTGAATGTATATACATGTATATATGAAATCCAAAAATAGTATTTATAAATGTCTCATGGCTATATAACCTTGTAAGTATTTTATACATTGAAATCAATGAAACTTCAAATGGCACATACTTCTGAGAATATACATCATGGTCAGCAATTATTAAACAGCAAAGAAAACTAGCTTATGCATAATTACTCATCTGATTTTTTTTTTTTTTTTTACATTGGCACAATGGCTAACATTTAAAAAAAAAGAGGTTGTATTTCTTTTGGTACAGTGATCATATAGCATGCACAAGAATCTGTGTTCTAGATCCAGGACTGCTATAAAACCAAGTAAAGTGGCAAATGTCCTTAATCTCACCATTGACAGGTAGAGGCGGGAGCATCAAGAGTTCAAGGTCTTTCTCATTTACATCCTAGATGAGGTTCAAGATCAGTGTGGGCCAGAGAGCTTTTCTCAAAACTAAATAAATAGATAAATTCATGGACACTGGGGGGGGGGAGGGGCCTAGGGAGAGACATAGTCATACATACTTATACACACATAAAAAAACTAATAAAAAGTGTCTACAAGAAGTGTCCCACATAGAGAGCCACATTCCAGAACACAAACTCTTGCTGTTTTTCCAGTTTAACATACATTTCTCATCATTGGGGCCATTTCATAACATCAGTGCTCTGCCATTGTTCACCACTGCAGAAGAACTGGTTAAGCCTGTTTGAATGGAGGAGAAGGCACAGTCCATTTCCCTTTCTGTAAGTCTTGGGCTCCTCCACATTTCAGGTTTCGATGTTTGTCCCTCCTGGGACTCTGGCTAACTTTAACTGCAGACTCCCCATGTTTTCATGAGGCTGTCTATGGTCCTCTGCTCTGCTCTTCCCTTGCCATGCCATTCATTCTTAGA
This sequence comes from Onychomys arenicola, assembly GCA_949786405.1. Lineage (NCBI taxonomy): Eukaryota > Metazoa > Chordata > Mammalia > Rodentia > Cricetidae > Onychomys > Onychomys arenicola. The sequence goes on from OX460367.1 coordinate 27,717,650, forward strand.
CTCTTGTCTTTCGTCCAGGTCACTCTAGCATCCCACTGTGACTGATTCCAGTGTCTTCTCTCAAGTCTAACAACATTTTCAAAACTTTCTGTGGAACACATTTACAAAGCTCTCTAATGAGCACTTCAAACTTTTGCTGTTGACTAATGAGATAATCATATCTCTTCCCTAGCCTGCTGTACTTCAGTTCCTATTTCTGGAAATGTCATCTTAACTCACCAACCCTACCAAGCACTCCTGGTGCCCTTGGCGGCTGTCTCCTCTCTCATCCCACATGCAATTGTTTCAGCACACAAAGCTTCTATTCCCGAGTGTCTTTTTAATCTTAAATTTTCTTCTAGGAGAACTTCCACATATCACATATTTTTATATATTACCTTTCAATTTCTTTCTCAGTGTTCTCTAATACCTGTTATTTTGTCGTTTACATATGACCTTCCATACTGTTATTAGACCTTTCATTCCATTACTCAAGCCCATATCAAAATTTCTAATAAGAATCATTAAGAATTCTCTTGTTTGCAATGTTGTTTACATTTTATCCAAAAAGTCTATCACTTCTTTTTTAATTAAATTTATTTATTTATTTTTATCCTAACCACAGTTTTCCCTCCCCACCTCTTCTCCCCTTCCTCCCATCCACTCCTCCTCTGTTTCTGTTTAGAAAGGAGCAGGGCTCCCATGGATATCACCAAAGCATGGCATATCAAGCTGCAGTGAGACTAGGCACTCCCCTTGTATTAAGTCTTGGTAAAGCAACCCAGTATGAAGAATAGGTTCCCCAAATCCAGTCAAAGCATAAGAGACAGCCCCTGCTCTCACTGTTAGGAGAATCACAAGTAGACCAAGCTACACAAAGGTCACACATAGTGGGCCTAGGTTAGTCCCATGCAGGATCCCTGGTTTTCGGTTCAGACTCTGTGACATCTTATGAGTCCATGTTAGTTTTTTCTGTAGATTTTCTTGTGATGTCCTTGCCCCCTCTGGTTCACACAATCCCTCCTCCCTCTCTTCAGCAGGATCCTGCTAGCTCTGCCTAATGTTTGTCTCTTGAGCTATTTCTATCAGTTACTGGATGAAGGATATCTGATGACAATAGGGTAGTAACGATTCTATGAACATAACAGAATATCATTAGGCATCATTAAATTGACATTATTATTTCTCCCCAGTCATGTTTGATTCTTTTCTAAGTCTTTGGGCCATCCAGCCTTTAGGTCTTAGCATCCCAGACAGTGTCAGAGGTGAGCTAACTCTCATGACATGGTTCTTAGACTGGGTCAGTTGTTGGTTGGCCACTCCCACAATCACTGAGCTGCCCTAGATCAGAACATCCCATAGGCAAGACAGACTGTAGGTCAAAGGCTGTGTGGCTGAAAGTCTTTTTTCTCCACTGGAAGTCTTGCCTAGTCACAGGACATGGCCAGTTCAGGCTATGTATACCCTATTTCTAGGAGTCTTAGCTTGGGTCATCCTTATAGATTCATGGAGTTTCCCTTGTACCAGGTCCTTATCTGACTCTGGAATGCACCCCTTTCCAGTCATCACTTTCAGTATTACCCCCTCCAACATTCCCCTAACCTGATGCCTCATATTCCCGTCCACAACTCTCCCCAATCCACTCATGAGATCTCTTCTATTTCCCCCTTTCAGGGAGATCCATATGCCCCCCCTTGGGCTCTCCTTGCTATTGAGCCTCTCTGGGTCTGTAATTGTAACATGGTTGTCCTTTACATTGCAGTTAATATTCACTTATATCTGAGTACATACCATGTTTTCATTCTGGGTCTTGGTTGCCTCACTCTGGATGATTTTTTTTTCTGGTCCCATCCATTTGCCTTCAAACTTTATGAAGTCATTTTTTTTTTAATAGCTGAATACTTCATTGTGTAAATGTATCATATTTTCTTTATCCATTTTCAGTTGAGGGGCATCTCAGTTGTTTCCAAGTTTCTGGCTATTATGAATAAAGCTGCTATGAAAATAGTTGAGTAAGTGTCCTTGTGGTATAACTGAATATCCTTTGGGTATATGCCCAAAAGTGATATAGCTGGATCTTAATTGATTACCAATTTTTTAAGGAAACAGCATATTGATTTCCAAAGTGGCTATACAAGTTTTCACTCCCACCAGCAATGAAGGAGTATTCCCTTTGTTTCACATCCTCTCCAGAATAAGCTATCAGTTGCATTTTGTTCATAGCCATTCTGACATGTATAAGATGGAATCTCAGAATCTCATTTTGATTTGCGTTTTTCTGATGGCTAAGGATGTTGAAGTTTTTTGTTGTTGTTGTTGTTGTTGTTGTTGTTGTTGTTGTTGTTTTAAGTGTATCTCAGTCATTTGACATTCTTCTGATGAGAATTCTCTGGTCAGATCTGTAGCTCATTTTTAAATTGGATTATGTGTTTTATTTTGTTTTGAACTCCAGTTTCTTGAGTTTTTATATATCTGGGGAATTAGCTCTGTCAGATGTGGGGTTGGTGAAGAAAGATCTTTTCCCCATTCTGTACGTTGCTGTTTTGTCCTTTTGATAGTGTCCTTTGCCTTACAAAAGCTTTTTTATTTCATCAGGTCCCAATTATTAATGGTCAACCTTACTGTGTGTGCTACTAGTGTTCTATTCAGGAAGTTGTCTCCTGTGCCAATGAGTTCAAGACTGTTTCCTACTTTCTTTTCTGTCAGGGTCACTGTAACTGGTTTTATGCTGAGGTCTTTGATTTACTTGGAACTGAGTTTTGTGCACAGTGATAGATGTGGATCTAATTGTATTCTTCTACATGCCATTATCTGTTTATGCCAGCAGCATTTATTGAAGATGCTTTCTTTTTTAACATTGTAAAATTTTGGCTTCTTTGTAAAGATCAAGTGTTAATAGTAGTGTGAATTTACTTTTGGGATCTTTGATTCTGTTCCATTGATCTACCTGTCTGTTTTTATGACAATACCATGCTGTTTTTATTACTATAGCTCTGAAGTAGATCTTAAAATCGGGCATATTGATACCTCCAGCAATTCTCATATTATATATGATTGTTTTAGCTATCCTTGGGTTTTTGTTTTTCCATATGAAGTTGAGTATTATTCTTTCCAGGTCTCTAATCAATTGTATTGGAATTTTGATGAGGACTGCACTGAAACTATAGATTGCTTTTGGTAACATAGGCATTTTTACTATGTTAATCCTACCAATCCATGAGCATGTGAGATCTTTCTATCTTCTGATATCTTCAGTTTGTTTTTCCAAAGTCTTGAAGTTCTTGTCGTACATGTCTTTCACTTGCTTGGTTAGAGGTATCCAGAGATATTTTATATAGATTGTGGTTATTATGAAGGGTATTGTTTCCAGGATTTCTTTCTCAGCCCGTTTATCATTTTTATATAGGAGGGCTCCTGATTTTTTGAGTTAATCTTGTATCCAGCCTCTTTGCTAAAGGTGTTTGTCAGCTATAGGAGTTCCCTGACAGAATTTTTGGAGTTGCTTATGTATATTATAGTATCATCTGCAAATAGTGATACTTTGCCATCTTCCTTTCCAATTTATATCATTTTGATCTCATTATGTTGTCTTATTGTTCTAATTAGAGCTTTGAGTACTGTGTTTAATAGATATGGAGAGAGTGGACAGCCTTGTCTTGTTCCTGATTTTAGTGGAATTTCTTTCAGTTAATTCTTTCTTAATTCGATGTTGGCTGTTGACTTATGTATATTGCTTTTATTATGTTTAGATATGTTCCTTGTATCCTTGATCTCTCCAAGATTTTATCATAAAGTGGTATTGGATTTTGTCAAAGTCTGTTAAGCATCTAATGAGGTGATCATGTGGTATTTTTCCTTCAGTTTTTTTTTTTTTTTAAACATTTTGGATTACATTGACAGATTTTCGTGTGTTGAACCATCCTGACCTCTCTGTAATGAAGTCAGGTACATGGTCATTCTGGATGATCTTTTTGATGTTTTCTAAGATTCAGTTCATCAGTATTTTATTGAGCATTTTTTCAGCAATGCTCATGAGGAAAATTGGTCTTTAATTCTCTTTCTTTATTGAGTTTCAGGGTGACTGTAGCCTTATAAAAAAAAATTTGGCAACATTCTTTTTGTTTCTATTGTTTGGAATAATTTGAGGAGTATTGATACTAGCTCTTTTTTGAAAGTCTGGTAGAACTCTACACTGATAGCCATGGGCTTTTTTTCATTGGAAGACTTTTGATGACTGCCTCTATAGCCTTAGGGATTATAGTTTTATTTCAAATTGTTTATCTGATTTTAATTGATTTTTATGTGGTATCTATCAAAAAAATTGTCCACTTCTTTTAGATTTTCCAATTTTGTGGAGTACCAGTTTTTTAATTATGATCTAATGATTTCTCTGTATTTCCTCGGTGTCTGTTGTTATGTTCCCTCTTTTTGTTTCTGATTTTTTTTAAATTTAGGTATTCTCTCTCTGCTTTGTAGTTAGTTTGGATAAAGCTTTGTCTATCTTGTTGATTTTCTCAAAGAATCAACTCTTCATCATTGATTCTTTGTATCTATCTTTGTTTCTATTTTATTGATTTCAGCCCTCAATTCGATTATTTCCTGCCATCTACTCCACTTGGTTATGTTTTCTTCTTTTGGTTCTAGAGCTTTCAGGTATGCTGTTAAGTGGCTAATATGAGATTTCTCCAAGTTCTTAAATTAGGCACCTAGAGCTGTGTGTGATTTAAGCTTTAGTAATGTTTCTTTTAGAAATGTGAGTGATCCTTATATTTGTGGCATAGATATTCAGAATTGAAGCATCATCTTGGTGGATTTTTCCTTTGATGAGTATGAAATTTCCTTCTCTATCTATTTTGATTAATTTTGGTTTGAAATCTATTTTATTAGATACTTTGTAGACAGCTACACCAGCTTGCTTCTTAGGTATGATTGGAAGGTCTTTTACCAACCTTTAATCTGAAGTAATGTCTATCTTTGATGTTTAAGTGTGTTTCTTATGTGCAGCAGAAATATGGATCCTGTTTTCATGTCTATTCCACTAGCCTGTGTCTTTTTATTGGAGAATTGATTCCGTTAACGATCAGTGATTGCCAATTTCTGTTCTTTTCTTGTTGTTGTTCTTGGTGGTGGTAGTAGCTGTAGTTGGTGGTGGTGGTGGTGATGTGTGTGTGTGTGTGTGTGTGTGTGTGTGTGTGTGTGTGTGTGTGTGTGTGTTTCTCTTTTGGGGGTCTACTTGGGTGAGATTATCTACTGTCCATGTTTTTGAGTGTACCTAACTTCCTCAGGTTGGAATTTTCCTTGTAGTACCTTCTCTAGGGCTGGATTTGTGGATAGATATTGTTTAAATTTGACTTTACCGTGAAATATCTTGTTTTTTCCACCTATGGTTATTAAAATTTTTGGTGGATACAGTAGTCTGAGCTGGCATAGAGCCTCCATTGAGAAGTTAGGTATAATTCTGATAAGTCTGCATTTATATGTACTTGGCCCTTTTCCTTTGCAGCTTTTAATATTCTTTCTTTATTCTGTATGTTTAGTGTTTTGATTATTATGTGGAAGGGGAACTTTTTTTCTTGTCCAGTCTATTTGGTGTTCCATAAGCTTCTTGTACCTTTATAGGCATGTCCTTTGTTAGGTTGGGAAATTTTTCTTCTATGATTTTGTTAATTGTATTTCCTGGGCCTTTGAGCTAGGATTCCTCTCTTTCCTCTATTCCTATTATTCTTTGGTTTGGTCTTTTCATAGTGTCTCAGATTTCCTGGCTGTTTTGTGTTGGGAATATTTTAGATTTAACATTTTTTTTGACCAGTGAACCCATTTCCTCTGTCATATCTTCAGTGCCTGAGATTTTCTCTTCTATCTCTTGCATTCTGTTGGTGATGTTTATATCTGTAGTTCTTGTTTGCTTACCCAGAGTTTCCATTTCCAAAATTTCCTCCGTTTTTCCATTGTTGCTTCTATTTTCATTTTCAAGCCTTGAATCATTTCCTTCAACTGTTTATTCATTTTTTCTTGGCTTTCTTGCCATTCTTTAAGGGATTTATTGATTTTCTCCAATTTATTTTTGTCTTTTGTTCAACTTCTTTAAGGGGTTATTTTTCATTTCCTCTTTAAGAACCTGTGTCATCTTCATGAAGTTGGTTTTAAGGTCATTTTCTTGTGCTTCACCTGCATTGAAATGTTCCAGTCCTGCTATCATAGGATAGCTGGGTTCTGGTGATTCCAATTTGCCTTTTTGTTATTGATTGTGTTCTTACACTAGCATTTAGCCATCTGGATTTGGGATGATTATTTAATGGTGAATATTGGTGTCCTACCCCTTGATAGTACTCTCCTAGGGTCTGGAGAGAATCTACAACCAGCTGATAATCTAATCTTTGATAATATGAAATTAATCTACATACATGAAACTCTTTAGTCCATATACTTTCTTCTTCTGAGTCAGTTTTTTCTCTACACTGCTTCTATTATGCTCTCATGCATACCTCCTTTCTTGCCTGATTTCTCTCTGTATTTATCTGCTGTCTCCTCTAAGTTCTATCTTAATTCTCTCAGCTTCTTTCTTGCCTGATTCTCTCTACATCTTTCTGCTATTTCCTCTAAAACTATCTTAATTCCTTCATCTTAGTTCTGCCCCATCTAGGTTCTCATCCATCTAGTTCTTTCCCATCTCCTTCTTTCTCATCTTGTTCTTCCCCATCTGGCTCTTCCTCATCTTCCATCTTGTTCCTCTAGTACTCTCTTCTAGCCCTTCAGTCTAGTTCTTCCCCACCTCAGTTTCATCCCTTTCAGTTCTTACCCATACAGTTTTCCCATTTTCTTTTCTCTTCTCCATCTAGTCCTTCTCTGAAAATGAAACTACCTTTTTATCCCTTTGACCCTTAACTCTCTAAGCTATCTCAGCTCCCACAGTTTCAGGCAAGTGTGCTCAGTCACTAGGCAACTTCTGTGACAGCTAGATGTTCTTATGAGTTGAAACCCTTAGCTCTGAGTTAATAGTTAAAGGTAGATCTAAAACTTTTTTTGAATTTTTTATATTTTTTTGTTTTCTTTTTTATTAAGGTATGCTCTTTGGTTTACATATCAACCACAGATTTCCCTATTCCCCCTCCTCCTACCTCCCAGCCTTCCCCCTCAACACACCCCTCATTCCCACCTCTTGCAAAGCAAGGTCTTCCCTGGGGAGTCACCAGAATCTGGTACCTTCAGTTGGGGCATGTGCAATCCCCTTTGTTATATGTAATTTTACTATGTAAAAGTTAAAACCTTCCTTTAAAAAAAAAAAAAAAGAAAGAAAGAAAAGAAAAGGGGAAGTACTGTGGATATTGCTCTGTATAAATAAATGCTGTTTGGCTAGTGGCCAGGCAGGAAGTATAGGTGGGACAAGATAGAAGAGAATTGTGGGAGGTGGAAGGCTGGGGAGGAGAGACACTGCCAGCCACCGCCATGACAAGCAACATGTAAAGACACTGGTAAGCCACGAGTCACGTGGCAAAGTTTAGATTAATAGAAATGAGTTAATTTAAGATAGAAGAAGTAGATAACAAGAAGCCTGCCACGGCCATACAGTTTGTAAACAATGTAAGTTTCTGTGTGTTTACTTGGTTGGTTCTGAGCATCTGTGGGCCTGGCAGGTGAGAGAGATTTGTCCTGACTGTGGGCCAGGCAGGAAAACTCTAACTACACCAAGGTTGAGCTAAGTGTCTCAGCATAGGCACTAGGTTCCAAAAAGCCAGCTCATGCACTAAGGACAATCCCAGTCCCACTGCCTGGAGTCTTCCTAAACAGCTCAACCTATACAACTGTCTCACTTATCCAGAGGACCTAATCCAGTTCCATGGGGGTTCCTCAGCTATTGGACATAGTTCACGTGTTTCCACTAGTTTGGCTAGCTGTCTCTGTAACTTTTCCAATCATGGTCTTGATATCTCTTTCTCATATGGTCTCTCCTTTCTCTCATTGATGGGAATCCTGGAGCTCCACCTGGGGCTTGGCTGTGGATCTCTGCATCTGCTTCCATTGTCCCTGGATGGCAGTTAGGGTGTTCAGCCATCCCATCACCAGTGTAGGTCAGCTCAGGCACCTTCTTGACCATTGCCAGTAGTCTATAGTGGAGTCATCTATGTGGATTCCTGGGGACCTCTCTAGCCCTCTGCATCTTCCTACTCCCGTGTTGTCTTCATTTATCATGGTATCTCTTTCCTTGTTCTCCCACTCTGTTCCTGATCCAGCTAGGACCTCCTAAAACTATAGATAAGACTTTGGAAAGGGAGAAAGTTAAGCTTAATTAGCATATCTGCCAGACCTTCTCAAACAGATAGTCTGGGTGCTTAAGTCTGTTCTTGGAGAGAACAGAGTTATCTCTGAAAAAGATACTTTCATCCATCCAGGGATGGTCCTGGCCCTATGATGCCAATGACAATAATTACGGGGAGACTTGAACTGGAGTTCTGATTGTGCATAGCATCAGCACAGAAGGTTATCTATATTCCATTAGTAGAGGGGAAATGGTGCCCAATGAATGATGGAATAGCTACAATAGCACAGGAGAAATTCATAGTAGGAAATGGCTAATAATCAAAAGGCAATATTGCCAAGACTTCATAAGCCTAAGCTTGACCTTTGGAAGGCCCTTGGTTTCTTTCATGTCATAATCAGCTGAAATCCTACTTCATATATTTTTTCAGCTTGCAGCAATTATTGGTCTAGGTGTTAATTCCTGTGTTTGTCTTTGTTCAATATCTGTTTTGTTCTTTGTTTTCTGTTTCTTCTCTGGTCTTCTGGCCTAATTGGCCAAACATTCTGTTTACTGGTGAGTCTTCAGAACCAGTAGTGTGTCTCCACTGGGGTTCTGGAGGCCTTGTATCCCCAGTTCCAGCCTGGCCTCCAGTAACGCCAAAGTCTTCTTCCAAAGTTATAGGCCAGAATATTAAGCCCAGGGAAAGGGGTGTAGTCTGGGGATGTTGGGGAGGCTTTAAGCACTTAGCATTAAGTTAGCATGTAGTGGGTACTGTCTTACATGGGGTTGCAATGACCAGCCTGGTCTCTGGTAAAGCTGCTGGAGCTATAGACAAGGGGATATGCCCTAGAGATGAGGGTCCAGGGAGTGGGGCACCTCAGCTGGGAGACTGGCCACTCACCTATTCTTCTGACTGGTGTAGACTGTAACTAGGCCAATGGAGTCTGCTGGAGTTGTGGGGAAGAGATGGCTGATGGGAAGATGATGACATGGAAGGAGTTGGGCATTGGAGTAAGTCTTTGGAGAACAGAATTAGGGGGTGGTGGCAGTCCAGCTGGCAGGTCACTCATCTGCTCCCTGATTTGTGAGGACTGCAGCAGAACAGTGGAATTCCACAAGTCTGTCTTGTGGTGATATATTGTGCACGCCAATAAAATTTATCTGGGGATCAGAAGACAGAGTCAGCCACTAGATTAGACACAGAGGCCAGACAGTGATGGCACACACCCTTAATCTTATCACTCAGGAGACAGAGATTCATCTGGATCTCTGTGAGTTCAAGGCCACATTGGGAACATGGTGGCACAGCCCTTTAATCCCAACACTTGGGATCTTATTCCTTTGCTTGGAAAACACATGTGCCTTTAATCCCAGGAAGTAAGTTGGTAGGGCAGAAAAAGGTACATAAGGCATGAGGAAACAGGAACTCACTCTCTTGAAGCTGAGGATTTTGTAGAGGCAAGAACATGGCTGCCTTGTTCTGTTTCTCTGATCTTTCAGCTTTTACCCCAATGTCTGGTTCCATGTTTTTGTTTTTGTTTTTATTATAAGACCTTTTAAGATTCATGTTACACTGTCTTATCATTTCTTAATGAGATCCTTTCTAATTATCAAGATTTAGGACAAATGTTATTTCTTGATGGCAAATCTCAATCACCTATATAGCTCTTTAAACTAACCTTTTCTAAGACTCCATTGACCTGGGTGTTATGAATCTCCTACACTTGTTTGCATTGAGCATGTAGCAATCAGTAAGCAATAGCAGCACCAACCTATGAGCTTTTGGTGTGGAATCATTCTTGAAATGATATCTACATGAAATTCTTCATTACTCTCTCTCCAGGTCTAGGGTATTCTATGCAAAACTACATGTGTAGAGTGAGCTTGATTCAGAATATTTTCCTTCCTTTCTGACTTTTGTGCAGATTATACAATCTTACAGAGCCAAGCCTTCAGTCAGCCAATGGAGATAATCCTACTCATCATTCGCTTTTCTCATGGGGGAATTGCTTCTGGGATCTCTTGAGAAAATCTTTTTCAAATGTGGCAATTTTAGAGGACTGACTCTCTCTCATGGGACTACTTAGAAAGAATGTTTTCTTGAATTGCAACATCACCAGATGTTGATTGTGTGTGTGTGTGCATGTGCATGTGTGTTGGAAAGAACAAGAAAATTAAATACTAAAGACATGAGTTCTAGTTTTCATTCTTTTTATTTTAAAAAAAAATCACTATTTTTTTCTACCTGTATGTATTCTATAGAGTATTACAATAAAATGTTTGTGTATATTTGCATTGCCAAGTACAGTGATTAAATGCATTTTTATGATTTTCAATCTATGGTTTGTCCTTTAGTTTTACTATTTACTATATAAACTGTAAGTTACTGCCATCTACTTACATAAGTAGTTATTTATATAAATTTAATTTTATTCTCAGTTTACTTCTCTGTTAAAGGATATAATTCTAACTTTAAAGAACTTCTGTTTAGGTTGACTATGACAGTGTTTAATGTACATACATATTTTATGGAATGGGGTCAGTCCTCCTTAGAATGAAAAAAGTCTACAAGGTATTAATATTATCTTGGCAGAAATTGGAGATTTTAACCAGAGAATTATTAATAAAATTATAAGGTGACTGTGAAGTTTAATGAGAAAAATATTGCATCTCTACTAATTAAACTTTAGTAGAAATTTTATATTTCTTTTATAGAAAACAAAGACAACAAACTGCACAACTACTAAATGGCCCTATGAAACTGTCATGAATAATTGTTTAATGCCAAATATTGTTGCTATTGCAGATATTTTGAAAGAGTATACATGCCTCACTACTTGAAAATTGCAGTTTTGATTAAACCCACTGCTGAAGTGAATGAGAACTTTCCTGTCTACCAACTAACTGTCTGTGCACTGGAGCACCTCTTTGTAGAGGACAAGTCTGGGTAAGTTGACCATACAGAAAGTCATCCTGATGCTCTTCCCCACAACTCATGCTACATGTAACCTAGGTGCTCTGCTGTCTTGAATTGAAGTTTGTTTTAATTAAAATGGGAGGAAATTACAACATCTTATGCCCCATGAGAACTTAAAATCCTAGTCTTCAATGAATTTGTTTAAGATGGGGTTGGAAAACACAGTTTTGGGGTACCAGTGTAAACATTAAGCTTACTTGATATTCTACTTATTAATTTATTATTGTATTAGTTGATCTACAAAATAACAGATGTCATTGAGTCAAGAAATTTAAAAATCAGTATAGAAAATTTCCATTCAGAAAAAGAGAAGTACTAGTATATAGACATAGACAAGGATAAGTTGTATGATGCATTATAATTATAATATATTGCTACATATATTTAGAATTCTTGTTGCAGTAAGTGTACATATCATGCTGCACATCATGTATTGACTCACCCTGTTTTAGTGTGCACATTTAGAAGAAGAAAAAGTGTGGGGGTTTGCCTTGTAGGGAAGTGTTAAGAGGACTCAAAAATGCAAGTTGAGTTACAGAAGAATGAATGAAAGGCAGATAAATTTATGTGAAGCAGCAACAAAACGTCCCTAATTTGGTAACAGTAATATAAATTTATACATTGAAAAAGACCAGGAAAGCCCAAAGTATACCAATAAGGAATAATTAGACACTTTCAAACTTGCCAAAATGTAAAGGAAAAGTAAATAACTTGGAAAAACATCCTCAGAATAAAATAAGGCATATACAACACAAGAACATAAAAATTAGAATTATTTCACACTTCTGACCAGAAATTATGGTACCTGAAACAGAGTACAACAGCCCTCATAATATACCAAAAGAATTTAAAAACGTATCTATAGGTTTAAATAAAATAAAGTGCTATTTCACAAACCAAGTGAAAAAAATTTTAAACTGAGGACACTGAGCTCCATCCACATCTTGGAACTCAGAGGCCACAAGATAATATTTTGAAATACTACTAAGTTGACTGGCACAAGATATACCATCAAATTTCTGTGTCATTTTGTTTCTGTCTCTCTTTAGTATATATTCCATATTACAAATGATAGTTTCATCCAAATGTGTTACATCTCTCTGGAAAAGTTTGTGTAAAGGAAAAGATACCCCAGCTACCTTGGAATTTTCATAGAACATTGCACTTGGGAAGTATGTAGCAACAGGTTGTAGATAAATCATCTTAATAGATGGATGCTGTTATTATCCCATGTGAATACACAATTTATTCTCTAACATTTGAAAGGTATTTATGCTAAGATGATTTGCCCTAAAACATAAATAGCCATTGAGATAAGAATAAAACTTGAAATATCACCTAATAAATTGATTGATACATAAGAAAAAGTGATAAATGTAGCTTTTATCAAATAACTGGTAAACTATAAAATGGAGAACATGAAATAAAGAAGGGCTAACAATCTGTATGGTGTTAACTTTTAACTAGACTTATTTGTGGTGATATTCTATTTGTGCCTTCCAATAAAGCTTGCATGGAGATCATAGGAAAAAGCCAGCCACTATATTAAATATAGAAGTCAGGCAACAGTAACACACACCTTTAATCCTAGTATTAGGGAGGCAGAGGTTCATCATGTCTCTGTGAGTTCAAGGACACACTGCGAAGAGAGCCAGACATGGTGGCATACACCTTTAATCCCAGCACTAGTTAACCATAGAGGTCTGGAGGTCTGTACAGACAGATAGGAAGTGACAGAGCTGGGCAGAAAGAGGAAGAGATGTAGCTGGGCAGAGAAAGGAAGTGAGATGGCAGGGACAGAAAGGATATAGGCATGAGTATAGAGGAAGTAGCTCTCTCTTGGGCTGAGGATTTCCTAGGTTTAGAACTTGTGGCTGTGGCTTGTTCTGTTCCTCTGATCTCTTGGCTTTCACCCCAATATTTGGCTCTGGGTTTTCATTTAAAATGCCCTCTGGCAATTCATTTTACACTTATTCTTTTATTTCCCAGCCACATTCACTGATTCCTATCCATGCCATTTATTTCTTGAGCTTTGTTTTTCTTCTGTTAGTAAAGGCAACAGCAGTGACATGACTTCCAAATGGGTGTGTAGACAAAAATGCAAAGAGGAGTTTGCATCATAATGGGTAGCATCACTGAAATTATCTCCTTAATCAATACATCTCACTCATATAAGAGGAAAATAATTAAAATAGCAGAACCTAATGTTGTAAAGATGCCATGAGCACTCTGCACTGTGTACCTGTTCACATCAGTGCATAGCAGATATTAAAACTGATAAATGCTAAATATACTCCCTAGCGTGTGATAATAGTAGATTGTATACTACAGTAATATAGACATTTACATATGTAGGTACAACTAAAACACTGATTCTGTTTGTTTTTCATTCTTTTATTTTTGAACTACTTCCTTTTAGCTTCATATCCACAAAAAGAGTAGTATTTATGTCTGTCTGTCTATTGTACCTGTAGCAGTTATTATAAACCTAATGTGAAAACAGTATTCAATACATATCCATTGTATTTTAAAATGATCATATAGTAAACTCTGTAATAGGCACTTTTCTAAAGACACTAACTGGCTTTATAGTAAGGGAAATTTGTAGATAATATAAAATCTCCATTGATGATATTTTTATATTTAGCCACTCATTAAAGGCAAATTTTGTATGAGCTCTTTCATGTGATTCTAACATTATTTAATTACTTCTTTTTCATAGACTCCTGAAGAGAAGAAACTCATTAACCATTTTATATCCTATAGCTTATACCCCATGAAAATTTCAGGTAATCTAGACTAGATGTAGTCCATAAAAACCTACAGTACTGTTTCCTTGACTAGGTTTATAGCTACAGACATTTTACAAGTATACCTTCATAATACTTACCCAGTTACTACCATTTCTTCTGAAAAAGAAAATATCAAGGATAAATGATAGACCATAAAAGAGAAAGATAAAAAAATGAAAATTATTAAATCAGTGAACTCATGCTATGCCCAGAAAAGATGAACACATGAATTTACAGAAGCCTGGAAAGAGATGACAACTCGAATATATTTTTAAGTTAGAATTGAGAACCCAAAAGGAACTTTAAGAAGCAAGGACATAAAAGTTAATTTTGGTTACATTCTAAGAAGGATGAACGCTGTACCAAAACTTAACAGAAAACAGGCTGACTTGCTTTTTGCAGAATCCGCATCTGCTGCCCAGTTGTGCAGGGACTCTGCAGTGAACATTGTGTAGCCTGTAGCTATCACTCTGCCTGTTCAAGCTTTCATTTAGAAAGGTAAAATTTAGCCCCCAGCTTCCTGGACTCTTGCTCTACATAAAGATAATTAGATTCTAAAGAGAACAGAAGCTAATTTGTGGGTTTAATATAGTGCTGCTTTTAGATAGTAATAAAATCCTTTTTGAAAACACTAAGTGCACACTATCATTAACATAAATCAAGTGGTTCCCAACCTTGGATCTGAAGGAAATTCTTTATTATTTAAATCTCTAGAGATAGCACAGTGTATATACAGTTACCTACTAATTCCCTGTTGTAGACTTGCATAATGCTACTTTACACTTCCTTTGGAATCCAGAGGTTTTCAGAAATTAAAAGATATATGCTAACCCATTGACTTGGTCTGAGCTTTTCCCTTTCAATCATGAGCAGAAGGACACTGTTGATCACTGGTTGCTAGTGTTACAAATGCTTTATGAACAGGTGTATTTCTGCATGATCTAATCCACAGAAGATGTCGACTCAAACCCCTAACAAGGATTGAGAATAGCATGGCAAGATCTACCAAAGCCATTAACTCCATACTGTGTAGATAAAGGTCAATAGCAAGTACGTCATGGAGGAGGAATAACCTGTGCTCTGTCTTGTTAGAAAGACCGAGAAATGGCTCTCTGGTGGTCAGCTGCACGTTTGTTTCTTTCATTTCTCCTTCCCTCTCCTATTCCCTCATCTCCCGCTCCAGCCTTCCCTTTCTGTCTTCTGTCTCTCATGTAGGGGTGTGTGTGTGTGTGTGTGTGTGTGTGTGTGTGTGTGTGTGTGTGTGTGTGTGTTTGTGTGTACGCGTGCACATGCATGTGTGTGTGTGTGTGTATCTGTCTTGTCTGTCTGTCTGTCTCTATCTGTCTTGTCTGTCTGTCTGTCTGTCTCTGTGTGTGTGTGTGTGTGTGTTTGTGTGTACACATGCACATGCATGTGTGTGTGTGTGTATCTGTCTTGTCTGTCTGTCTCTATCTGTCTTGTCTCTCTCTCTCTCTCTCTCTCTCTCTCTCTCTCTCTCTCTCTCTCTCTCTCTCTTTGTGTGTGTGTGTGTGTGTGTGTGTGTGTGTGTGTGTGTGTGTGTGTGTGTGTGATATCTTCATGTGTATATTTCTGGGTGCATGCAGGCATACACGGGTGTGGAGAGCAGAGGACAACTTGAGGTGGCAGACTTCACCTTCCACTGTAATTGAGGCAGGGTCTATCACTGTTTTGGCACCGCATATAACCAGGCTAATTACTCTGCATATTTCTGTGGATTTTACTTTCTCCTCCCTCTATCTCTTGACAGAAGCAACAGTATTGTTTTACATGGTTTCTGGGAATTTGAGTTTAGTTCCTCATAGTGTGCAGCAAGTGATTTTACATACTTAGCCATCTACCTATCCCATTTTGTTAATCTTACTAAATTATATTTTCACAGATTTTAAACAAGAGTCCATATATACTACAATAGGAAAGATGATGATTTGGCTCATAGGTTTTAGACACATCAAAATCATTTTCATTTTTTTCTGAAATGGCAATATACTGCTACAGTTTATCCACAGGAAAATTTAAACCTCAGAAGTAGAAACTATTTCTCAATAATGAGTATGCTATGAAGCTGCAATCACAGTATACCACCACTGAGAAGTAAAATAAGAATACTAGTCATAGTGCACATCATGTGTATTTTACTTAAAATGCTACATCCAGTTCACTAGCTCTCCTAACACAAATTGTTGCATAAAATATGTTTCTTGCCTGTTTTAACTGCTTTGGGTGATGATCACTATATTCCATAAACTGCATACATCTGGTACACATAGTTAGATAAGTTTTGAGATAGCTATATGCTCATGACACCCTAATCTTACTCAGGATGATGAACATGTCTATCATCTAAACAAGTTTCCTTATATACCTCTTGTGCCCTGCTTCCTTCTTTCCTCTATCCAATCCCCAGGCAGGCAGTGCTTTATCATTCACTAAGTACTCAGTTCTCACTTCATGGAATTGCATGTAAGTAGAGTCATAAACTATGTGCATTTTTCAGGCTTTTATCTTTCATGGATCACTTATTTTGTGACTATCAACAGTCTGTTCTATTCTAAAGCTACATAGCAATCCATTGTACTGATGGGTCAGTGTTTTAACTTACTCATATACACATAAGAATCTGGCTTATTTTCTAGCCTGAGGTTAAAGATAAGTAAAGAATCATGAGCATTGCTTTGAAAGATCTGGTATATATATATGGCTTCACATCTCTAAATAAATACCTCAGTGTGGAAGTACTTTTATTATTATTATTATTATTATTATTATTATTATTATTATTCACAGACCATATAGCTAGAGTAGATCACTAACTACCAAGATTTCCAACATTACTGTAAAAATGTACATTCCTGACAGAAGATTATATTTGGAGTTTTTCTAAATTCCTTAAGAAATATTTCAGATTTCTAAGTTTTATCTACTTAATTGTTTGTATTCTCATAACATTTAGGCTTAATTTCTGTTTTCAATACAGTCCATTGGCCTCACACACTGAAGTATATCTAACACTGATCTGTGTTTGGTATGCAACTTTTGCATATATTTGTCAAGTTTTCACTAAGTGTTCATATTGTGATGCTACAGGATTTTCTTTTCTTTTGTTCTTCATTTCAAACTAATAACACTTGTTTCTAGTCCATAGAAACTTTTTTTTATTTTACATCTGGCATATTTACTAAATCCATTTATTACTTCTAGTAATTATCCTGTGAGACAAGGCTCTAGTATTCCTCTGTTTAGTTTTTGTCTAGATGACATGTCCACTGGTGAGAGTCAGGTATAGAAATTTCCCACTATCAATGTGTAAGGGTCCATGTGTGGTTTATGCTTTAGTACTGTTTTCTTTATAAATGTGAGTGCCTGTAATTGGAAGTTTTTTTTTTTTTTTTTGGCATGTGTGTATCCCAGCCGGCAAGCGGTTGGGACAAACCTCTCTCACTTGCATGCCCCAAATAAGCATACAGAGGCTTATATTAATTATAACTACTTGGCCATTAGCTCAGGCTTATTACTCTTACTCTTAAATTAATCCATAATTCTTATTTATGTTGAGCCATGTGGTTTGGTACCTTTTCTCAGTTCTGCCTAGTCATCTTGCTTCCTTTGTGTCTGGCTGGTGACTCCTGACTCAACCCTTCCTCTTCCCAGAATTCTCCTCATCTGCTTATCCCTCCTATACTTCTTGCCTGGCTACTGGCCAATCAGCATTATATTTATCAACCAATCAGAGCAACACACATTCACAGCATACAGAATATCCCATAGCAGGGTCCTTGTATTTGGGGCATAGATGTTAAGAGGTGAAAAATCATTTTGGTTACTTTTTCCTTCAATGAGTCTGAAGTGTCCTTAGTCATCTCTTTTGTTTAACTTTAATTTGAAGTGTATTTTGTTAGATATGAGAGTAGCTACACCAGCTTATTTCTTTAGTCCATTTGCTTGAAAACTCTTTTTCCAATCCTTACTCTTGGGTAATGTTTATCTTTGATGTTAAAGTGTGTTTCTTATATGCATCCATTCTGTTAGTCTGTGTCTTTTAGTTTGAGAATTGAGTCCGTTGGTATTGAGAGGCATCAATGATCAATGATTATCAATTCCTGTTATTATTTTGGTGATTGTGAAGGTGGTTGTGTGTGTGTGTGTGTGTGTGTGTGTGTCCCTTCTTAGGGTTTTGCTGGTGTGAATTCATTTATTGCCTATATTTTTCATGGGTGTAGTTAACCTTCTTGGGTTAGAGTTTTCCTTACAGGACCTTCTGCACAGCTGGATTTGTGAATAGATATTATTTAAATTTGACTTTATTATGGAGTATCTTGCTTTCTCCATCTATGGTGAGTGAAAGTTTTGCTGGGTATAGTAATCGGGGCTGGCATCTATGGTATCTTAGAGTCTGCAGCACATCTGTCTAGGCCCTTATGGCTTTTGGAGTCATGATTTAGAAGTTGGGTGTAATTCTAATAGGTCTGCCTTTATATGTTACTTGGTCTTTTCCCCTTGCAGCTTTTAATATCTTCCTTTGTTCTATACATAGAGTGTTGTATTTATTGTTTGCTAAGAAGACTTTCTTTTCTGGTCCAGTCTATTTGGGGTTCTATCTGCTTCTTGTACCTTGATAAGCATCTCCTTTTTTTAAGTTAGGGAAAGTGTCTCCTATGATTTTATTGAAAATATTTTCTATGCTGTTGATGTGGGTTTCTTCTCCTTCCTCTATCATTCTTAGATTTGGTATTTTCAAAGTGTCCCTGGTTTCCTAGTTGTTTTGTGCCATGGTTCTTTTCAATTTTACATTTTACATTTAGGTTTTTTAGATTTATCTGGTTTTTATCTTTTCTTCAAGGCCTGGGGTATTTTTTCCATCCCTTCTATTCTGTTGGTGGAGCTTGCCTCTGAGGTTCCTGTTTGAGTTTCTATATATTTCATTTCCAGATTTCCCTCAGTTTGTGGGTTTTTGTTGTTGTTGTTGTTGATTCTATTTCCATTTTTACATCTTGAATGTTTCATTCATTTCTTTTAACTGTTGGTATTTTCACAGATTTTCTTAAGGAGTTTATTCATTTCCTCTTTAAGGATGTCTATCATATTCATAAAGACTAATTTAAGGTCTTTTCCTTGTGCTTCAGCTATGTTGCAATCCTCAAGGCCTGCTTTAGTAGGGTTTCTGAGCTCTAGTGGCAACATGTTGTTTTGTCTGTTATTGATTTTATTTTTGTCCTGGCATTAGCATCTGGGCTGCAGAAGACAGTAAGTAGTTCTAGATCCTGATACCTGATCTCTTTGTTAAGTGGATGTTTTGTTTAATGGACTCTGTTGCTTTCTTTGTTTTTTAGGAAAGCATGGTAGCTGTTTGTTCATGGTAGGAAATTCTTCAGGGATCATAATAGTGTGGGCAATGGGGGTTCCAGACAAAATGCATTTATAGGTATTGGGAGATGACAAGTAAGAAAAAGGGTGGGCTTGGAAGGGAGGCAGTGATGGTGTCTACAGGAGGAAGGAAAATTTGTTGTTCCTCTGAGATCTTCTTAGTATCCTGGGAATGGGAACAGAGAGTGAGGAAAGGATACAGCAGAAGGTTTGCAACAGAGCTAGGGGTGAAAAGGTGGATTAGACTTGGGAAAATGAAGGAAGAGGTGTAAGTCTGTGCTTATTCTAAGTGCTTTCCTGGCCTGAGTGGCCTGTGCATTCCCAGAGAATGCCTGCTGGAATTGGGGTCTGGGATAAAGCAATGAGGGGTATAAAAGAA
This sequence comes from Onychomys arenicola, assembly GCA_949786405.1. Lineage (NCBI taxonomy): Eukaryota > Metazoa > Chordata > Mammalia > Rodentia > Cricetidae > Onychomys > Onychomys arenicola. The sequence continues at coordinate 27,737,398 of OX460367.1, forward strand.
GTTAAAAATCGGTATGATCCATTGGAGAAAGGGGCAGGAGAATATGGAAGGCCCCGCAAGTGGTCTGCTGCAGATCTGGGCACATGGAGGGAAATGTGAAGTTCTGCTGTGAGCTTACCTGCTTCACTACCTTGAGTGTCCTGTGTGTACTAGAAAATGCCTGCTAGGGTTAGGTCTGGGGTAAAGCAATGAGTTGTAGAAAGGATGGTAGCATCTATCTTTGGCATACAGGCCTAGCATATCTGACAGACTTATCTGTGAAGCAGAATTTTTGAAGGACTGTCCCACCTTGTCTTGGTAAAGTTCTGTAGTCGCTTTCTTTTGTGTCCTGCTTGTCCAGTTTGTACAGAATACTGTCAGCAGTAGAAGCTAGGGCACTTTCTTAGCCCACATGGCTAGCTTTTGCCATAAAGAAAACAAACACCATATGGAGTTTCTTTGATGCCCATTATCCTCTTTGAAGTAATTGGTGCTGCCAGGAGCAGACATGTCTCACTGTTGAGAAAAGTCTAACTTCTTAAAATATTTTAAATGCCATATTCTATAGGTCTTTGAAGTGTTTGAAAATGGCCTATCTGTCTGAAATGTATCTCTATATGACCTTGAAAAAATACTTAACTATAAATTTGCTGTTATAGATTACTATTAATCCATAGTTCTTAATTATGTATTACATTTTTTAATGAGATGATAAACATTTACCCTAAACAAGAGTAGAAATATACATACTGTATAACAAAATTAACTTTAAGTATGTATCAATAAACTAAAATCCATACTGATGTAATATATGTAAGATTAACTGGTTTTTTTGGATTAAAGTAGATTTAATAATCTACCCTTTGCCCCCCATCATTTCTATATCATATCCCTCTTTCCTCTTTTAGTGATTGATTATGATCAATAATAATTTGTAACCAAACCCCATAAACAAAGACAAACATCCATAATCCATTTGGGGGGAATGTGGGTGTAGTTTTCTAGGCTACTTCCTGCTGATTTGGGATGCTGTTGATCTTATGGGGACCCTGAGAAAATTTAGGATTATGGTCAAGTCATGATTACAGTAGTCTGTGAGGCTGGATCGTCTCAACCAGCAGCCTTGAAACATTTCTGGAAGCAGAACTCAGAGGAAACTTCAACAGAGTGCTCTGAAACAGTAGATCATCTAGGTCATCCATTCCCAAAAGATGATTTTGTTCAGGGGGTTTTCCTTGATCAAACCTGATTTTTCTTTTTTGTTTTGTTGTTGTTGTTGGGTGTTTTTTTGTTTATTTGTTTGTTTGTTTGTTTTCATTTTTCTTTATTAAGAAATTTTCTGCTCACTCCACATACCACCCACAGATCCCCCATCCTCCCTTCTCCCAACCCCAGCCCTCTCTCCCAAGCCACCCTGCATCCCCACATCCCCCAAATCAAGGGCTCCCATGGGGAGTCAGCAGAGCCCTGCACACTGACCCTAGGCAGGTCCAAGCCCCTTCCCACTGCACCAAGAGTGTGCAAGGCATCACACCACTGGCACCAGATTCCTAAAAGCCTGCCCATGCACCAGGGAAAGATCCTAATCCCCCTTCCTGGGTGCCCTCCAAACAGTTTGAGCCAAACAACCATCTTCTATAATCCAAAGGGAGGTTCTACAGCCACCAGTCCACAGTTCATGGGCTTCCACTAGTGTGGTCGGTCAGCTTTGCATATCCTCCCATTATGATCTCAACATCCTTCACCTGCAAAATCCCTCCTCTTTCTCATCAATTGGATTCCTAGAGCTCAGCCTGGTGCCTGGCCATGGATCTCTGCATCTGCCTCCATCAGTCACTGGACAAAGGCTATATGATGACAGCTAGGTTATTCACTAGACTGATAACTAGAGCAGACCAGTCCAGGCACCCTCTGGACCACTGCCAGCAGACCAAGGTGGGGTTAACCTTGTGGATTTCTGAGAGCCTCCTCAGCACACTGCCTCTTCCTATTCCCATGATGTCATCATCTATCATGTTATCTCCCTCCCTGCCCTACCACTCTGTCCCTGTTCTAGCTTGACCCTCCCATTTCTCTATGTTCTCATCCCCCACTCCTCACCCTCTGCCACCCACACACACACACAGTCTGCTCATGTAGATCTCATCCACTTCTCCTTTGTAGGGTCATCCATGTGCCCCTCCTAGGGTCTTTCCCTGTTAGCTAGCCTCTCTGGAGCTGTGGGTTGCAGTCTGGCCATCCATTCCTTCACATCTAGTATCCACTTATGAGTGAGTACATACTATGTTTGTACTTCTGGGTTTGGGTTAGCTCACTCAGGTGATATTTTCTAGTTACATCCATTTGCCTGCAAATTTCATGATATCATTTTTTTTTCTGCTGAGTAGTACTCCATTATGTATATGTGCCACATTTTCTTTATCCATTCTTCAGTTGAGGGGCATCTAGGTTGTTTCCAGGTTCTTGCTATTACAAATAATGCTAATATGAACATAGTTGAGCATGAATCCTTGCAATAAGATTGAGCATTCAAAGATAAATGCCCCAACATTGCAGAAGAACTTTGGGTGACTGTCCAGGCAGCTTGAGGACACTGTCATTAGGTAACATTTCACCTTTCTAGGGTCTTTGATGGAGCTGAAGACTAAATAGTTAAATTATAATTTTCCTTAGTTATATAAGAAAGTACATTAGATATAAAACTTTAGACTCATAAAGATAGGATAGATAATTAAGCATTTTCTCTAATTTTGCCAAATGCAAATGTATTGGGTATTGTTACTGTGATTCTCACTTAATAACTGTTCTTGTTTTACTATATTGAGGTTAAAACCTTCCTTTTAATCAGTCCAAAAAAAGGAGGGGGAATACTGTGGGATAGTGCTCTTGTACACTCTAAAGATTTGTCACTAGAATAGGTTTAATAAAATGCTAAATGGCCAGTATCCATACAGGAAGTATATACAGGAAGACCAGACTAGGAAAATTCTGGGAAGAGGCAGAGCAGAGCCAGGAGTCACCAGCCAGACACAGAGGAAGCAAGATGAGATTGCCATTTTGAGAAAAGGTACTGAGCCACATGGCTAAACATAGATAAGAATCATGGGTTAATTTAAGTGTAAGAACCAGTTAATAATAAGCCTGAGCCACTGGCCAAGTATTTATAAGTAAAAAAACAATAAATAAATAAAAGAGAAAATAAAATAAAATAAAATAAAAATATGTAGATAATATTAGCCACATTCTATTAATATATATATATATTATAAATGTCTTATGTTTTCTTATGGGAAACTTGGGATCAGCATTTTCCTTGTCTACTTTACTCCTGAAAAGCAAGAGCAAGAAACCAAGAATGTCATATTTAGAGAACCAGACTTCTGTATAAGTTGGGTAACAAAGGAAGATGTTTTCATGTAGCAAGCCACTGCTGTGAATTTGCCCCTACCTTGCTAAAATGATAGCCTGAAATCTTCCTACCACCATGAACAATTTATTCTCTTAAATTTCTTGTGTTGAGTGTTTTGTCACAGCTGTGAGCAAAAGAACTAACACAAAATTGGCCCCAGAGAATTGGAGTTGTTCCTATGTTAGATTTGGCTGAGTGGTTCTTAGGTCTTTGGAACTGGTTTGTGGGGGTGAATGTGGAATAGATGTGACCTAGAGAAACCATAAATTGTTATAAGCAGAGCTGAATAGGCAATTACAGTCAGTGTTTGTAAGACCAACTCACCACTAGAAATATGAATTCTATAGACTTTGCTCATTAGGTTTCATATGGCATGAAGTACTCTATCAGGAATTAGAATACATATAATTCTTGATATATTCTGGCAAAGAATTTGTGTACATTCTGCTAGAGTCCTAAAAAATTGAATGAGACAGAATTGTAAAATAATGGATCAAAAAACCTAGTAGAAGAAGGAAGGAAGGAAGGAAGGGAGGGAGGGAGGGACGGAGGGAGAGAGGGAGGGAGGAAGGAAGGAAGGGAGGGAGGAAGGAAGGAAGGAGAGGACTGTAAGAGTAGAGTGTCTGTGTGAGCCACTGGGATTGTGGAGAAAGGGAGGCCACAGCAGGAAGGCTGCTCTAAAGCTAGGGATGAGACTGAAGGATTGGTTTGAGAGAAGCTAAAGGAGAGGTGAATATCTGTAGTTAGCCTACCTGCTTTCCTAGATGGAGTGACCTAAAAAGCTTAGTTTTCTTTGCATCAAAACAGACCGTCTCAGATCAGAATACTACCAAGGATAGGGAGGGACATATGGGAGCATTGGGAAGGAATAAAGTAAAGGAAAATGTTGTATTTATGTTATAATATCAAAAATAAAATTAAAACATAGAAATACTTTTAAAAGACCACCTCTGACATAGCCTGGGTATTTAGAATATTTACACTGAATTCATTCATTAACGTGATTGCATTGTAACCTACCTACAAACATTGGTTTCGTATTTGCTCTTTCATTTATTTGTTCATCTGCCTTTGCTTCATGGATTTTGGAACACAATAAATATATCTCATATTGTTGTTTGGTTTGATAGTTTGATAGTTTTATGTGTTAGGAATCCTGTTATTTACATAATTGCACTAGCATTTATACTAGGCATCTTTGGCTTATCATACTATACTTTCAGTTGGTATTACATCATTTCCTTCACATGCACCAACCATGCAATGTGCTTCTATTCCTGTGTATATCTTTCTGTTATTGAATATATTTTATGTGTTTAAAATCCCGTATAAAATTTGCTGGTGTCATTTAAACAGTATTTTCCCCTAACAACACTGAGTTAATCCTTTATACATTTTGTGTCACTTATTTGCTGTCTTTAAGTGGCTACTGCTATTTATTATAGGTGGTGCTTTTCTTACAAAGCATTAGTTCATGACTTTCACCCAACTTTTTCATGGATTAAGATGATCTCTGTTATTCTGGCTTAACGGGGGTTGGGGTCAGAGTGACTGCCGAGTGTGTCCAGCCTGAAGCCTGCAGGCCATAAGCCGCTACCTGTGGCTGAGAATGGCTATGAGTGCATGCCATTTTTGAGATTGTTTTGTAACTGGATTGTGTGGTTCTTGAGCAGGATATCCATATGTGAAAAAGTCATGACACAAAAACAAAACTGTCAGTATACATTGAGTCACAGATGGAGAAGACTTGGATATTTCAGAACCAGCATGTGTTCCTCTTACAGAGCAGCTCTTGGTGATATAGATTTTATCTTACAATAATTATATACTAGGACCCAATGTGTCTTCCATAAAATAACCCTACCAAAAAAAAATCTATATTAGATCTAGGCTTTGGGATACTCTACATATATTGCTTTAACCTTGTTTAAATGGACTTATTTAGTTTAAAACTGTTTCCTTAATGAATATCTTTAATGCAACTTACTTTATAATGGCATGCTTTGTTTTGAAAATGTATGATATCTGACATTGTGTAAATTTGTGTACATTTTAAGGCGCGTTCTCCGTAATTTTGATGTAATGACTATCTTCCTAGGAATGTGCTTTAACCATTAATTTATTCAGTAGATAATCTAATTTGTTCACTTTCAGTAAAAAGGTAAAGTACATGGCTGTTAGGTTTACAAAATAAAGGTAACCTGGCTACTGAAACTATGACTAAAATTTATGTCCGTTGTTAAAAACAATATTTATCCCATTAACCAGAGACCCAACCACTTGAACAGCAGTTGTTTTATGCAGATCAAAAGTAAACAATGTATTCATTAGGCTTCAGGTTTATCTTGAAAAACTTGATAAAATATTTGTAATGAATGTTACTTATTTATATGCACATTAGTTCATATAGAAGTACCAGAAATGAGTGGTATATGTTTTATATATTATTATATCTCTAAATTGCTATATGTTATTTAGTTTATTGATTATACCTACACCTCTGAATAATGAATGGAGATGTGTTCACAAGTATATATTATAAGGGGCCAAAAGTATTGAAACTATTTACATCAATAATTAAAAATAAAAATATGAGGCATGATACAAACATTTTAAATGAACATATTCTAGATTATATTTTAACATATATATTCAAATTTACTTGTTTCTCTCTCTAAAAATAGTGATAAAATTCAATCTGTGATCATATAACAAAGTTTCAATCTGTGTTTAGGCATTCTTTCCACCTTTTTTTCTCAGTTCAGACAAATTTTCAGAATGTATCTTTAGCATTAAAAACTTCAGAGGATAAGATACAGGTTGATTCTCAGTAGCGCCGCTAAATATGTTGGGACTCATCCAAGCCAAGTCTTTGAAGAGTTATTGAGTTTTGCTGCACATTGACCACAGGCTGGATCATCTTTCTTTGGTGCATTAATCAAAGCTGGGCCCACACAAGCTGAATAGCAAGAGATGACAGCCCAGTTGTAAATTTACATATTGCATTTTAAATGCTTAATTTATATTTAAATAATATCCACTTTATAGCATAAAAGTCATAAAAATGAAGGAATAGAGAAAATTATTTAGAAAACAAAATAATAAAAATTAAATTACCCATAATATAAACGTTAGATATAATTATTAGAAATTTTCTAATCTGATTATTCTAGATCACACCACTTATTGTTGTTTTCTTATTTAATCTGTTTTATTAATTTTCTGCCTTGTGATTTATTCAACTATGTAACTAAGTAGCTTTCAGGAGCATAGTTAAGACACACTCCTTGAAGTAGAATCATTTTTTTTCTTGGTGGAAATTAAGTAGTTGTCAGTATTTTATGGTTAAAGATAGATTTCTGGAGAATAAATTTGTATGAAAATCTTAAGATTTGCATTGTATTTTCAAGATGGTGTTTCCAGAATGAGGACTTCTGAGCCAAATTTTATGAATATCTTAAAAGTATAACAAAATGGGATAACAATTTGCATGTCCAGCAAATTACTTTTTCTGTTTTTCTCTTCTTTGTATGCCTTTTTATAAAAGGCTCAAAAAGTAATTTGAGGATGTATGCAGACTTGAGGAAGTGCTCCAATTTTCCAAACAAGCTTCATGGTAATGATTTTTTCCATCTTTTCTTTACCAATATAGCTACTGAATTAACATACCAATAGATCTTATTAATACAACCATAAGACAGAAGACTTCCTAGTCTCATTGTTTTCCCTGGTTTTGACAGCTATGACTGCTTTTATACCCTTAAGAGTACCACTTCAAGTAATGACTCTTGAGGACACAAACACCAAAGCCATCTGTTACACATTTACAGACATTTAGTATCTTATAACTGTGAAAGTGTGGAGCACACATACTTCGACAATGTCCACAGTTGTTTGAGCACCTCCGTCTTCTAATGAACCCCAACCATATTTATTTCCATGTACAAAATTTGTGTCAGTTAGCTTTCAGGTTGTACTTTCCAGAACCCAACAACTCTGTCCTTTCTAAATTTTCTTTTACAGGAAGGAAATCATGACTGCAAGTCTGGGTGGTCAGAAAGAAAGAAGAGCCACTCTAAACTCATGAAATCTGGATGAGAGCCATTGTCGCTGTATCCATTAAAAAAGCAACAAAATTGCTAAGCAAATGTCACTATTTCCCCTCCTCCCTTTAATAACTGAAATCATCATATTCACATATGCCATAGGAGAAGGGCTTGTTCCCATTTTTCTAGGCATGCAGACTTTCAGTAAATTTTATTTCCTCTTGCCCATAAAGAAAACCTAAAGCCTTATCACTTTGTTGAGCTTTAAAAACAAAACAAAAAGTAGAAACCTCATCTATTGCCTAGCTCCTGGTCTCTCTTGTTTTCTCGCTTCCCTTCAGAGTTATTTACTGGAGTCTTTCATGGAATCCACTCAAGTTCTTTATTTCCATGTTAATCTTCCTTTTCTTTCTAATTTAGGTAAAATTCATAGGCTCTAGGGCATAAATACTACCATGGATGAATTTTTCAAACTTGCTGTAGAACTAATCTGAAGACTTAAATTTCAAATATGAAGAAGTGGATCTTTTCCTTCTGTCTGCTTTAGATCTGTCTGTCATCCTTTCACCTGGAGAATGAATGGCAAGTGAAAGTGAAGCAAGAGGAATGTCTTAGAAAAATGCTGATTGGGAAATACTGTGCACAACAGATCATGAAATTTTTCTTATACTACATTTGTCTTGAAAATATCTCCTGCATAATACTCTCCAGTGGGTCCAGTTTTAACCATAAAGCACTTCTACTAGATCCTCTGAACATCTTACTTTAGTCATCTCTGAAAAGGAAATTATCACAGAAACTAAGTGAAAAACTAAATGAGCCACAAACAAGATAATTTTCACAAATACAATGTCAAGTTTGAGACATACAGTTAATTCAGCACTGCACTGTCTTATTATTCTTAGCTAGCATACTGAAACACACCTAACTTTGCTTACCCAGTCCCTTACTACAGCCTTCTTTATGTAATTGGACCTATCTTAAAACTCTAAATCAATAATTCTAGTTGAATGACTGAATGGATTACCATGATCAACTTTATCAGAGTTAATATTAGTGTTTAGCTTTACTAACTCAATATTCAAGATCCATCAAAAACTCCTTTTCAGTATTTAAAGCCTTATGCAGCATTATTATTTGCTCACAAATCTATCGTCAGACCTTTTCATCAGGAATGCTGGCTCCCCAGAAACAACACAGAGAATTATTAGTTTTGAAAGCTTGGCCGTGAGCTTAAACTTGTTTCTAACTAGCTCTTATAACCTAACCTATTTCTATTAATTTACATGCTTCCATGTGGCTCAGCTTACCTTTGCTATGCCCATGCTATTTGTTGTGGGTCTGGCTGGTGATTTCTCACGTCTCTGCCCTTCTTCTTCCCAGAATCCTCTCTGCCCAAAAACTCTTCCTAGCTATTGGCCATTCAGCTTTTTATTAAACCAACATGAGCGACAAATCTTCACAGTATACAAAGAGATTATTCTACAACACAAATCTTCTTTTGGCACAGAAGAAATTAAAATTGAGTCCATCTTGCCTATAGTTAAAAAAACTCATTTATATTACATTCCTCCAAAATTAATTAAAGGTAGGAAAATACTGCATGTAGAAGAATGTATTCCAAAAGCTTTTAGGCAGAACTTCCAAATCTGAAAATAATTCTCCAAAAGCATTTCAAGTGAAAACAGTTGAACACTGTTGAGGACCTTCATAGTATTCAACCCTTGTTGTTTGACCTCATCCTCTCAGGGAGATTTGTCCTCATGAAAACTATCAGAAAATTCCCATGGAAAATGATTTTTCAAATAATTGCCTTCACTTAAATTTCAAAGAATAATTGTTTCCAGCTTTTATCTCACATTAATTTTTTCATTTGTTTTCACCTGCCTTTTTCAAAAGACACTTTAATCAATCCCTTATGACATGATATAAAGGGAAATGCAGCAATTGGTAAAAATATCACCAGTGAAATATGGAAATGAGAAAGATAAACCGTGGATGACAGAGTCCTAGATACAGGATTGGTTCTGCTATGTGCACAATTGTCCAAATACATGAAGGGCCTCTTTCACTGGCTGGGTCCCCTCCTATATGCTTAAAATGTTCCCCATTGGTTAATGAAATCATACTTGCAACTAATACGAATATAACCTAAAATTAGATTGAACCAACAGGAAATTAAACTTTCAAAATATACCTTCAAATGAAACTTACAACCTTGTCTCTTTCTTGTCTCCATGGAAGCAGAGTGAGTTTCTTTTTAGGATGTCCTTAAAGCCTTTTAATTGCAGAAGCCTCTTCATATTTCATTTCTTATACTACATTGCTTAGTGTGGATATTTTTCTATGGTGTTTGAAAGATTTTGTTGGAATCCAACAGTGATTCTAATTATACTTTTGCAGGTAGCTATCAGTGATTTGACATTAAAACCACTGACAACTATCTTCTCCCTTTGCATACAGGTGGAAAATGATTATTTTGGACAACAAAACACCTCACAAGCAATGCCGGATCAATTTCTTTGCCCAGCCTTAAAGATGTTAATAATTTCTACATATCTTATGAAAATATGCCTTTCCATGTTCTAATTACTATGCTATGATCATGACAATTAACAAAGATCCACAGAGGATTTGATGGCTGCTGACAGCCTTGACAAAGCCAACAGCCAACACACATCACTAATTCTGGTTACATGTAAGTGAGCCACCAGTTTGAGCCATCCTTGCTGAGAGGTATAATATGGTGAAAGGCATTCCCTGGATGTGCTCTACCCAAACTGAATATTTGTGAGCAAAATAAATTATTGCTATCACTCTAATACACTGAATTTTGAAGCAGCTTATTTTATAGCAATTGCTTGCCAGAACCACACTGTATCAATTAAATGCATTGCAGTATCTTTCCACTTATTCTTCTGGGTGATGCAGTAACGTCTCTGAGTAGTGTTAGAATAACAAATTCATTGTTTGCTTCAAATTATAATAATAATATTTGACAGAGTGTTTAATAGCATTGACTTGCTTTAGTTTGCATGAAAGAAACAAATATACCTAGTTTAGTATTGACTTTGTGTGCTTCAAAATGACATTGCAACTTACTAAGTTTCTTAGATCATTTGAAATATGAATAATAAAACATATATAAGAGTACAACATTTTTATCATCAAAACAATGACCAAATAATCAGGCTTGTACCTGGGACATGCAGACCTTGGGAAATATTTTTTTTTTTCAGTTCTTATCTACTTAGACACGTGGAAACATTTAACTAACCTTGTCAGAACCATAATGGTGAGCCTATCCATGAACCTATGGCAAGAAGAACATCAGACAAACCTCATTAATGAGGCCCAGAGCTTGCAAGACTATCTGTCCAACATTACAGATGGTGAGTGTCAGAGAGCTTCTCAGGCTGTGTGAGTCTCAGCCTAAGTCAAGGGCACTCTCTCTACAGGGACCATCAGGCTAGCCCCCTCCCATGGATGAGGAACTTCGAGAGTTTCAAAGAAGACATTGTGCAGCAGCATGGAGTTTCGGCTATAGAACCGGAGGTAAGAGCTCTGCCTGCCTGAGTTTAATAACAGATATTCACTCAACTCAGAGAGCACACATCCCAGTGTTGAGTAGCTATGTGGAAGCATGGAACTTCCTGTGTTGTTTCATTGTCTATAGTTTCTAGTCTATCCACCCCAGCTGAAGAATAGGCTTCTTTAGGTAGTCTTATTTCTTGTGAATTCTTATTGCTCTTGTCTGTTATTATTTTAAAATTCTGAAGGGGAAATTATTTTACCTACTTCCGTAATATATTTTCTTTATAAAAATAAGTCAACTAAAATAAAAACACTACTTACATAGATATATTTAAACAAGAAATGCCCAAATAAAAAGCCTAAAACATTCTTTAAAATTACTTGATAACAACACAGCATAACCCTCTTAGTTTGACAACCAACCAGCATCCCAGAGGAGTATAGAAGGGCAGGTTTCTCCTGCTTTCACTTTGCCTAAAACTGAACACTAGAGAAATATATCACTTGTACAACCTGGAGCACAGACACATGTTACATCTACACTTACACCAAGCAACTACATAAAGTTGATTTTTACCATGCAAAAACTAAGAGTATAAGCCAGATTAGGAAGCCATGTTTCAGTAGTAATATTAATATCCTATGAGCTCCAATGCAATTTTGAGTAGATTAATGCTTGGCAAGTAGTATGTATGTATGTGGAATTTTGTTAATTAATATTTCAAATAATTAAAACATAGACTAAAGAACAATTAAACCTATATATGTAGCTGAGTATTATACCTTATGTGAGGAGGGCTCTGGTTTCAAACCTGAGCACTACAAAATAGAACACTGAATCATTTCAAACTAACCTTATACAGAAACATGCACTTCCCTATAATTTTTCATAATGTGAATGTATTCTGAAAGAGGTATAATTTCAGATCTACCCTGGATGCTTCCTCATCCAACTATGTGGAAATGCATTAGTCCTCTTGTTACCCTGATCTCTAATTTCCTTTCTGAGTTTCATTACAAATATTGATGAAAATGTCTCAATTCTGGAAATATTTGGCCCTTAGTCGAATATCGACTTCAATAGCATTGTGATTGTGATTTACCACAGTTAATAGGAATTATTCTATTTAGATGTTTAAGAGGCTTTTTTCATTTTCTTCATCAGGTTCAATCATAAATGCCTTAATCATTCAGAAGACATTACTGAATCAGATTGTATTAACTGCAGAATAACAGAAGAAATGGGTAATATGGAAACAAGCCAAATGCTATTAGGAAGGAACTAAGTCATTCCCTGTAATTCCTCTGTTTGGATGTGACCTCAACCAGGATTTCTTCTCAGTCTTATTCATCGGCCTCTTCATGTTAGAAATGAACATTTATGTTTTTGAATTATAAAGCATGGCCCTATGTCAAGTTGGGGATTCCAAATAGATAAGAGTGGAAAATTTAGGTTAGGTTCCAATATTAATATAAAAATAAATACAAATTATATACTTGCTTGAGTCTTTTCCTGGAGAGAGTGAACCATGATCGATTTTTCTCCTCACCTGGAACCAGGGAAAAATGAAGTAGCAGTTCTCCTAAAGCAACAAAACCAACTGATGAGTTTTGGAGGGCTAGTTACAAGAGAACAGGTGGAGGTTTACTTACAGGCGTAGGATGATGGAAAAGGAGTTGCATCTCTGGGAAGTACACAGCACAGGCGATGACACACAACAGCTACAACCCAGGGGCTCTGTGCATGGTTTGCAATAATCTCCACAGGTCTGGGAGGCGGGCAGCTTCGTTCTTCCTAGAATTTATTTCCTCTGTAAAGTTGTGGTCAGGCCCTTTATAGCTTGTTAGTTTCAAAAACTGCTTGAGATTCGTACATTCTTTACTTTCTGGGTTTCATGAGCCTCCTCTCTTCTTCCTGGAGGGAATGCCTCAACTTAGGATGTGCTGAGCCCTGAGGAGCATCCCTCCAGAATAGAGTATTTTGGTTCAGAGATCGTTGCTTTACAAGATGAGCCAGAGATTTGTTGCTGTTGTCGCGGCTTTGTAGATTGAACCCAGAGCCTTGCCCATGCCAGGCAAGTGATGTAACATAACACTGATCTCCAGCCTCCGCCAACAGAAACCTTCCCAATGAAGCTGAGGATTGAGTAATTGATAGTCATTAATGAGATCAAAAGTGAAAATCTGTATTGGTTGATGATTAAGATTAGATTAAAATTATCACTTGTTTAAAAGTGTCTTACAAGAATCAAAGGTGCCAGACTAATTTGTTTATGTCCAGAAAGTCAAAGTAGAAAAAAAGAATCTAAAACTCCCTTTCTTATTTTCTTATTTCATATAAACACATCTACATATTCCATATGTGGCTGATCCACAACCTGATCGAGTTGCTTTAGCAGAATCACACCTGTGTCCTCGGGCCTGTGGCTGGCAGTGGAAATGGTGTTGTTTGAGATTCCGCTTCTCCTCACTTCTTCTAAACTGAACACCTTATGCCTGAAGCATTGTCTGGTGTTATTTTAGCATCTGGAACTGGTATTTCCAGATAAAACCACTGCCTTCACTTACCTCCTCTGTTCTTACTTACCATCAGTTCACACTCTGCCTCTGTGCCCTTCCTTCATCTACGCCTTCATCATATTCCCCTTGGTCTCTCTCACCTCTCTCCTAAACAAAACCTTTGCAGATGATTTTCTTTCTTGAGAAAAGTATTTTATTGTTATTTTGAATCTTTAATCTTTCAAAGTTTTGCTTTTGAGCTTATTTGTTTTTACTATGTTATAAACACAAGAGAAGGACATGTCTTGGCCCAAGACTTCATATTTTGATTCAATAAACAGGGAACAGTGTTCTGCATGTCTTTCCTTAAGAGTTTCAGTAACTGTTGTAATAAACCTTCCTTTTTGTTGCTTATTGTTGCCATCTAAAATATTATTACTGACAAATTTCTTAAGGAAATTAGGGTAGAATATAAATCGCTAAATAAGTAAATGGCTTCAGAATAGAACCAATGCTGTGGATGTCATAAACAATGTGATGGGGCAGAAGCAGTGCCATAGATGTGATCCACAAACTAATGATGGACAGAAGAAATTGAGCAACTCCGTGTATGCACAGTCAGAGAAGGCTTCCTGAAATACATTAAATTTGAGTTGAAGCCAAGTTTTTATTAATAATTAAATGTATTCATTTATTTTACACCCTGACTGCAGTTTCCCCTAACTGCTTTCCTCCCATTTCCTTCCCCTCCTCCTAATCCACTTCTGTTTCTGTTCAGAAAGGGGCAGGCCTCCCATGGCTGTCAACAAAGCATGCCATATCAAGTTGAGGTAGGACTAGGCTCCTCCCCTTTTATTAAGGCTGGGCAGGGCAACCTAGTATGAGCAAATTCTTAAGAGCCAGTCAAACCTTAGGGGCAGGCCCTGCCCCCAGCACTAGGAATCCCACAAGTAAACAAACTACACAACTGTCACATATTGGCAGAGAGCCTAGGTCGGTCCCTGCAGGCTTCCTGATTGACAGTTCAGACTCTGTGAGCTCCTATAAGACCAGGTTAGTTGTTTCTGTGGGTTCTCTTGTGATGACCTTGACCACCCTGGCTCATACAATCCCTCCTCCCTCTCTTCAACAAAATTCCCCCAAGCTCAGCCCAGGGCTTGGCTGTGGATCTCTGCACTTGCTTCCATCAGTTACTGGATGAAGGATCTCTGACAACAATTGGGGTAGTTATCAATCTGAATACAAGAGATGGCTAGTTGAGGCTACCTATCTATTATTGCTAGGAGCCTCAGCTGGATAGACCAATTTTGTTTAGTATTTTAATGTGAATATTGCCTATAAAAAATGTGCTTGTACACCTTAAGGATAAAAAGATGTTCATCCATTTGGGGCAGTGCTGAGATTGAAAAGGTAGGTAAGTATGAAACCCTATAGGCTTCTGCAGGCAGGAGGAAGAGGCTTCCGTTTGCTGTAAGTGCCAGAGGTTTGCCAGTCGTGTGTTTAACAACACACCATTTATCTGGCTTACATCAAATTCTTATTTCAATAAAGAGATAGATCTGGCTACTTGCTGATTAATGAGTTTGGACAAAACCAGAGAGTAACTGTAAAACATAACAGATATTTAGAACAAAGCACACGCCAGCCACATTTCATGTGCTACATACTTTGGAAAGCGCTACAGGCTTGTGTGAGATGGATATTATCATTTATATTAAACAGACAGGGCTCTCAGTTAAGTAATGTTAAATATTAACATTAAGTATATAAATGTTAAGTAATGTTCCCAAGATCACCCAAAACTCTAGCTAAGCAGAGTCATGTGAAAACACATCTTCTGTCAAGACTCCAGCTGCCTGAAGGTATGTCTGGTGCTGTGTGCTCGGTACAACTTCTTCGGACCAAAGAATCATTACCATTATGGTTCTTGTTCAGAAAATGTTTCCTAGTCACCTACCAGATATCACATTGACAGAACCGGTGCCACTTGTGATGAATTATTTTTCTACCAGCACATAAATATGGCCCTGGATTTCACCTATACTTCAGTCACTAATGTACAAAGAGGCCCTGGTTTCTATATGTGGTGCCTACCTTATCACATTTCATGTTTTAAGCATGTGTTAGTATAAATGTTGGCATGATATAGAGCTACTGAATGAACCTGCTATGAAGAGAGAGGAGACCGGTTTCCCTTGCATGTGGAAGAAAGTAGATTGCCTTAGTTTGTCTGATTTTGTTTTGCCTTTATGAAAGCTACTCAGCAGGAGGCAGGGAGACATCTTAACCTAGTAATAGAAGAGGGTTTTCTCCCGAGGTACATTTATGGGAATATTCTTCTATTGCTTCCTCTAATTCTGTAACAGGTTGTATGCCATCAAAACTTCTGTTTCTTCACTTTCTCATCCAGAGTATAATTTGTTCAGTGTATTGCATATCTGAGATTTATAACAGATAGGGTTGACAATAGCCATAATCTCACAGAATGTGATTAATATCAAAATAACCACATCAGCTGACTGCCTTGTAATTACTAACTCACCAAGTGAAAAGGCATGGAGAATGAAATAGCGCTGTGGAGATGCCTCAGGAGGTAAAGTGCTCATTGTAAGAGTATGGCTTCCCAGGAAACCGCTTTTAAAAGTCAGGCATCTGTGGGACACCTTGGAAGGGGCTTGGGCCTGCTTCAGCTGAGTGTACCAGGCCCTGCTGATTCCGCAGAGGAGGCCTTACCTTTTCGGAGGAGGGAGTGGTTGGGGAGGAGTGCTGGGGGGGATCAAAGGAAGGAAGAGAGGAGTTCTGAGATTGGTTTGTAAAATGAATAAAACATTTTCTTAATTAAAAAAGAAAAACAGGCATCTTGGCACAAACTTGGAATCTCAATGCTGGGAAAAGAAAAATAGGGAAGTCCTACGGCTCAAGGGCCAGCCATCCTAGCCTACATGATGAGTTTTGAGCCAATGGGAGAAATTGATTCAGAAAGCAAGGTTATATGCCAGAGAGATGGCCCAGAGGGTACAGAGGGTTCAGTGCTAATGAGCATACGGATCTGAGTTCAGATCCCCATCCCCAGTGGAAAAGCTGGATGTGGTCACGTGTATCTGTAACCCCAACACAGAAAGCTGGAAACAAGATCCCTGGATCCTGCTAGCTCCAGGATCGGTGGGATACCTAGTCTCAGAACCATATGGTGGAGAATGATAGAGTAAGACAGCTGACGTTACCTCTGGGTCCTCACTCACAAGGACATGTTCATATATACATGTATAACACACACACACAGAGAGAGAGAGAGAGAGAGAGAGAGAGAGAGAGAGAGAGAGAGAGAACTGCCAGATAGAGAGAGAAAGAGAAAGGTGGAGGAAAAGAGAGGAGAAAACAACATGCCAATGACACACTTAGAGAAAACACTCCAAACCCAAACTGATGGCTAGTCTATAAATGTACACCTGCACTCATGTACACGTGCTCCCCTACACATATATCTTTGTAACACAAATCTTAAAAGGTCTTATTAATAAAAAAACAAAAACAAAAACAAAAAAAAACCAGAGCCAGATATCAAGGTGAAGGCTGAAATATCAGAGAAGCAGAGCAAGCTACAGCCAACCTCACCTCAACAACTTCTCAGTTGATCCTGTTTCCATGAATCCTCAGATGGAAAGCCTCTGAGTCCTCACCCCTGAGCATCTCAGTTGAACTGCTGCTTAGTTCCTGTCTCTTCATACCTTATATACCATTCTCCACCCAGCCATGTCACTTCCTGGGATTAAAGACGTGTGTGCTTTCCAAGCAAAGGCATGAGATCACAAGTGCTGAGATTAAAGGCATGTGCCACCACTGCCTGACTCTGTTCCCAGTGTGGCCTTGAACTCACAGAGATACACACTGATCTCTTCCTCCCAAGTGATAGGATTAAGGGTATATGCCACCACTGTCCGGCCTCTATGTGTAATCTAGTGTAACACAAATTGCTAAACAGTCTTATGAAAAAAAAAAAAATCCAGAGCCAGATATTGGGCTGAAAGTTGAAAGATCAGAGAAACAGAACAAGCCGGCCATGTTCTTACCTCTATGAAATCCTCAGCGTCAAGAGAGTGAGTTCCGATTTCCTCATGCCTTACATACCTTTCTCTGCCCAGACATCACTTCCTAGGATTAAAGACATGTGCTTCCCAGTACTGGGATTAAAGGTGTCTCTGTTCTCAGTGTGGCCTTGAACTCACAGACATCCAGACTGATTTCTGCCTCCCAAGTGATAACATTAAGGATATGTGCCACTACTGTCTGGCCTTTATGTCTAATCTAGTGGCTGGCTCTGTCTTCTGATCCCCAGAGAAGTTTATTAGGGTACACAATACATCACCACATATCTTTACATATATGCCCACACACATACACACAGAAATATAGGTAAAAATTAGAGAATATGAAATGTCTTAAAACTGAGACAAGAAGCTGCTTTAAATGAATGAGTCAATTTCATATAAATATCTTGCTTGACTTTATGATAAAAATGATTCATGTTTGTATGTAAGCATACTTTCAGGAATGTATACCTCTGTATACATGATATGTTTGCTTTTATATAAATATAAAACTAATATTTTTATATTTATATCTTATATAAATATAAAAATATACATATAAGGACAATACATTTTTATTCAGATTAAGCAATAGAAATATGCACTTCTCATTTTCTTAGAATTGCAAGCACCATTGGAAAGTTCCTCAAATCATATTTTTAATGTTTTCTTAGTGTTCTTTATTGATATAAAATATTCCATCATTTCCCCCTTTTTCTCTCTAAACTCATGTACCTCCCTCGTTGTATCTCAAATTCATGACCTCATTTTAATTTAATTATGGTTAATTTATACAGCCTGTATTACCTCAAATTGCTATCCCAAAATACAGCGTAGATTAAGGGAAACAGACAAGAATAATCACTTGGTAAAACAGCAGTAGTTGTTCTAGGACAGATGTGAAGTAGATGTGTCTGCAACCATCAGTATTGGGTGCACATAGATGGGAGTGTCACTAAAAACCTTTTGCATTGTATTTCCAGAAGCCAGTTTTCTATTCATAACCTTCTTTCCTGAGACAAAATGATTTATCTGTTCTCAGCAGCTAACCTGAGAGTAGGCAAGCATACATACTGGTGACAGATCCACTTGAGTAAAGTCCGTAACCATAAATTTAAGGATGGAAATCAATCATATCTATTGTCTTTGGTTTCCTTTTCTTTTCTTTTTCTTTTTTTCTTTTCACATTATACCTTTGGGAGACCAGTACGCCTACATGAGACGTCAGAAGAAACATGCAGTTTACTTTTAGAGAGGCATTAGAGTCAGAGGTTTTATCAAACTAGTTTGGCCCCTCATTTTGCTTGTTTTGGTTTTCTGTTTAGATGTTCAGGATGCAAAAGTCTCATTCATTTAAAGTATAAAATTCTATAAATAAAAACAAAAGTTTCATAATCAAATAGCTACTAAGAGTTAAATAAAAGACAATTTCAAATTGCACTACTTTCTCCTAAGATAAATCATCTTTAGAACTTCTTTGTTCATTTAAACCATCAATGTTAAGTTCAAGTCAAGTCCCATCCTTACCTTCTAGCACATAGCCGTCTGCTCTGCCACATTGCCCTGGTCTTGAGGCAATACAGGCAAGAAGCTTGCCCTGCTGGAACTGCTCCTCCAGAAGACTGATGACTTTGTTGTTCTTTTTCCTTTCATCATATTTCTTTTTGGATTTTATTTAATCATTTTTTGTTTAATATTTCTTCTTCCTCAGGAGTCAGCTTGGCCTCCTTCTTGCCGCCCAAGGGCAATGCATAGTGAGACTCAAGCACAGTGCAGTTCTTCACCAAGGTCTTGGTGCAGACCAGCCCATTATTGGATGCATTATAGACAACATCAATGATCCCAGGAAATACTCAGAGTCCCAGGAAAAGTTCCCCACTTCCAACCTTAGGGCACCGCACTTCTTATGGCCTCCTCTGATTCATACTGTGTTTATACTCTGAGGGCCAATCTTATTTAGTGTTGGCAACAGGCCTCTCAGCTCATACTTCTGCTTCTTGTGGTAGGGATTTCTCTTACCCCCGTCTCTGGGTGATTGAGCCAGTTATCTGGAGACTGCCCATTGCTCAGGGCTGGCTGGAAAGAGACATGTTGCGTGTTGTAAAAACACACTGTCAGGCTGGGCAGTGGTTACACACGACTTTAATTCCAGCATTTGGGAGGCAGAGACAGGCAGATCTCAGTGAATTTGAGGCTAGCCTGGTCTACAGAGTGAGTTCCAGGACAGCTAGGACTATACAGAGAAACCTTGTCTCTCAAAAAACCCAAAACAAAAAACCACATTGCCATGTTGTCTGTCTCCTTACATGTTCCTCACTGCCTTCAAGCACTTATTTCCATTTTATTCATTTTTCCTTCTCATCTTAGCTTTCCTGTTCTTACATTCCATTGTAAACTAAATTTACTTTACTGGCATCAAAGATGTTTATAGTAATTATTGGGCAGTGGTGGTACATGACTCTAGTCCCAGCACTCAGAAGGCAGAGGCAAGTGGATCTCTATGAGTTCAAAGCCAGCCTAGTCTACAGAGCAAGTTCCAGGACAGCCAGAACTACACGGAGAAACCCTATCTCAAAAACAAAACAAACAAACAAACAAAAAAAACAAACACACAAAGATATTTATAGTATGGTGCAATCCAAAATGCCTACCTAACCTGATGAAAAAGTAGGAACACAAAAAATACTTATGCACATGTCTAGAATGTTTTCTTAAAAGTAATTTCTCCATTCAACATAAAACTCTACCTTCTAATTATTCCACAAAGAGATACCAAAAAGTAACATTTTTGTACTTTCTCTATATCCATTTATAATACCTCAGTTGTACACTCAAGAATCATCTCATTATGAGGGACTCTGTACCACGTCATTGTAAGATATACTAACATACTTAGCAATGCTTGGCCAAGTTGTTCTCCACCTCCACCTCCGCCCCATCCCTGCTTCTCTCCCCTGCCTCCTTCTTCCCTTCCTGTCTCCTCTCTAAAGGACGTGTGTGTGTGTGTGTGTGTGTGTGTGTGTGTGTGTGTGTGTGTATGTGTGTGTGTGTCTATGTGTATATTCTTTAATCTAACAAGTAACAGCAGCTTTTTTAAAGGATAATCAAGAGGGAAGAAAACTACTCTCCATCCTGTTTTCATAATTTAAATTTTTAAGTTGTCATAACAATAAGAAATTCTGTGGATATCACTCTGTCTAAATAAAATGCTGATTGGCCAGTAGCCAGACAGAAAGGATAGGGTAGGCAGGACAAGGAAGAGGAAGAGGCTGGGAACAGGAAGGCTGGGGGGAGACACTGCCAGCTGCTGCCATGAGAAGCAACATGTAAAGACACCGGTAAGCCACAAGCCACATGACAAAGTATAGATGAATAGAAATGGGCTAAATATAAGAGTAAGAGCTAGACAATGGTAGGTCTGAGCTAATGGCCAAGCAGTTTAAATAATATGAATGTCTGTGTGTTTATTTTATAAATGGGTTGTTGGACTAATAGGGCTTGGCGGGGGCTGGAGAGAAGCTCTCCAACTACAAAGAAATTTTAAAAACAGAAAGTATTTTCCTTATAAACAACAGAGTTTTTTTTTTTTCCTGTAAGCACACATATAGACACATCTTAATGGAGAGATCTCATGAAAAATTAACTCGTATAAAAATGTTTAAAGTTCACTTTAAGTGCATTTTAAGCTAAAATTTAAATGTTAAAATTCAGAATTAATTAAAATTGTATCCACCAATTAGATTCTAATCTAGCACCATAAAAGCAGACTTTGAACTGAATTATACCTAAGGTGTAATTGTTTACTTTTCTTAGATTAAAAAAAAAGAATTCCAAGGTACTTGTGTATCTTTCGTCAGTTTATTTTATTATACAAGACTGAATACATTTGAGGGTAAAATATTTCTAATACTTATAGTTCTTGTCAATTTATATTATCTCAAAACTTTAGGATCCTCCAAAGTAAGAACACTTTTCCTGACATTCTTGGCAACTGAGGCTTATAGAAAATGTGACACTTGAGTAATGTATATCAACTAAGGTGTAAGAGTTTCACATCTAAAAAACATGACAGTGGCCAAGTGTCTCCATAATATACACTCTATTACTCTACAGTATGTCTCCAACAAGAACAATTTACAAAGTTAGCATTTAGAAAACAATATATTTTAAAATATTTTAACGGTGTGGTGCCTAAATATGTTTACGAAAAGTTAAATTTAGAGGTTGTCAAATACTGAAGTCAGAGGACAAGTTGTGGGGCTTTATTGTTGTGTTTATTTTTATACTTATGTATTGTTTGATTGCTGTTAGGCCGCAAAGAAACAGGAGACAAATGGCTGGGATGCATATTAACATATCAAAGCCAAGCTCTCATATAGCACCTGTTTCACAGTCCTGGCTCCTCGGGGCTTCTCACCCCTACCACCTACCCTTTACCTCCCCAGGCGAAGCTTCCCTTCCCTTCCTCCAGCCTCTCTGTCCTATCTCACCTCAGCCCTTTGGGCTGCACTCTCTTGATTCTTCTTTTCTCCTGGTTCTTCTCTTGGTCCCAGCTCCTTCACCTGTGTGCCCTCTCTCCTCTTTCTTCTCCTCTTTCTCTCTTTCCGCTCATGACCCAGTTCAGAATAGACCGTTCCAGATGCCAAACTCTCCCTCATACATATCCACAATTAAATCCTCCTCCTCAACCATTGCTTGGAGCCGCCGGGTCTTCTTGCTCTTCATTCAGTTGTTTTCCTCTATTTGGATGGACACAATGTTACTTACCGGGCGTGAGAACAGACCACGAGCTGTAACAAAACCCACTTTAAGGAGAGGAGGGAGACCGAGAAGGCCTGCAGTGGAAAGGAATGTGGGGAAGGGGGAAGGGAAGGATAGAGTCTGCTTTTAAGGATCACCTTGCACATGTGTATAGGGGCTTATGAAGCCACGATAGCATTATGGCCACACTGTGGGCAGATTACGTGGCCATGAGGCACACAGATGTAAGGCCCTGGAGTGACTAAGTATTTGCTTGAATGTTGACAGCGCATTCTTGGCCATAGAATTCCAGAAGCAGCTAGGATGTCAGGAATGATAACACACAACGTCTTCAAAACATTCATTACACATGTCAGATGCACTTTAGTTTTAAGAACAGCTTAACATATAACAAAAAATTATCACTCCAAAAATGGCTCTAGGCAATGTTTATATTCACTTGATAAATTGCATATTTGCTAACCTAGGTGCACCACTGAATAACACTATGGACATGCAAAGCCTCCTCAATCCTTTGACTCCTGAAGATCGTCTTAACAACTGCTAAAATACTTGTTAGGATTTATTTTTAATTTGTAATGGAAACAAATAGTTTTTGTCACTGTAATGGAAAAGACCCTTTAAACTTCTTTGAGATTCAATTCCACATAAAATTTAATTTCAAACATATGAACTTAATTTGACCTCATAGCTACCTTGGAATTTTCCAGTAATATGGATTCAAGACAAAACATTTAGTGTCTTGGGTCTGATGTGCCTGTACCTCTGTACTTGGAAATCTTTTTCTTGCCCTTGGTTCCTCTTCTTCATTACAACTAAACTACATCTATTCACTCAACAGATATCACTTAGACTATTTTTCCCCTCTATGTTTCTTTCATTCAAAATAGATTTTTTTTAACACAATGTATTCTGATTATGATATCCCTTCCACCAACTCCTCCAAGACTTCCCAGCTCCACTTCCATCTAAACTCTTTCTGTCTCTCCTTAGAAAGTAAGCAGGCATCCACAGAATAATAATATAATAAAACAAAACAAAACAAAAACAAAGGACAAAAAAAGCCAAAGAAAAAGCACAAGAAATAACATAAATAAAATAATAAAATAAATGCCCTGATGAAACATGATGGAACAAAGACCCTCCAAAGGTGCTGTTGAGTTAGTTTTGCAATGATCATGTACTGCTAGCCTGCTGTATCCCCAGTGAGACACAGTGGGAGAGAATTGATATTTCATTTACAGTGATTAACAATTGGATATAGCTTCTGGGTTACAGTTAAGAGTTTGTGTCCACTTTTCCTTTCAGTGTTGGAACTCCATATGGCACAAATTCGTGCAGGCCCTGTGAATACTGCCACAGTCTCCATGCATTCACATATTCATTGGTCCTGTTGTGTTTTGAAGGCCTTCTTTCCTTGCTTTACTCCATCTGCTTCTGCAGAATTTCTTGAGCCAGGAGGGTAGGGATTTGATGGAGACATCTCCTTTAGAACTGAGTGTTCCAAGGTTTATGACTCTCTGCACATTGTCTGACTGTGGATCTCTGTATTGGTTCTCATCTGCTGTAGGAGGAAGCTTCTCTGGCGATGATCTGAGCAAAACACTGATCTATGGGGATAGCAAAATGTCATTAGGAGTCATTTTATTGCTGTGTTCCTTTTACTGGAGAGTAGTATTTGGTTTTGCACTGGGACCATGATCTACCTGGTCTCAGGTTCTTGGCTACCTAAGCAGTATCTAGGTTGGGTTCCATCTCATATAGTGGACCTTAAATCCAATCAGATATTGATTAGTTATTCCCATAAATTTTGTGCCAATATTGCACTAGCTCTTCTTACAGGCAGGTTATTTCTGTAGATTGAAGAGCTTGAAGCTCAGTTGATATTTACCTTTCTCCTTTGGTAGTGTATAGAGTACCTTCCAGTACCAGGAATAGTAGTCAACAGTGTTGAAGGCTCTAGGTTTGCGCCAACTCAACTTTTCCATGGCAGTGAATTGTATAGGTATTGTCTTCATCAATTTGTGGATAGTAACCAATAAGCTTGGCAGTAGTCTGGGTTGTTTGGGGATTCCCATGGAGCTCCTTAGGCCAAGAACTTGATTAGATATAAACCAGGACCATCATTAGAAGCTTCTTTTGGTGAGGAGAGATGTCCTGTTGGGACTTATCTCCCCCTTATTTGTCAATTTCATTTAGATCACTTTCATATATATATATTTTAGGAAGATTTTACTGTATTAAGTCTCTATATGACCACTCAAATGCCCTTAGTTTTATCTGTCCTTCTCTATGCTCCCTTTCTTGCCCCCATTTTCCTTCCCTCTCCCCATTTTATCCCCCTGTCCCTGTCTAACCTTACCTTGTCCATCCATATTGATCTATTCTGTTTACCCTTCTTTGGGAAATCCATCCATTCCCCTCATTCCCTTACTCTATACCTAACCTCTGTGGTTCTACAGACGGTAGCTCACCTATCAAAGACTTAACAGCTAATATCCACATTAAAAACAAACACATACTGTATTTGTTTTTTGGGGTCTGAGTTACCTCACTCAGGATGATTTTTTTTCTAGTTCCAATCCATTTATCTATGAATTTTATGGGTTTTTGTTTTTACTTATTTATTTTGTAAATGTTTGAGTAATTATGTAAATGTGCCACATTTTCTTTATCCATTTATCCAATGAAAGACATCTAGGATGTCTCCAAATCCTGGCTTTTATGAATAAAGCTGCAATGAACATGGTTGAGCAAGTGTCTTTGTAGTTGATGAAACAACCTTTGGGCGTATAGCTGGATCTTGAGTAGATCTAGTTCTAGTTCCCCAGGGACTGTCCCACCGCTTTCCTAGCGGCTGTGTGTTTGCACACCCACCAACACTTCTTTCCTCTTCCTTGTAACAGCTAACTCACTTCCAGGCTGTCAATGGATACCGCTTAGACTGTTGAATTTGCTTCCTGAGCTCCCTTTCTGCTGTCAGTCTGCATGTGTCTAAATCGCTCCTTCTCCAATAGTTAATAACCTCTCCAAAGCATAGATCTTGTCTACTAAAAATTTTTTTTGAAATTTCCATAGTTAACAAAATGAAGTTACAATGGATTACTCACTTCTTTGGAAGCATCTAAAATTCCTGGGGGAAAATATTTTAAATGTATCAATGAACACTCAGGGAACAATTCACCACAAATGAAAGCCCAGCCAGGCAAGCTGAGCATGAAAGCCATACTTACTACTGAAAGCCTTCGCTGAGTTGGGTGAAATTAGCTCAGGAGACTCACGTAGCAAGAGCCTAATTGAAGGTACAATCTATATGGAACAGTAGTAGGAGACTTCCACTCCAAAGAATGTGCTAGAAAAGTGAACCAGCATTAAATATTCTCTACCTTCTCACACTTCCCATAAAGAACACAAGGAACCACCCACGTAACAATTTGAAAAGCACCTAGAATGGAAACATTTTAGGAGTTCCTTGAAAAGATAAGAATAAAGTCCAAAGCTCAAATAAATAACTACATCTTCAGCTTCTGAATCTCAATATTTTTTTCCAAATAAATCTTGTTATTGTTTTACCTTACTATTGAAAATAATAGGATATTTTAGCACTTACCGTGAATGAATAAACTAGTTGTACAAATTAAGTGGTGCACATCTGTTGCTCAGCTTTATCATCTGTGTCCCAGTGTTTGGCATTGCCACTGTGAGTTTATTATTAGGAAACCTCTTCTTCCCTATTCTTAGTGCTTATGTTAAAGATGAGACTATTTTTCATTTACTTACCCACTTCTCTGTCAACTGCAGTTTAAAACATGGTAGTCAGGAAATCCATCTGAAAGACTTTTGAATGTACCAAAGCTTGGATAATGTTCCAGATAGGTGATAGTTTAAGATGATAGACTGCTAGATGGATGATAGGTATGTAGGTAGGTAGATAGACAGACAGACAGACAGATAGATAGATGATTGACATGGATAATTGATGGATTTTAATACTAAATAAGACGAATTATTTCTTACTTTTACCTTTTTTTTTTTTTTCGAGACAGGGTTTCTCTGTGTAGCCTTGTGCCTTTCCTGGAACTCACTTGGTAGCCCAGGCTGGCCTCAAACTCACAGAGATCCGCCTGCCTCTACCTCCCAAGTGCTGGGATTAAAGGTGTGCACCACCACCACCAGGCATTTACCATTATTTTTTAAATGTAAAAAATAGATTATAATTACCCTGGGTATGTCTCATAAGCCCTCAAAGAAGAAGGTACTTCTAATCTTTTCTTCTTTAAAGTGAAGCTGGTAGATTTTTTTCCTTGTGTTCAAACAGAAGATAAAAATTTAGTCTGTAACTATGACCAAGTTTAATTTACAGCTTACATGCACAAGGGAACAAATTAATCTGATAAAACCCTAACCATATTTTATCTAAGAATACTCCTACATTTATTCCTGTGTGCCTCACTGTGTAAAATTACTGTGGATAAATTCGCTGATAATTCCACTAAAGAAGAGATGGTTACAGTGTTCCCTGAGCTGGTAGACACAGACTTCTAGCCCTGAGAGTTTTATACCTTATTGACTGTTTTTGTCCTTAATCCATGTTGAGTAACTACTGCCCATTGGAACTCTTCTACATGTTTTGAATGAAGTAATTTTAACATCAGCTTTTAGTTAGGCATAACCATGATCAGAAATAATAAATGTAAGTCCAATTTAGGTAATTGACAAACATTGCATGTGACCTACTCTTCAAGTATTTATATAGACATTCCATACCTGGGAGGTGAGCCCTGCACTCCCCCTTGATTTACCCTGTGTCACATGGGAGTAGAGCACAGTAGTGACATAGTAAATGAGCAATGTGCAGAAAGCAATAATGTATAGGTTATCTTCTCAGTTAACTTTCTGTCATCAGAAGGAGTGTGATTTCATGGGCTGCAGTTTAAGAACCTTGTAGGACTTTGAGTTGGCTGACTAACTGGTATGACAATGAAATTCCATAGTACCTACCATTAGATGCAAAGGTCATCCTTCTGCAATTTATGAGGCATACTCTAGTGCAACCACTGTACATTCCCATTTTTTTAAAAAAAGCAAAGTACAATTTATTTCAAATCTTTAGTTCTGCTTTCACTGTTAAGTATGCTGTCATTTTGTGTGAAATTAATTTCACTTTTCATTTCAGAAAAACCTAAGCCATGAGATTTTTATCATAACATAGAAACAAAATATTTTAAAGCTCATCAAAACTATATCCATATTCTGCACTTGTTTTTAGCCTAATACTGATCTTCATAGGGTTGAGAAATGATTCAGTAGAATCTTCAAACTATATAACTCACAATACTGGGCTGGCATCTGTGGAATTGTCCGGAGTAAATTATCCATATGTAGACTATTTTGATATGCCTTGAATGGCTTTTCAACAAAGCTTTATCTATTTTTCATTCATTACAGGCAAACTATCCTATTTTCCTATCATCTCTACTATGCTCACATAAAACTGAGTTTCCATCATGAAGACAGGTCCATTGATATGAAATCACCAACATGTACAATTCCCTCTGGAAATATCACCACAAATCTCAGAGCTGAAATAGTTTAAGGTTCATACTTCAATCAGAACCTAGTGCAATTCTCTTCTGCAGATGAAAGTATAGTAAAGTAAGTATTGCCTGAAAATTTCAAAATCCTTTCATACTTCATTGTGGATAAAAATATCTTCAAATTTATTCTAAATTAGAATTATGTAGAAAATAAAGAGTAAGCAAAATAGATTCACGGTGAAAAGCTAGCAAAGTATATGGTATTTTATTTTGTAAAAATAGCTCTTTTATCCTGTTATTATTTAAGGTACTGTCAGGTCTTTATACAATGTTTGGATCATTCAGATTCAATTTGAACATTTAAACATGTATGAATTTCTGGCAACTATTATTAATGATTTAACAATGAGGAAATGCATTACTACAATGTGTTCAATCTTTAATATCTATTAAATCCACTTAGTAAATATAGGCGGAAACAAAACTACAACTATTTCTAACTAACCCTTCAAACATTCCACAGTCTTATAGTAATATTAATCAATAATGATAAAAAGCAAATTGTAATTTTAAAACCTATAATAAAAATGAGCTAGTCACAGAAATCTTATTATTGTCCTACTAGGGATCGTACAAAACAGGATTTCCACTATCCACTTGGTAACCAAATGCACATGTAGCACTGTGGTTCTATTTCTATCTTAGGCCTTAGATCATCCACAGCATCAGAGAACTATGAGAATCCAATTAAGAAATAATTTCAATAGGACATAGAAGTTATTTGAAATAGTCTTCATTGCTTTTCTAATTTTTTATTCAAATGTCTGCTGTTAACCTAGCCTTAGGATGGTGAATAAATTTTCTTGTATGGATATAAAGAGAGATTAATATTTTCTGTTTTTCCTTTCTCTTTTAATCATTCTTCTAATCAAACCCAACATATGTAATTCAGATGTCTGCCAAATTATATATGACCTACTTTCGTCATGCATGATGCATTTATAGTTTAATTGAACTTGTAGTTTTATGAATCAAAGTTTTTTGAATGCAAGCCTCTTTCTCAGGAATTTGATTTTGTTGTTGTTGTTTTGTTTTGTTTTGTCTTTTTATTAAAGTTGTGTGGCCTGCTGAAAATTAAATTCATTCTGAAATCTAACTCAGTTTCCTTTCATCATTGGCTTAAGGACATTTGCCTGTGTATTTGTGTTATATATTCTGGTTTTTTTTTAGAGAGCAATAAACCGATGTCAAAATATGAATTAAAGCCTGGTGGTGGTGGCGCACACCTTTAATCACAGGACTTGGGAGGCAGAGCCAGGTGCATCTCTGTGAGTTCACGGCCAGCCTCGTCTACAGAGCGAGATCTAGGAAAGGCGCAAAGCTATACAGAGAAACCCTGTCTCAAACCCTCCCCCCCCAAAAAATGTGAATTAAAATTATATTAAATTTGGGTGGAAATTACCTTAAATCTTTGTGTGTTAAGGCACTAGGGAATCTACAGAATGTTTGACCTAACTACACTGATTTTAAAGAGAATGTGAGCAGGAGGTTGTAAAGGTTTCTGGATCTTCAGAGAGTGTATTTTAAAGATCATTCTTGTTTTAGATGTTTATTGTCATTGTGATCATGAAGATCCATGTTCCTCTGATTTGTGTTTCAAAAACTATCAACATTCCATTCATTTAATTTCTTTCTGGTATTTAGACATAGCTAAAATTATGGATTTTATTCTGAAGTTAGAAGAAATAGGAATAATTTCATGTCCATTCCAGTTTTCCTCTGTGGAACAACCCCCCTCTCTCCCCCCATTGCTCTTCTGCCAGAAAACATCAAAGTAGAACACTTCCTCACTGCATCACTGGGTCATGAACCCTGGCAGTAGATGACAAGGGCATATAAGTGCTCCATAGTAGTCAAATTTTCATTCCTAGGAACTGAGAAGTAGAAAAGATACTGATTCTGGCTGACCTGTTTGTTTAGATGTAGGTGATGCAACCCAAGTAAGTGGAAGTCAGCAGTTGTTTTACACATGAAATAGGAAATAAATATAGTCATTAGTGTGGTGCTATTTTGTTTGTGCTCTAACAAATAAAGTTTGCCTGGAGATCAGAGTGCACAGACATTAGTTAACCATAGAGGTCAGGCAGTGGTTCTTCACACCTTTAATCCCAGCACTTGGGAACTCATGTCTTTGATCTCAGTACTTGGGAGGCACACAGGTCTTTAATCCCAGCACTAGGGAGGAGGAAACAGGACATGATACGGCTGGGCAGAGAGAGGAATATAAGGTGGGCAGAGATAAGAGCTCGGCCCTTTTCAGACTCAAGAGTTGGTGAGGCAAGAAGTGGCTGTGACTTGCTCCTTTGTTCCTCTGATCTTTCAACATTTACCCCTGTATCTGACTCTGGGACTTTATTATTAAGACCAATTAGAATTTGTGCTACAATTAGAGTGAGGGAATAGATGTGTAGAAATGCAAAGGAAAGAGAGTCAGAGGAAAGAAAGGAATGAGCTAAAGAAAGAGCAGGAGTAAGAGATGATATGGGAGGAAGAGACCAGAGAAGGGTGTCTAGTCTTTCTGTAGACTTCCACTTTGTAATTTTACTTACCAAAGAATACTTATTTTTGAAATTTCTGAGGATCTTTCATTGATGGGAATTTTATTGATGGGAGTCAATAAGTTTCTTAACTTCATAGCAACTTATATTTAATCACAAAGCAAAGATATAACCTCATATTTTTGTTTACTCTTGAAGTATACATAAAAAAGTTCATGAGACTAAATCATACAGTTCTTCCTCCTGATGTGCAAACATTATTTTTACTGATGTTACTTGCATATGCTACATGGCTTGGTTTCCTAGGCAACAGTAATTGTAGACTTGGTTGTAAAATTTCCTTCCTTGAGCTCATACTTAAATGAAGTTATAAAAAAAATACAAAAATGTCAAGATCATAAATTTTCCTCTCACTTTCCACTAGCTCTTGCCACCTGCCTGATCACATAATCTGTATTTGTAGAATAATTTGTTTTCAGGCAAAGTTTCCAAGTATAACCCTAGCTAGCCTTGAACTCCCAGTCTTCCTAGCTCAGTTTTCCTAATACAGGGATCACAGTCATGCTCAGTGTAATGATTTTTTTTAAAAAGGCCACCTTTTGGTGGGCCTTGCCAAGGTGTGCCACTAAGCAAACACACCACATGCAACAGAGTTAGTGCAAGAGATTTATTAGGGGAGTAGGGAGGGAGAGGGCGTAAGAGTAAAAGGCCACATTGGAGTGGGGACATGAGAGAGGCAGGTAGACAGACAGACAGAACTGAGAAGAGGAAAGAGGCAAGAAACAAGAAAGACAAGAGAAGCAAGAAAGGAAAGAAGAGGCAAGAGAGCAAGCTGTGCCTGGCAGGCACTTTAAGGGGTGCACACGTTGTATAACTGACTGTGGAAAGGCACTTGGGGCCAGGGAGTGGAATGTGGTAGTTTGTATGTAATTAACCCCTATAATCTCATGGAGAGTGGCACTATTAGGAGGTGTGGCTTTGTGCAGTGGCCTTTTGGAGGAAGTATATCACTGTGGGGGCAGGCTTTGAGGTTTCCTATGTTCAGGGTGCTGCCCAGTGTCTCAGTCAACTTCCTGTTGCCTGAAATATGTAGAACTGTCAGCTACTACTCTAGTATCATTTCTACTTGCCCACTGCCTTGCTCCCCACCTTGATGATGATGGAATGAACCTCTAAAAACTGTAACTGAGTCACACCAATTCAATGTATTCTTTATAAAAGTTGCTGTGGTCATGGCATCTCTTCACAGGAATAAAAGCCCTAACTTAGAAAAGGATCTAAACTAAACAAAAAGGAAAAAAAACTTAAAAGCACAGGAAAAGAGCATGTGGGAAATGTGAGACAAAATCAAAGACCAAATCTTTAAATTATAAGCATAGAAAAGAGAGAATAATTCCAGGTCAATGGCATAAACCAGATCTTTAACAAGATCATAGAAGTAAATTTTACCAAACTAAGGATACAGATAGAAGAAGTGTACAGAGAAAGCCCTGAGTAGGCCAGAAAAGAAATACCACGTGGTATATGATAATTTAAAAAGTAGATATACAGGACAAGGGAAAAAAATCTTCAGGGATTTAAAAATACAAGTCACATATAAAGGACAACCCATCAAAATCATACCTGATTTCTCAATTAAAACTCTGAAAGCCAGAAAAAGCTGGAACAATGCACGTCAAGTTCTAAAAGATCATAAGTGCCAACCTAAACTACTGGAGTTGGTAAAATCACCTGCCATAAATGAAAGGGAAATAAAAAACGTATTGGTACAAAGAGCCTTAAACAATTCATATTAACAGCAAGAAAACCCTAAATAGAACACTAGAAGTAATACTTCAAACTGAAGAAAGGGATAAACATATCCATGTGACTCTTGAAAGAAATGATTTAAAGCTATGATTTAATTAAATTATATGAAATTAAATTTAATGAAATTAAAGCTATGATTTTATTAAATGTAAAGTACACCCAATGACACAAACTAGAAAATAAAATGACTGCACTCTCTACATATCTTTCATCATAACTCTAAATATTGATGGCATCAATTCTATAATCAAAAGGCACAGTCTAATTGAATGAATTAACAAACAAAATCTATCTTGTTTTGTCTACAAGAAATTCATATTAACTTTAATGAGAGGTACCATCTTAAAGCAAAATCATGGAAAAAAAGTATTCCAGGCATATGGGACAAGGAAGCAAAAAGGCATCGCCATAATCATGTCCAACAAATAAACTTCTAAGTGAAACTATCAGAGAGAAAAAGAAGGGTAATTCACACTAATAAAGGGACCAATGAATCAATATAATGGTACAATAGTAAACAAATATGTATCAAATTCCCATGTACTCAGTTTCATAAAAAGCATATTATTGGAATTAAAGACACAGATTAATACAAACCCAACAATAGTATGTGGTCTCCACACCCTACTAGGTTATGTGAACAAATAAGGAAAGGAAACCTCAGAATTAAATGACATGTGTATCAAGTGGACATAACAGATATTTACAAAATTTTCCATCCATATGCCAATGAATGTACATTCTACTCAATAGTACATGGAAGCTTCTCTAATATGGACCATATGCTGAAACACAAAGCAAACCTTAACAAATACAGAAAAATTGAAATAATACAAAGAATCCTATCTAACCATTATGTAATTTTAAAAAAAGGAACAACAAATATAACTCTTGTAAGTGTATAAACTCATGCAGATGAAGCAACTCACTGTTGCATGATGAGTGGACCATAGAAGAAATCATGGAAAAATCAAAAAGTATTCCAAGAAATAAATGACAATGAAAGCACAAGACAACACAATTTCTGGGACACAGTAAAAGCAATTCTGAGATGTAAGTTTAAGACCTAACTGTCTATACTAAAATATCAGAAATAGCACAAATAACTTAATGATACAACTCAAGAATTTGGAGAAAGAAGAAAAGAAAACCAAACCCAGTAGATGGCAAGACATAATAAAATATTCAATGTATAAATTTTAAAAAACAATAGTAAAAAGAATCAATGAATCTAAGAGCTGGTTCTTTGAAAAGAGATGAACAGTCTCATGACCCAACTCACCAAAAGATGATCCAAATTAACAGAATAAGAAATGAAAAGGAAAACTTCATTGTAACAAATATAAATAAATACAGAGTATTATATGGAAATACTTTAAAAACCTGAACTTCATGAAGCTGGAAAATCATAAAGAAATGAATGAATTTCTTGATTTATCAAGGTTACCAAAGTTTGACCATGAAGGGGTCAACAACCTAAAAAGATCATAAAAGGAGATTGAAACTGTAAGAAAAAGCTTTCTGGATAAAAATATTCAGATTCAGATGAATTCACAGCACAATTCTGTCAGATTTTCAAAAAAAAATTTACAGCCAATATATTGTAAATTATTCAAAAACAAAGAAATACACGTATCACTCCCAAATTCATTCTGTGAAGCCATCATCACCCTGAAACCCAAACCAGGTAAAGATACAACAAAAATTCTAATCTCCCAGACCAATACTTCTGATGAACACAGATGTAAAAATCTTTGATAAAATGCTAGCAAACTGAATACAGGCACATATCCAGAACATCATTCATTACATAACTACAATCAAGTTAGCTTTATCTAGGAAATGCCAACTTGGTTCAATAAGGGTAAGTCAATAAAGACAATACATCATATTAATGGACTTAAAAGAAAACTTTGATCTTCTCAATAGACACAAAAGGCCTCTGACAATTTTATATAAGATAAAAGTCCTTGCTGTGCAGTGGTGGCACATGCCTTTAATTCCTGCACATGGGAGGCAGAGCCAGATGAATCTCTGAGTTTGGGGCCAGCCTGGTCTACAGAGTGAGATCCAGGACAGGCACCAGAACTACAAGGAGAAACCCTGTCTCAAAGCAAACAAACAGACAAAAAGTCCTAAAGAGAGGAGGATGAAGGGAATATACCAAACATGATGTCTTTATATGAGGGGAAATGCAAAACAATCCCATTCAAGTCAGGAACAAAGCAGGGCTGCCCACTATTCTCATTCCTTTTAAATATAATGTTGAAAGCAGTAACAGGAGCACTAGGGAAACAGAAGGATATTAAAGGATACAAATAGAAAAAGAAGTCAAATTATTCCTATCTGATGATGATGTATTTTTATATGAGATGTGGTGGTATTGTGTTCCCCAAAATATTGTGCACCCTAATAAACTTATCTGGGGTCAGAGAACAGAACAGCCGCTAGATATAGAGGCCAGAAAATGGTGGCGCACACGCCTTTAATCCTATCACTTGGGAGGCAGAGATCCATCTGGATCTCTGTGAGTTTAAAGCCACACTGGAATCAGCCAGGCATGATGACTCACACCTTTAATCCCAGGAAGTGAGGGCAAAAAGCAGAAAGGTTATAAGGTGTGAAAACCAGGAACTAGGCTGGTTCAGCTTTCAGGCTTTTGAGCAACAGTTCAGCTGAGATTCATGCTGGATGAGGACTCAGAGGCTTCCAGTCTAAGGAGACAGGATCAGCTGAGAAATTGTTAAGGTGAGGTGGTTGTGGCTTGTTTTGCTTCTCTGATCTTCCAGCATTCCCCTGAATACCTGGCTCTGGGTTTATTTTCATTAATAAGACCTTCCAGGATTCGTGCTACAAAGAGACCCCAAACTTCCATCAGAAACAATTTCAGGAAAGTGCCAATGTACAAAATCAGGTTACAAAAAGTATTAGCCTTTCTATACATTAGCAACAAACATACTGAGAAAGAAAGAGTGGTTATACTCTTGTTTTCATTAGCATCAAAGACAATAAAATATATTTTAATAAACCTAAACAAGAAGTTGAAAATCCTATACAATGAACTTCAAATCTCTGAAGAAAGACACTAGAAATTAGGAAGACATCCCATGTTCCTGGATCCATATAATTAATAGTATGAAAACAACTATTCAAAAAGTAGTTTGTAGATTAAATGCATGCCCAATTAAATACCTACAGTATTCTTCATGAAAATAGAAAAAAATCATCCTAAAGTTCATTTGTAACCAAAGAAGACCCAAACCGATCCTTAGAAAAAAAGAATAGCATTGGAAGTTTTGCCATTCCAGACTTCAACATATATTATAAAACTTTAGTAATAAAAACAATGTGGTACTGGCACAAAAGCAGGCCTACAGACCAATGGAACAAATTAGAATGCACTTGTTACTACTGCTCTCTGGTATCTGACAAAGAGACAAAACATTTGCAGGGGGGAAAAGAGCATCTTTAACAAATGATGCTGGAAAAACTGGATGCCCACATGTAGAATGGAATTAGACCCATATCTATCACTCTGAAAAAAATAGATCCAAGTGTATCAAAGACCTCAATTTGAAACCTGAAATGCTAAAACTACTAAAAGAACACATAGGCACAACCCTATAAGATTTATGAATAAAAAAAATCTTTCTTAATATGACTTCTTTTGTCCATGAATTAACTTCCACAATTGACAACTTGGACCTCATATAACCAAAAATCTACTGTAAAGTTAAAGAAACAATTGACTGAGTAAAGAGGAAATCCATGGAATAGGACAGAATGTTTGCCAGCTCAACATAACGAGTATTAAAGTCTAGAATAAGCAAAGAACTTAGAACACAGAGTAGAGGAAACAAACTACCAAATTTAAAAAGGGGAGGGGGTAAAATGCATCTAAACAGAGAGTGCTCAACAGATGAAAAAAAAATGACTAAAGAATACAACCAATCATATTGGCTAAATCATTACAACATCTGACAGTAAATGCTGCTGGAGAAGTTTGAGAGAAAGCCAAGTGTAGCCACTCTGGAAGTCAGTCTGGAGAATCATCAAAAACGTGAAAATGAATCTACTATATGACCTAGCTATGTCACTTCTTGACCCAAAGGAGACTATATCCTATTGCAGAGATAGTTGTTCAGTCATGTTCTATTCACAAAAGCTAGGCAATGGAACTACCTAAATATCATTTAACAGATGAACGGATAAAGCAAATGTGGTACATAAACATAATGGAATACTATTTCACCTATAAGAAAAAATGAAATGATGAAAGTTTCAGACAAAAGAATGGACCTAGAAAATATCATGTTGTATAAGGTTAATGTAGACCCAAATAGATAAAACATAAATTCTCTCCCATTTGCAGGTCTTAGTTTCAATTTTCAGATGTGAGCATACAACCTGGAGTAACCATGGAAACTAGGAAAGTATAATGGGACCACATTTGCTTGGGGAGGCTTGAGAGGGGAATAGTTGGACACCAGTGATACAAAATGGGCAAGGGAAAAATGAGTAGGGGATCTCTGACTGGGAAGTAGGAGAATTCCAAGGTCAGGGAGAATAAAAGAGGAGAGACAGATAACAGCAAGATTGGTCAATAAAGTCTCAAGGAATCTTGTCATCTTCTATTTCCTGAAAATCATACATATTATACATCTAAGTGTATGTACACACACATACAAATACATCCACACAAGAGAGAGCATTAAGAAAGGTATGATACTAGGACCAACAGTGCTTCCCTATGTGAACCTTAGACTAAGAAAAATCCTAGCACCAAGCATGCAAAATCTCCTTCAGAATGGTTGGTTAGTGTAGCCCATGTGTTGACCAAAAATAGTATAGATTATGGCTCTTGCCCTTGGTTGCATCTCAGACATTGGAGGTAAGCCTTATTGCTAAAGACACCACATATTTAGGAAACAGGACTCAGATTATTCAAGCTTGATCAAACCTGAAAACATCCTTCCTTTCTGTGGTATCAAAAAAAAAAAAAAAAAGTACTATGCAAACTGCCAAAGGGGAGAAGGAATTAATAGTCCTATTCAACTGTGATACCTATTAACCACAATGACTACATGGCAACATAGGCAACATACCAACAAAGGTATAGTAAATATATTCAAATCAACAAATGTATAGTAAATACATTCAAATGCTGGCTGTTCCCAATAACTATCTAATTGTACGTGGGACTCACTCAATAGGAGGGAAGCTATGCCTTATATTAGAATCCTAGCCAACTTCCCAAGGATAGTGATGTCATGGATATGAAAATAAACTATTACCACCTCTTTTCTAGACCAGCATAATTCCTAACTACATTCTAAATCTTAATCCTTGTACTGTCAAATAAATTTAGTTATCACCCCACATCAAAGAAGCTTCTCTGATGAACTGTGGAGGCCTGACTCAAGATGTTTCAGAGAAGAATTTTATGCTGCCTAAAGATCATTCTTGTGATATTTTGGTGAAAATTGCTGCTTTTTGCTCTTGTACAAAGAAGCTGCATGACTCTAAAGTGAAGAGTTTTGGATTAATTCTGTTGGCAAAGGAAATCTCAAAACAGCCTAGTATTGACTCTATTGTGCATTTATGACTTGACATTCTTATACAGATTTACAACAAAAAGGAGTAAGCTGAGCAAGGAAAAATGCAAAATGTTCAATTTTTAGAGAAAGGGAGCACCAGGAAGTGGAATGGAGCTAAGTCCTGTGTTCAAGGAGATGAACAGATGAAGAAATGGAATAAAGGGAGTGGTGACCTCAGGTCAAGGTCCCACCCAGCTAAGTTTCCAACTTGTGAAAAGGAATTAAAGAAAAGCCTAAAGCAGGGTGTGGTGGTGCACACCTTTAATACTAACATTTGGAAGGCAGAGGCTAGTGGATCTCTGAGTTTGAGCCCAGCATGGTGTACTGATACAGTTTCAGGAGAATCAAGCTTAGCCAGTGAAGGAAACCATCAAAAATACAAAGTTGGTGAAGAAGTAATTGAACAAGGGGGCCATGTTCCAGCCTCTGTAAACAGCAGAACTTGACAGCTTTGACCACTTGGTTCTAGCGTTAAGTATAGAAGGGCTATGGAATTTGTCTCTGCCATTTCATGAAGCTGTCAAATTGAAGCCTGGAGGGACTTGGAGACCCCAAGATGTTGGAGATGCCAAAGTTGTGGAATACTTGTCAAGGAGAACTGCTAACAGTATATGGAACCAGCCCAAGAGAAAGAAGTATGTTGCAGTCAACAAAGCTGAAATGAGTTAGAGATCTGAAGAGCATTTTGAAATCTGATGTGGAGATACAGAGATTGGAGTTTGCCCATCTGGATTTTGGGCTTATTTTGGTACAGTATTTCCTCACTATGCCCCCTTCCCTATGTTTTGGAATGGTAATGTGTATCCTGTGCCATTGCATGTTGGAAGCATATGGTCAGGTCTTTTATTTTGATTTTTATAAGGGATTACAGTTAAGAGACTGCATGAATCTCAGAATAGACTATGGAGATTTTTGAAGTTGGACTAAATGTACTTTACATTATGATATTGTTACAAACTTAAGGGTCCAGAGGGTCAAATATGGTAGTTTGAATGTAACTGGCCCTCAAAAGCTCATTGGGAGTGGTACTATTAGGTGTAGCTTTGTTTTGAGTATTTCCTTGTAGAGGAAGTGTGTCACTGTGGGGATTGGCTTTGAAGTTTTGTAGATGCTCAAGGTATGCCCAGAGTCACAGACCACTTCCTATTGCCTGCAGGTCAAGATGTACAATGCTCAATACCATGTCTGCCTGCATGCCACCATGTTGCACCATGATGATTATGAACTAAACCTCTGAAACTGTAAGCCACCCCAATTAAATGTTTTTCCTTTGTAAGAGTTGCCATGATCATGGTGTCTCTTTCCAGCAATTGAAACTCTAACTAAAACAGTAAGTCAGATGCTTTAATAAAACTTACAACCTAATAAATTAGGGGGGTAAAGGCTTTTCATACTTAAAATTAACACAATTCCATGAGTTTAGCTTTATGTCTTTGTGTAAGGCCCATGCAGAGGCAAGTGGAGAATCAAGCTTTCTGTGGAGGTCTCGGGGAATACATAGAGAGATGTGTGCTGATAGGAGGAAATTTGACTCCTGGGATATGCCACCATGTATTCTTAAGGGAAAGGAAAACATTGAACATCTCTGTTCTCATGTTACATAATGTCTCACTGGTGGCATGTTCTGAATGACAGTTGATTGCATAAGCATGGGACGCCTGGGTGCTGCAGTGTCTCCTTCTTCATCAGTACAACTGTTTTAGCAGTAGCCTCTCCCCTTTCCTCCACTTCATTTGTAATTCACCTATCAATAATAATCCCCTTTCACTTTGAAAACTTACTGTCTGTAGCTGGGAAGCATTCTTTAGATGAACTTGTATCTAATAATCCATCTAAGAAATCTTCCACTGGAACTTTCCCTTGACCACTTCAGGCCAGAGCGTTATTTTCTCATTCCACCTTCCTCCATCACTTTTCCTGATATGCCTCTGATTCACCTCTGAGAATAAAGACATGGATGAATTACTGACCTTTGCCATTATTTCCGATGGAGAAACTGAAGGTCAAAAAGATAAAAAGGACTCAGCAAAGGCTCCATTGCACACACAACCGGCAATGCAGAGCAAATGAAAGAGAGGCTTCTCTGTCTCAGGTCCACTCCCAAGCCCCCTGTACCTCTCCTGACCATTTGGAGGTGGACCACTTTATTCACTTTTATATCGTAATAGTTGTTTCAGTGACAAAATAATCTGACTTTTGATCACTTAAAGAGGATGAAGCATTTTTAAAATATCTGGTAGTGACAAGAGTTGGGGGAAACCTGAAACACTGTATCATGTTCCCATGCTGAGAGACTGGGCTAGAATCCCAGCAGACAGAAGATACTCAAAATTCTAAAAGGAAATGCTTGTGTCCCTGCCTTCAGCTATCAGAAATTCACCTTTGGTCACCAGCAGAATTGTAAAACACTCTACAAAAGGCTTCTTTACCTGCCAAAGGAATGGACCTAGGGCGCAAGAGCTCTGCCAGCTCAGAAAATATCAGGATCTTACATCCACCACCCCATTTAAACCCCGAGACTATTTTTCTGTTTGAAAAATGGGAAATTTTAAGACAGAATGTTTACCCATTTTCTTCAGGCCAGAATTTGAATAAAAAATTAACTCTGACAGAACAATCAGTGGCGACAACCCAAGGTGAGTCCTTCCTCTGAGGAAATGAAATGGGTGCTTCACAGGCTCACAGCCAAAGCTAAGCATCTCTTGGTGTTCCTTTCATGTCGTCTATTCATTTTAAGACAGACATAGACAACACAATGGAAAAGAATTAGACTCCTTTTCTCACCAGTTTGGCCAAACAGTAAAAGAAATTCATTTTCCCATACTGATCTATTTCCAATTTTCTCTTGACATACAGGGAAACTAAGTCAGGGGATTGCTAGACTAGAGTTGAGGGACCAGATCAGTACCAGAGCCTCAGAAAAACTGCCGAAGCCCTTTCGCTTCCCAGTAGACAGTTTCGGAATAGAAATGGCTGCAAGGTCACTGCTGGTACCCCAGCCCGGCCTGCCACTGCCCTGCTGTTCGCCAGGGACCCAGCCCCAGACTTGAACCTGCCGCTTTCCCATTGTTTACCTGAAGATTCCAGATTCAGATCCCAGCAAGGTAAGAGGCAGGGTGAGGCTGAATTCAGCTTCTGAGGACCTGAAAGAATGAATGAAAGTGCCCTTCTTCACTTTCATTATAGGAACTAAAGTGTCGCACTTCCTCCATACACACCTCCCTTTTTCGCCCTTTACAGGTATGAGACTGAGCCTGCGCACTCAAAAAGAAAATCATCTAAACAATCTAAAAGTGTTTCAAACAAAACACATTGTTATTTATTTATTATCAAATAAAGTCACACTCTCCAAAAGTGAACAGGCAATGAAGAATATTCAAGAATATTGCAAAAGAGGAAAGACATTTAATTCATGGAAACAAACATCTGGAAAGGCTATGAGGACTGGAATGATTTAGGAGAAAGGTTGCTGAAAGTTATGGCACATCTGGTTAGGTAACGCGAAGTTAGGGCACAAGTGTCTCCTTTTAGAATTTGAATATCTTCTGTCCACTGGGAGTCCAGCCCATTTGTTGTATTTCTAAAGTAGGGAATAATCCTAGCTTATAAACGGACAGAAAATTTCCATCTCAAAGGAGCTGACAAAGAATTTAGGAGTGGAACTCTCCATATGCATATACTCTGATCTACAGAGAAAGGGGAAGTCAGGGGCTTAAACACTATAAGAACCCTCCTCCAGGACGTCACACCTTCACCCTAGGGGGCATTGCAAAGGGCCACATTCTCTTCCTTCTGCTTGTTGGTAGACAGAAAGTTCTATAGATTTCAGGTCATACAATTACCCTTTTTTGTCCAAAGCAACCCATCCCCCCTACTTCTTATGTCCACAGCAGGATAAGAGGTGCTTAACTAATTGAATGATCACAAGAAAAGTAATAAAAGGAATTTTTCTGGCTATTCCTTCCTACTGTTAATATGTTTTGGATAATACCCTGCTCACAGATCTCACAGCCTAAGAATAAAAACATGTAAGTTTCTGAGAGTGTGAATGAGTAAGCAGATTAAATGGATTTTGAATCAAAGGAGAAATAGTCTCAAGTCTGGCTTTATTTTTGGTTGCCCAGAGATATTTATAAGGAAAATCTGAATTCTTGTTTGCATGTCTATTTACAGAAATGGTGGCAAGTAAAAATCTAACAACAACTCAATTGGTGGTTGACTCCCTTTCCAGTTGACTGGAATGTTATTCCTGTACTCCCGTTTAGACTGTTTCACACAGGGAACTGTTATACCCAGATTGCAGGGACCCCAAAAGACCACCATGGAGACCAAATCCCACATGTAAAAGCAAAGAGCCTTTATTTTAAGTCCCAGAGCTTGGTCCCTCTGTCTGACACAGAGGTGAGAGCAGAGAGCCCTGAGCTCAGGTGGGGCAGAGTTTTTATTCTAGCAGAGGTTGGGGTGAGAGGATTTCCAGGGTTCATGACCCTGATTGGCTGACAATTGTCTAAGGTATCAGTATAACAAAAATAGGTGTGTGCTAGACTCAGGGAAATCTGGCCACCTTACCTAATGCTTGGGATGTTAGGTACTTTCTCACCCCGGGTAGATCCCTGGGTGGTATCGGCTTAAGGCTTTTACTGGGTCTAGGTGTTGCCTGTCACAGAAGCTGTGTCTAGGCCCCTAAGCCTGTCATGCCTGCTGTGTGGTCAAGCTATTTTGGGGCCTCTTCACAGGGATGTTGGTGGAACACTGAAAACAAAACAAAACAAAACATGTTTTCTCTAGCATTGTAAAGGAAGGAAGTGATAAACTTGCACTTGTCAATGCGAAATACAACTCTCACAGTAAAGCAATAAGAGATAGTTTATTCTGGAGCTATAAATGAGTAGTCATGGGGACACAGATTTACCCCAAACTTCATATTCCAATGTGGAAGCAGATTCATAGTTTTATAGAACAAAGAAAGTCCTAAGTCAAGACAAGTTTAAAATACATTGGCGGATACATTAGAGAGGTAGTTAGTTATAGCAAGATGGGGAAGCTTTTCTATTGGCCTTAAATGCTATCTGATGACATTGTTAGCTCTGTGCTGGGGAAACTAGAGGTCTCCTAATTTATATAGATTCCAAAAGGTTTTTTTCTACTAGTAACAGGATACTAATTCTGATATAGATGTGGATAAGTAATGGCTATTCAGAGAGGCTAAAGTTTAGCCAAGATAAGATGATTCAGCCTACGGCCCTCAGTATTCCAACCTCTCAACATCATTGTAGTTCTATTGGTCAGTCAGTCTTTGCAGACACAGCTTCTTTTGAATACAAGTATAAGTATGCTTTTAAAAGCCCAAACAAAGAATTATGAGACAGAACATCTCCAAAAATACCACTGAGTTTTTTTTTTTTTTATTTTATCCATCTACTGCTGGGTGTGGGGCTTCCCTTAAGAGTGGTTTATACATCCAAAAACTATCAATGAATTTAAATATGCCAGTTTATAATTAAATTTTAGCTTGATTTTTCTTGTGACATTTCCAGTTCTATTTTTATTATTTTTCACTCAATTATAAACTATACAAATAAACTATATGCTCTAGGCCAATTAAACTGATATAATATTATATGAAATAATTCTTTCCAGATTTAACATGTATTGTTGAGGGCACCAAAAATAGCTTGACCACACAGCTACCATTGACCGGCTTAGAAGGCCACACACAGCTTCTGGCAGGTAACTCCTGGACCCAGGAAAAGCCAAAAGCTGACCCCACCCAGGGAGGCCGGCATCTAAAGGGAAATACCTGACATTCCAAACATTCCCTACCCCCATGGACAAATGTCAGCCAGTCAGGACCTGAACTCTGGAAATCCACTCATCCCAACCTCTGCTATGATAAAAAAACAAACAAACAAAAAACCCTACCCTGCCTGAGCTTGGGGCTCTCTGTTCTCACCACTCACTGTGACAGGGAATCCAAGCTCTGAGCTTGAAAATGAAGTCATGGTGGTCTTTTGGGGGTCTCCACCATATGGACATAACAGTATACAGCGTTACAATTGCCCTTTACTGTAAAATTTATGGTTGGTATATAACATGATGGTACCTGTAATTGTTTGCATTTTATGGTTGACAACTGTAAAGTTAAGACAAAACACCTGTCTCCCTACGTAGGAATCCTTACATTGTCGTTACTAATTCTATGACTTCAGCCTTGTTATTTAACTTCTCTGTGTCTTTTTTATCTGGGTTGAGTTAATCACCAAAAGACTGAGAAGCCCTGGGCAGCAAAGTTCACTTACTGATAATAGTTGTGGAAGCTTCTGGTAAGGAGATCAACATACCACAGTGCTGGTATCTACTACCGCTCATAGATTTGGCCTCCTACAGATGGATTTCTTCCACTTCCCAAATTTCCCCCTTCCCTCTTAAGAAATCCCAAGACCCATACACGAAGTTTGCATCGTCTCCATTTCTACAGAGATAGTGGCCCTT
This sequence comes from Onychomys arenicola, assembly GCA_949786405.1. NCBI lineage: Eukaryota > Metazoa > Chordata > Mammalia > Rodentia > Cricetidae > Onychomys > Onychomys arenicola. Next base: position 27,781,707 of record OX460367.1, read on the forward strand.
CAGCTGTTTTCATCAAAGAAACAATTCTGCTTCTGGAGGTGCCTGTCCTCTTCCATTTCCAGGTTGACTACATTAACCCTTACCTAACCACGCATGAATCTACTTTCGAACATTAAATGAGTAAATATTTGTGAAGTTCTTAGAACAGTGTCTGACCAACAATAAGTGATGCATAAGTATTTGGTTTTGTTTTTATTTTGGTTTTGAGACAGATTGTCACGAAACTCAGGCTCATACTCATACTCACTATGGTACCAAGGGTGATCCTGGTCCTCCTGCATGCACTGCTTAAGTGGGATTACACTATATGCTACCAAACTCAGCTAACTACTTGTTTTCTTAATTAAAAAATAATTTTTACTTTGTTTGGAAAGTGGTGTGTGTGTGTGTGTGTGTGTGTGTGTGATGGTATGTGCACATGACTCAACATGGCTGTGAGGCCAGAAAACGGCATTGGATCCTCTGGAGCTGGAGTTACAGGTGGTTGGGAGCTATCAAATATGTATGTTCGGCACCAAACTCAAGTCCCCTGCATGATCAGAAAGTGAACTTAATTGCTGAACCATCTCTCCAGCCCCTTGGTGTTTGTTGAATGAATAAAAAATACAGTAAATTCAATCCAAAGATTCATGATCTATAAAACCAAACTACACATTTGAAGATAAAGGAATTCTTTTACTTTATAACAAACTAATTTAAATTAATAACAAACTACTCATTGATGATATATGCATAATACATATTTGTTCAGAGAAGTATATAAAGTCCTCAAGCTATGTCTATTCAAATGTAAAAATAGAACATCAGAATTTTCTATGTCTTTCACCCCAATAAATCATAGTCACAATCTCAGTCATGGGAATACTCAGATTTCATTTGCTCTAATCCATTGTCTATACTGTATTTAAATCTACTTTATAACTTATGGAATGACCACCCAGTCTATAAATTAAGACATACGCTGGGAAAAATAACTCTAGCTATAGGCTGTCATTCCATATTTTCCATCCCTTAGATTACACAATGTACTCTATGTAGCTAATCAAACTGTTCTCAACTTTAGCTGAAACTAATGAACTAAATCTCTCTCCACTTCATACCTTTCAAATATATGAACATTTTTTCAAAGCCTACTTCTCAGATCTCTGTATGTGTGCAATAAACATTCTTAGGATTTTTGTTTGCTTGTTTCAAGTATTTTTCAAATAGAATACTATGCGTATTTCAAATATTTTGGTGTTAGATAAGTCATGGATATAAATCTCAAATATGACTAATAAAGTAGTATGCATTAAAAAATGAAGATATGGGATTCCGATCAAGGTGACACTGTGAAATTTGTATAATCATTTTCTTAGCTTATGCCACATTTAAATACATAGTAATGACAAACAGTAGAAGGAAATATTGTCATATACCATTGCTGTACAAAAGCACAAAACAGAATATACATGTAATGCTAAGGTCATGCAAGGTCTGACAGTGCTGACCATGAGTGAAAACCAGCTGGGAAATGCTTGTTTCTAGTCATAGAATCTGATTGTGTATAGCATCTTGAGGCCAGGTATAGAAGACAGGCATTAAAAAACAAAGAATCAAAAAACAAAAAACAGGATACTTTTTAAAAGTCAAAAGATACAAACCAATAGCAACAACAAAAAAACCTCACAATCTGTCAGAGAGCTTATTATGCTCCATCATATTTAAAACAAATACAAAACAAAGAAAAAAATGAGATGGGAAGAAAAAAGACAAAGTGAGCTTTTGACCAGAGCGAACCAAATGGCTCACTCTTTCAATGACACTAAAACACCCTGTGATGCAGTTACTGAACAGAGAGAGGCCAGATAGGATCACCCAGTACAGGTTTGGGGGTTCCAAAAGCCTCTAAGAGGCTACACCACCACTTCCAGGTGAGTCTGAGAAGAGAAATTGGAGTCTGAGAGAAAAAAAAATTAAATGAGACACATTTTTGAAGAAGAAACCCTGAGAAAAACTAAGCAGGTGAGAAGTACAAAATCAGATAATAATATGTCAACTAAAAAATGCTTTACTTTAAATTGTGGAAAAGATGGGATGAACTCTACATAAGATACAAGATAACTAGTCAAACATCACAGACATAGATAGAGAATGAAAAAGAACAGTGTGGATGTGGCTTCCAAATGGCAACGATGGCTCCAAACCTCCTATGGGGGGGGGGGGGGGAAGAGATTTTCAATGCCAGTGGTGGAAGATAAAGAGAATACACCTCAGACCCTTCCTAACACTGTGCAAGGAACACTACACACTCACACATGTGGAGCCACAATCTGCTTTAACGCTCGGAGAGGGGAAAGCTACAACACCTTAAAAGTTTAGACAGAAAAGAAATGACCAAAAACCAAGCAGAAATAAATCGGCAAGACTTCTGACAGACAACCAGAGCTACAAAGGATGAGAGACCCTTCAAGACACTGAGAGAAATTGGCTACCACCTGCAAGCCCTACTGAGAGGAACTCACGTTCGAGATGGAAGTGTAAAAGACCCCTGCCAACTAATAGACTCTGAAAGTTTGTGGACATTTTCATAAACGTTACCAAAATCATAATGAAATTAAAAGCGAAGTTAAAACAAACAAGGAAAAGGACAACGGTTGTAAAAATGATGGTCTTTTAAAAGCTTTTTAAACTCTAGTCAATAATCATATGATTGCATGAATTTTAATTAAAGTTGCCTAAAATCTCTCATCCAAAAGGAAATAAATTCTGAGTTCCTTTAGTTTTCATTTTTGTATTTCATGAGCACACACTGGAGTTAATCACAATGACTGTGTCAAGGCTGTTCACGGTCAATGGCATCCTCTCAAATTCATTAGCTCTTCATATATACATATATGCTTATAAAGTATAAACACAGCATGCTGAGTCCATTTAGTGTTGCTTGGATGTATACATGTTTAGAGCTGACTACTTGAGATCCAATAATCCATCAGCAAGGTCATCCCCCGAAAAGACTGACTCTCTCTCATAGTAGTCATTAAATGTTGATTTGATTTGAGAAGTTTAAGTCCTTTGTTTTCTTGGTCAGATGAGCTAGCTCTTGTTCTCTCTCGCTCTCTCTGTGACATAGAATAGTGTTTGTTTTAATTGAGTTTTTTATCTGTTTTTTCACTACCTGTTTGTTCTTCTTCATCCACAACCTTGTGGAAAAGAGTAAGGTTATTTTTGGAGATGATTCACATTTTCCAGATGTAAATTATAAATTTATAACTTTAAATTTCTACCCAGCCCCTTCACTCACAGTACTGTGTGTTGCTTAGTGTATGGCTTTATTTCATTTAAAATTGTTAATAAATTTGAAAATTTTTATGATTTTCATGTAAGGTTTTGACCCACTGTTTATTTACCAGTGTGTTATTTTTGTATTTTTAAATTCCCCTTTATTATATATTTATTATTTCATTCTCTTGTTTGAAGTTCTTATTTTTTAAGATATATTTTATTTTCTTCTAGTACAAATTCTTTTCTCAATATAAATTTTCAACATTTATTTGAATATTTGGCATGTCCATTTTGTTTTATATAGTTTACTATTTATGATTTATTAATTATGTGTTCAAGGCTTTGTAAATATGAATGTAGGTGTCTACAGTTCCCAAAGTCCATTGTCAGCTATCCCTCAAGCTGGAGTTACAGGCATTTGATGGCTGCTTGATGTGAGCACTGGGCATGGAATTCAGGTCCTCTGCTTAACTACTTAGCTATGTCTCCCTTCCAGTGTTTCTGTTTATCTAAATAAGTTTTGCTATAAATTTTCTTACAATATCTTTTTTATGTGTTAGATACTTTAAAATTTACTGTTTTGTTATCATTGTGTTTGAAATTTATTTACATTCCTTATTTCACCCAATAACTTATTTTTTTTAAGCACTGAAAATGTTTATATTTGACCTTGCTGCTAATGTCTACTTTGTTCATGTTTTAATTAGGGATTGACATTTGTATAAATCCTATCTTATAAATTTTATAGAGTTTGCTCCTGCATTTGGATTCCAAGTTCTCCTTCATGAAGATTTCATACATATTTGAGAATGCATATTTTCTACTACTGAATGCCATTTCAATATGTAGACATGATATCTGTATTTTACTTGTCTTTGTTTCTCCACTCATTTTTACACCAAGGAATAATTTGAAAAGCATTTGTTAAAGACTCTTAAGAGCATTTATTCCCAATCCCTCATCCTTGCCCTCCCATGGTAACCACTTCTGGCTAGAAACTGCCATGGAATTTTATTCAGAAATATCTCATTCCTAACTCTTAGTTAATACATTATGACTTACTACATATTTGCCTATTTCAGGTTTATTTATCTATTTTATGTGCATTGGTGTTTGACCTGCATGTGTGTCTGTGTGAGGATGTCAGGTCCCTAAGAAATGGAGTTACAGACAGATGTAAGATGTGGGTGCTGGGAATTGAACCCTGATCCTATGAAAGAGCAGCTAGTTCTCTTAACCATTGAGCCATCTCTCCAGCCCCTATATTTGTTTTTAATGGTCATTGCATTATTTATTTTTCTCAATTCCTCAACATCAATTTTGTCTTATAATTGTGAGAGGGGGACAAAAACATCAACCCTTTGTATTCTCCCCTACCAAGCTTCATTTGAGGGTTTCTCTTATGATGGGCTAAAGTAAACAAATACATATTATACATGTTGGGTTTTATCATATTAATAACATTATGAACAGAAATATACATTGCATTTGTATGATAAGTTCCACCCTTAAAACCATTTGAAGGATAATTGCAATTTTAAACTTGATGTATTTAAAACACAAAATATTTTCTATATATTTTTCTGTGAATCCACATTCTGAGTTTATACATCAAAAATCATTACAAATCTCTCTGTGTGTATAAATATATATATATAGGGGTGTGTGTGTGTGTGTGTGTGTGTGTGTGTGTGCATACTCAGAACTCAAGGCCATAGAAACACTGCCTGATTCATTCAGTGCAGACAGTAAAATGAATTTCTGATCTCAGGCTTTGAAATGTGGGCATTCTACTGTAATTGCCATCAAAATCATAGAAATAGTCAGATTGACACTTCAAAAGAAATACCGTTAGCTTCTAAAATACTAGGCAACACACACTGTTAACATAATGTTTGAAGAGAACCTTGGTGAAATATATTCTATCTTATATTACAAGGTTTTCGTTTTAAAGATCTTTTTCTTTTGGAAGAAAGAAAGCACAGGACTTTATAAGCTGCAGATGTGGAGATAAAGAGACTCTGCCTCCATTACAGGGAGTTTTTTTAAAGGCAATAACAACTCCAGCAGATGTTCAGTTGAGCATAGTATCAGGGGAAAAATCAGACATTACAAGCTGGAAAGACTGTATATTGATTTAGCATGTTTGTTTTTGTGCAACTAAGTTATTGATGTTAAAGTGTCAACACCTAAAAAACACAGTTCACTAAATTCGTAATTTGTTTATGAAATGCTATTGGTGATTTTATGAGAACCTTCCTTAATTATTTTGGTTCATTCATACAAGACATCCATATTAGCAATCAAAATGTCAAAGTTAGCTCATTAAGTCTACCACTTATATAATGACTTGCATTTCTGAGTGTCTATGGTAGAGTACCATTAAAAATGTTTCAAGATTCTACTCCAACATTCACTTGTAAATAAGTACATCCTTCCTCACAAACTATGCTGAGGGGGAATTTTTTTCTTATTCCATGTGGGATTTTTAAATGATTTTATGATTTGGAATACAGGCTTTGAGGAAAATAACAGATGGAAGAGAGAATTAATAGGTAGAAAGAAAGTGATCATTACATAATAATGTTGAAATAAAATGATGAAAACTATTTCAGCAGAGACAAAGAAATATAATATGTGAAGCCTTCAGCTAGCCACCCAATGAACTAGTGATACAGCCCAAATCTGAGCTAAGTATTCCCCCGTACAAAACTGTATTTCTCCACTGAAGTAGTTCTTCCTATCTTTGATGCTCTGTTATAGAACTTGCTAAGCACCAGTGAGACTCTCACAAGTCCACTTACACATAACCATCTTACTCCCTGAGTTTATAGCTCAGTTAGGGAAATGAAAATGAACGAGACAGTGACACATGTCAGTGACAAAAGCATCACACTGGTGTGGGAGGAGACAGTGTGTGGTCCTTAGTGTGCACATGAAGAAGTCGTCTAGGTTAGCATAGATTTCAATAGGAATCCAGGGAAATGTCATTAGAAAAAAAAAAGGCAATGGGAGCAAAAGAGATATGAGTGAATATGAGCAAAATATATTCTACACATGTAGGAATGTGTAGTGATGCCTCATAATGATACCTACAACTTTATAAAACTGATATTTGATAATTTAAAGAAGAAAATGGCAGAGCTGAGATCTAAACATCTTTAAGAGTGAAGTAAAGACACCTCAGGAGTCCATGCCCCAGCAGCCCATCTGAAGTGGCGTGGAGAAGAGCAGAATAAAGATGGTCCCTGAGAAATGAAAAGAGGTCCACAGTGGACAGCGTGAATAAAGGAAGACGGAACTAACCACGAGTCAGGAGGGAAAGCGAGATCAAGGGTTCAGGTTCCAGCTCAGAAACTGGGCCCTATTTGCAGTGTCCTGGAGCCAGTTTGTACTGTTCTTCATGATCAGTTCTCATTTCATCTACTCCACATTCAGGCTAGTCGCATTGCCAGCTGGACTGGGTCCACCTGGAGAATTGTGGTCAATACGATAAGCTCGTAATTTGAGTCATGATCAAATATAAATTTTGGAAAAAAGCATTCAGTGGTATAGAAAGGGAAATTAGATGGAATGGTGGATTCAGAGGAAAATCAGAGCCATTAACAGGCCAGCACAGAGAGCTGGAGAGATGGCTCAGCTGCTAAAGGCTAGACTCACTACCAGAAGAAAAAAAAATACCAGCATAGAGATAATGCTGGGGTGAAATTGTTGAAGACTGGAGGTTTCCACCATCATCTCTTCATCAGATTAGGTCAAGAACAGTTCTAAATGCATCTCAATTCTTAATTACTATGACTTAAAGCAGGGAGTGGGGTCAATTGAAGTGAGTAGGACAAATGTGTTCAGAATATTAGCTGAGACCTCAGTACAAAAACTGGTGCCCAATCCTTGGACAAAAAGAAAGTAGGTTAAATCAGTTTAGAAGCTTCCAATATAAATATAATATGGTTATGAAGAAAGATAGATCAAATAAACATAGTGGATTGATAAGTAAATATGCAGAGTTCAAATACTAGAACTTCTGAAATATGTCAAGTAGTAGGAAAGAAAGAAAATCTATGAAGTGACTGGAGTGGCTCTGGAGCAGGGAGAAGGCAGATGCTGTTAAGGAGAATAAAAAAGTGTTAGTTCCGTTTAGACTAATGTGTGTTGGAGGGGAAAACAAATATCTAGGATGTCTCCATGGCAGCTAAGTCCTGGCCAAACTCTCCATTTCACTTTGGAGAAAAGCCTTTCACAAGCTGTCCAGAGCTTGGCACATTTCGGGCTGGGAAAAAGGACAAACATTATTAAAATTTGGCTGGGAGGATGTGCAGGTGGAGACAAGGGAGACAAATGAGCAGCTGAATAAGGCTAAAGAAGCATTTGTAATGAGGTGCTAGCTAAGGCTTGAGAAAGCCTGTCTTAATTTCCCCAGATGGTGGCTCTGAGAATGAGAAGTGACGCCTTTTACTTCTCGTCACCTCAGATATCTCTTGCTAGATGTTCTTTCAGTAAACACATCTAAGCTCCAGAATTCAATCAGCAGGGATTTTCATAGGAACTTACTCCCATATTTGACTTGACAGAATAAGGGAAGACAGGAGCATATTCAGTTGGTGGAGCCTGGGAGATCCCTGGGTAGTGCTTACTCAGAATCCCCATTAACTTTGTGCCATATCTGACATTTTCCTGAAATTCTGCACATCCTTCGGACCCTTGGTGCATCTAAACATTGTTTCCACAACTTTCTGAGAAGCAAGACATGCATTTTTTTTTTTTACTTTTAAAATATTCCAGACATTCCAAAGAATATATTACTTACTGTGCATTGAAAGTTCCATATTTAAAATCTGAAAGGATTTCACAAAGTTTATTTTGTTTTTGTTTTTTGTTTTGTTTTGCTACATTTAAAGGGTGCACATTTGTGATCGGCATTGTGATGTTTAGGAAATAAAATTTAGACAGTAAAGAATTTTGCACTTCCGGGTATGGTTTAGAAGGTCAAAGTTTTCCTTAACTTCATAGCAAGACTGAGACCATCCCCAGGTACTTGAGACCCCAAAGCCAAAGAATTAATGAATGTTCTACACTTAAACTACAGCTACCAAAAGTCACAATGTGGATGTGCTCTAAAATGTTATATATGCGCCTAAGGATTGACTGAAGTGCAATTCAATAAGCATTAGCTATCTTCATTCTCAATTTCTAAATAGTGTGTGTGTGTATGAAAGAGAGAGCGAGAGAGAGAAAAACTATATTTATATAGAACACAAACACACCAAGGCAACTTCTGAGAAATCAAGTTTTGCATATACATATTTAAATCATTTCATGACAGCCTTAACAAAACAGAACAATTGCAAAAGGAATTTCATATGTGAGATATTTTAACCTATCAAAGAGGCAATTGCTAACATAAAACTTATAAACAATTCATCCTCAATAGATCGTAACAATTTGTGAATAGTTGGCGAAGATCTATAAAAAGCAAACAAAAATTGAAACAGTTTCTCATGAAACTCAGGCTGTCCTCAATGTCACTGTGTGTGTAACTAAGCATAATTTTAAACTTCTAATCCTCCTGAGTCCACCCCCACAAGTGCTAAGATTACAGGTAGTTACCAGCAAACCCCATTTATATAAGTGCCAGGGATAGAAACGAGGCTTTCATGCATGCTGTGGAACCACTCCACCAACTGAGCTGCATGCTCCATCTGTGTTTTATTTTGTTGATTCTCAGTTTTCCTTCAACCATATTTCTCAAGTTGTATTCAGGAGACAATACAGAAGAGGGCCACTCTTTATTATTCTTAATATGGTTTTAGTTCCAAGAAGTGATGTAAGCAAGTCTAGTCTACAAATATAAAATGTCTATTAACAAAATATAATTCATAAGGCTTGAGTTTATTGAGGAGGATTTCTGTTAAGTAGCCATGAATATGATTGACCTATAAGTTGGTACCTTCTTTAAATGTTTACTCATCATATTTAATACACTGACACCATTGTATAGGCTAATTTGGTGTGTCAACTTGACTGGGTTAAGGGATGCCAAGATAGCTAGTGTTGCACTGTTTCTAAATGAGTCCATAAGGATGTTTCCAGAAGCAATTAACATATGAACTCATAGCCTGAGCAGGGCCTGGCACAGGCCTATATTCCCAACTGCCCAGGAGTGAAAACAGGAGTGTAACAAATTCAAGGCATATTGTGCTACAGAATGAGTTCAAGGCTAACCCAGGCATCTTAGTGAGACACTGCCTCAAATTTTGGAAACTAAAAACAGGAATGTGAATATTGATTAATGGTAGAGCTCTTGCCTAGAACTGTAGAGTTCTGGGCTCCAATAACAATAATGAGAAGGGGGAGGAGGAGGAGGAGGAGGAGGAGGAGGAGGAGGAGGAGGAGGAGGAGGAGGAGGCTTAGAAAAATAAGAGGCAAAGACCAAGTTACTTTACTACTGCTTAGTCTTCTCAGTGAGTGGAGATGCTCGCTGTTGAGCATTTGTGCCTAAATGTACACACATGTAAGCCACTGGTGTCCTGCTTTGTAGATTTTTGGGATCAGACTAAGCTGTTATACCAGCAGCTTTTCACATCCAACAACTCTACACACACTGTTTATATGTTCTCTGATTAATTCAATCATTTTGAAAAAGATTCCATAAACATTTTTTCCCTAAATCATCTTACTAATCACAAGCTTTATTTAGAGATGATGGAGACTGTTCGTGGATATTGTCCCTAAGGTGTTGAAATAGTACAAGAAAAATAATGATGAGTCCATTATGGCAAGACAATTGTATTGTTAATTATTTTTAATCATCTTTCAGTTTAGCTGGCTATTTTCAATACTAAGCATTTCCAACTTGTTCAAAAAACTTAAACATACAATAAAGTAAATGAATAAACCATTAAAAATGCTTCCCAAAACTTCTTCCCATTGTTTTCTAGGACTACATTTAATAAGTCTACGTTTCTTCCACAAACTAACATCAGCAATTATGTTGGCATTCTGGGCTTAGTATTGTTCCTGTCCTAAATGTCCCAAACTTTATTATCCCAGTGTTTATAAACCATTCCTAATCCTATAAAATACGCTGGATATTTATACAATTATAATTCATGTATTTAAAAATTCTGAAGCAAAAAAGCACATCAAATTTTAGAATATAGAAGAGAACACCTAGCGAGGCAGCGGTGGTGCATGCCTTTAATCCCAGCACTCAGGAGGCAGAGCCATACAGATCTCTGCAAGTTCGAGGCCAGCCCGGTCTACAGAGTGAGATCCAGGACAGGCACCAAAACTTCACTGAGAAATCTTGTCTCAAAAAACCAAACAAACAAACAAAAGAAGAAGAAGAGGAACAGGAAGGAGGAGGAGGAGGGGCAGAAGGAGAAGGAGAAGGCACCTGGACTTTGCTTTTAGAATTGTTCATTTTCAATAGTATTTATATTCAGATAAATTTAGAATACCAACCTGTGCATCAAAGCATCTTCTAAGATGTTCCCATGCAAACCTGTATCACCTATACCTACCAGCTCTTCCAGCTGCTATCTTTCAGGACCTGCAGTATGTGAAGTGTCCTCAGAAAGCTCACATATTACATGATGTGGTCTCCAGAGCCATGTTCAAAGTTGTGATTTTGAGAAGTGATTGGATCATGAGAGCTGTGGTTCAACTAAATGGGTTAACTCAATAGCTAGCATCGTTGGGGGTTAATGAAAGTAAAGTCTGATGGGAGGAAATGGTTGGAAAGGCATGATCTTGAAGAGTATCAGCTCCTTTCTATCTCTGGTGTGTAGTCACTGTGAGATGAGCAGGCTTTCTGTATCACAGCCACTTACCTCTATCATGCTCTGCATCACCATGGCTCAGAATCAATGAAGCCAGTTGACCATCGATGAAAATCTCTGAAATCATGTGTTAAAGTAAACCTTACCTCTTGTTCATCCCAAGTCTTTGGTCACAACAACAAAGAAAAGTGACAAACAAAGCATCTGATAACCTTAGTGTGTGTCTTGAATTATGACAATGTAGGAACTTAAATTTGTGCATTTTTTTTAAAGCTAGGAACTGGTGTGTGTGTGGGGGGGGGTGAATTGGTAAGTTTCTCTCAAGTTGGCTGATTCTATGTCCCACTAAGACAAAGGAAGTTGTTGCTATGTTTCAAAATGCTTTTGTTCACCTTGCCTCTTCTAATGATCTTTCTGCCCTTGTCTTGATTAAACCTATGGTTTGACCTAGAACACTGCAGTCACAAATCTCATCCACTTGTTCCCCACTTTATTATGTTTTAATCTCTTTTTTTATTCTCAATATGATCATCTGATCTTGGCTTATGATTTTCCTTTTTATTTTGCTTGACAACATGGATTCACAATACTTGATATTCAAATCCTTTTTTTAAAGATTTGTTTATTTATTATGTATACAGAAGAGGGCGCTAGATCTCATTACAGATGGTTGTGAGCCATCATGTGGGTGCTGGGAATTGAACTCAGGACCTCTGGAAGAGCAGTCATTCAGTGCTCTTAACCTCTGAGCCATCTCTCCAGCCCTCAAATCCTTCTTTTTATAGAAATTTTCCAGAGGGTTTCTGCTGAACTACTATCATCTATTATGAATAAAGAGATATTAGCATGAGTGAATGGGAAATGCCCTGGTTGAGTCTTGATCTGATCTGCTGAATTCATATATAGATCAAGGAAAGAATCCCGCACAACTCATTTAAGTTATTTTGATACAGTCAGACCAAGAGCTTATTTTTATTGTGTTCACTTAGGGGAAATTAGACAGGGTACAATTCCTAGTAATGAAATATTCAGTTTACAAACCTCATTCTCATTAGTAACAAGAAATCGTTGCACTCTTTCAGAAATATGCTTCAAAAGTAATTCAGTAACTTGTTTACAGTGTGCTAACTAATTGCTCCATAGATGCAATTCTAACTATGCTGAGTTTGGAGTGTTGAAAGTATAAATATGATTAACATGCAGGAATAAACACACAATATTCAATTTTTGAGTGCAAAATTAGCAATTTTTGAATATTCAATGTTTTAATATCAACAAATATTATTTTCATCTGTAACCACTTACAATCTAACATAAACTTTCCAGGCATAAATTGCAATAGAATTTAGATTTAACTAGTCTCTTGTTCAGAAAATGTTCTACTACCTACTTAGCTGTTTTCCTAGGGGAGAAAAAAAAACTTTTAAATCTGAGGATTTCATAGAACTCTGTATAGAAAGGATTTGCTTTGACCCACATAAGTGCTAGAGGGATTAGTACTTCCTGTGATTTGGAATTTTCTGTCGTGTGTGTGTGTGTGTGTGTGTGTGTGTGTGTGTGTATGTATCATTGCTTATGTTTTACATATTAAAGTATAATATTAAATTTAGAAGTATGAGTTGGTGTTGTATAAGGGGGGAAATAATTGCCTACTTTTAATATAAAGGCAGTAACTAAATAAGACAGGGATTAAAATTAATGTTCATTCAGTTCATTTAGTCAGATAAAGCAGTCTATGTCCATAATAGGTTTAGTTGCTGTTTTTTCCCAAGTTGTTAGCAATTTAATATTTATAATTGCTTTTTAGATACTGTCTCACATCTCTCTGGCGGACCTGGAACTCATTATGCCTACCAGTCTAGCCTCAAAATCACAGAGGGCCTCCAGCATCTGCCTTGAAAGTTCTGGGTTTAAAGGTATGCACCACCACTCTCTGCTTAATATTTGTATTTGAAAGAAGTAGAATGATCTCACAGTTTCTCTGTCAGGCTAATATTAGTGCTTTTGTGCCAAACATTTAGAAAGAGTCTTCATAGATTGTAATATCCTGGAAGTGAATCAGAGAATCTGCCAAACTATAACAGATCTCATCCACTGCATCAACCATAGTTGTGGGCAGGATTATTTACAGCCACTGTTTCTAATCCTTGGGTGATGAGTTTTAAGAAGCTGAGGCCAGTTGACCCGTGAAGAGCATTTAAGACTAATGTTGTATTACTTTATGTTTATCAGTGTTTGCCTGAATATATGTTCGTGCATCACATTTGTGTCTGGTCTCCAAGGAGGCCAGATATGCTATGCAGTATTGTCTCCTAAGAAGTCACCCTATTTTTGTTGTTGCTTTTTTTTCTCTCTGATGTGTAGACCAAAATGCATTATTCACATTTGTTAGGAAAGCACCCCACCACCTCAACTGTCATAACTTATAAACTAAAGGCAAAATTGAAATGGACTAATCAAGCCTATTTAGGAATATTTTAAATGAGGACTTATTTGCACATGTTAAAATTTCTATGTTTATGCATTGAGTAATAGACTGAGAAAATGAACTACTCTTAAAGGATGGAAGCGTTTTTCTATCTTTAATATCCATGATATGCACATAGTAACCAAGCAGAGGAAATGTATCTAATATAGTAAGAATACAAATGTCAGCTCTTTGTACACAGAAATGAATCCTTTCTTCTTCCAGCCCCTCATGGATATTGGGAAGTTGTAATAAAAAAGACCTCAACTGAGATGAAAATGAAAGATAATGGTGATCTTGTGCTTATTACAGGCTCCAGACCCCCTAATGATTACCATGCATGTATTCACAAGGCTGAAGTGATGGCAGGAACCTCATGCCCACAGTATGCCTGCACATTTTTCTCTTCATTTGAGCCGTAATGAAGGAGACAAATATCCAGAAGCCAAGAGAAACCCACTGTTGTGTCTTTCTTTCACCTCACCTTTGGGCTTTGTGGGTTAAGGTTGATTCAGTGTCTATCACAACACTCCTGTTCTGATGTCTCAAAGAAAAGGAGAAAAGTTCTCTCTGATTTGGCTATTGGCTGCACTTATGCTGGCTTAATGTCTCAGGAGATTAATGCTGGGCACAGCAGCAACCATATTTACATCATATGCATGGTACC